>BLBF01000049.1:3884279-3914220 GCA_015471245.1 Laticauda colubrina
AGAGTTGTATTTATGTTGACATGTGTGGATGAATGATTACATTATTATTGATAATAAAGGGCCATAGGTGTGGCACCTGGGAGGGTGGACCATACAGTCCCACTATGCTTGCACTAGACGTTTATCTATCCCACAACTATCTTATCCCATCCAAAAGGTATCCCTGCCCATCCCACAGCTATCCTTACCCATCCCAAGGGTATCCCTGCACATCCCACTGCTATCTTAACCCATCCTACAAGCATGCAAAGGTTTAAACCATTTCTAAAAGTTTCCACTAAGACTTTATTAAAAAAAAGAAATGAAGCAAGTGTGTGAAGCAAAGATAATCTTTATTAATAACAAGCTGTAAAAGAAAAATGACCCAAGTCAAGTGTCCAAAGCAAAAATAAAGTCAACAGGTAGCCACCCAGTCTCTGGCACTCTTCTTGGTCACTCGGAGGTGTGCCCAGTCTCAGGGTGAAGGGTCCAGGTGCTGTGGAGGTGGCTGCTGCTGGAGTGCTGGTCTGAAGAGCCACTGGGGTGCCTGGCCCCGAGATGAGAACAGGTGAAGGTGTGTTGAGGAAGCTCTCAGACAGCTGGCTCAGCCCCGTGATGTTGAGAGCCCCTTCCTCCATGATGTGCAGTGTCAGCCCCAGTACCGATGACAGATGTACTGACGCCGGGCTTGGCTGTGGGGTGGAGGAAGGAGCAGTGTAGTGGGGCTGTCTGGTCTGCAGCTGGGTGAGGACTGGCGTCGGTGGCATCTGTGGCATGGGTGGCATGGGTGGCATCAGCGGCACCGGTGGCATCCCATGTACATGTGCCTGGACTGGGAAGGGCTGCTGCCTGTGCTGCTGGACCTCCTGGTAGCCATAGCCTTGGTAGGTGAGGGCCTGTGGAAAGCCTTGGAAGGGGAGTGACATCACCTGGGGTGGAGGAGCAGACCTAGACTGGGTGGGAGCAGGTTCAGCTGGGTCTTGAGGGTTGTGAAGCAGATCGGTGATCCTGTCCTTCACCACCTGGTACTGGGGTTACGCCATGTCCATGAGGGTCTGGTTCACATAGGTGAGGAAGGGCTTGGGGTTGGAGGATGAGGAGTCGGGGCTGACCAGCTGAGAGAGGAGATCTACGCTGCTCCTGATGGTGTCTCTTATCTCCAGCAGGACAGTGTGGCTCTGTCCCTCCAGTTTGCCTCTCTGCCTTTCTGTGGAGGTGGAGCTGGGGTTGGATGCGGGTTGGGCTGTGGTGGAAGTGCTGTCTCCTTTCTCCCACTGCGTCAGGGGGTCCTCCACGCGCTCCACCACGGGTAGTACAGCTGTCGGGGGGGTCTCCGTCGTGGCACGCTCCACAGATACCTGCCTGGAGACAGGAGCTGACTCTCTGCCGGAAGAGGACTGGCTCTCAGCAGGCTGCCTGAGAGAGAGGGTTGTGAGAGGGGCTGCTCCTCGGTGGTAGATCTCACCCTCCAAGAAGCTGCACTTGGCCATCACGTAAGTCTCTCTGTCGGTCAGCTTGACCGCGGCCTGGCCAGATTTTGTGAGGTGCAGCTTCCCGTACCAGGTGTGCATGTGCTTCCACCAGCCGAGGAGCACCTCCGAAGTGTAGCCCAGGCTCTCTGCCTTCTCTCTCCCAGCAGCCTGCTTCCTTTTGGTGTCCCTATAGAGCCCTTTGGCAGGACCACATGGGCCCTCATCAGAGGGGCTTCCAGGTTGTGGGGGCTGCTCCTCCACACCACCACCATCATCAGCAGCAGCAGCAGTAGCACCAGCAGGACCAGCAGGACCAGGATCAGCAGCAGCAGAGTAAGCACCAGCAGGACCAGCAGGACCAGGAGCACGAGCAGGACCAGCAGAACCAGGAGCACCAGCAGGACCAGGAGCACCAGCAGGACCAGGAGCACCAGCAGGACGAGGAGCAGCGCCAGCAGAATAAGCACCAGCAGAAGCACCAGCACCAGGAGCAGCGCCAGCAGAGTAAGCACCAGCAGAAGCACCACTGCCAGAAGCAGCTTCAGCAGAGTAAGCACCAGCAGAAGCATCACCGCCATAAGCAGCATCAGCAGCTCCTCCAAAAGCAGCATCAGCAGAAGCGCCAGCCCCAGAAGAGCGAGCCCGGGCTGCAGAAGCCCCAGCAGAAGCAGAGTGAGGGCCAGGGGGTGGGAGGGTGGCCCTGTCCCTCTTGCCAGGGCTGGCAGCAGATGGCTGAAGCTTTCTCTTCTTCCCCATGGTTGTGGGGTTGCTGGCTGGCTGGCTGGCTGGCTGGCTGGCTGGCAGGCTGGCAGGCAGGCTGGAGAGCTGTGTCTGGAAGCAGGTCTTTCCTCTGAATGTTGACCTGCTTGGGAGCTGCTTCCCTTTATATCCGCGGGGCTGAGGCAATGTGTTAGGGATAACATTGTTTACCCTAACTGGTTTAGGTGAAATAATAACTATGAATCATAGTTATGTATGTTAAAGTGTCTGCAGCTTTAACTGTGGAAAAAGTAATTAAAGGAGTGGTTATGAAAACACTATAAAAGTAGCAAGTCTACAGCTTGCTCACTCTTGCTTTGATGATCCCTGATTACTGCTTGGAATCAAGACTGCATTGCTCAAACGGGAGAGACGACAAAGGACTGATTTGTAAGTGAACTGACATAGGATATTCTACATAGACTTTGCTAACTGAATATCCCTGAATGGACTGACTACATGGTAAATGACTATTGGACTGATATTTGACTATGCCATGAACTTATAATGGAATAAACTATATTCTTGATAGCACAAGCGTATCTGTTATTTTTACTGTATGTTAATAAACATTCAAGCTTAGCTCACTCATTTATCTGTGTGCCTATCTGACTAACGCTGCACATTCTGTTTAGCTTGTCTACCTAACCCTGGTTGGGGAACCCAGGCTTAACACTGGTTATGGGCCCAGAGGCTGCAAAGTCAGTTTAACTAGGTTAAACAGATTTATGTAAAAAGTGAGAGTTTGTGTTGTTATACATTACAGTAAACAGACAGCTGTGTTTTATTAATTATATTTTTATATCCATATAAGAAAACATGGCACAAGTCAATCTACAAAGTTTGTCCCTAATATCCAAGCTGGATGGAACAAACTATGTATCATGGTCTACAAAATGTAGTCTACTTCTACGAAGAGAAGGTCTGTGGAACATAATTGAAAATCCACCAAACGTAGAAGAATGGGATCCAGAGGATGAGGAAGACAGACTAAAGATAGAAGAATTTATGCATAAAAATCAACAAGCTATTTGCATAATTGGGTTAACCTTAACTGATCAACAGCTTGTTTATATCCACAGAGAGAAAACGGCTGTTGGGTGTTGGCAGAAGCTGAAGAGGATTTATGTTCGAGATAATGTTGGTGCTCACATAAATCTAACATGGAAGCTTTTCAGGACGCATCTCCAAACAAATGGTGATATGCTGAGTCATTTAAAAACTATGCAAAGCATTTTTAAAGAACTACACGAGAAATAACTTATTTTCTCTGAACTACACCAAGTTTACATAATTCTATCTTCCCTTGATGAAAGTTATGATAACTACGTAACTTCACTTGAAATTTTGCCAAAGGAAAATTTAACTTTAACTGGTATAACTGGCAGATTGATCGAAGAGGCCAGAAGAAGGCTTGAAAGAGATAAATTAAGGAGGGAGCAACCTCAAAAAGAAGATAATGAATCTCCTACTGCATATGCAATTAAAAAGTGTTTTAATTGTGGAGGAAGAGGACATTTGGCAAGATTTTGTAAAAAGGCAAAGCGCCAGAACACTGGCCAGAATACTAAAATTAATCAAAAAATAAATAAAACTTTAGAGTTAGCCATGTATACGAACGGAGCTGTAAAAAATAATTTATGGGTGGTTGACAGTGGAGCATCCCATTGTATAACAAATGATAACAAAAATTTTATTAAAATGTCCCAGAGTACACAGCAGATATCGTTAGCCAATGGCTGGAAACTGAAAGCTAAAGGTCAAGGTATAGCATATTGTTCTTTTATAAAAGAGAATGTAAAAATGTTATATGTACCACAACTTAAGTTTAATTTAATTTCAGTTAGAATTTTGGTTAAACTAGGATATGTAGTTACATTTAAGGGAGATAACTGCATAATTGGAAAAGAAGATAAGAGAATTACTGCATCTTTAAGAGGTGGATTATATGTGTTAAATGATGATGGTTTAAAGGTGGCTAACACAATTTATGAAAATAAGAAACCTCATGACGAATGTATTCACTTGTTACATCGAAGGCTAGGGCATTTAAATTTTAAAATGCTTAAGAAAACTGTTGAATTGTCTAAGGGAATAAGTTTGAAATCTTGTAATAAGTATTTGCAATGTAATGCCTGTAATCAAAGTAAGAGCAGGGTTATACCGGCTAATAGAGTTGATGGATTTACTACTAAAGAGCCTTTAGAAGTAGTATTTGCTGATTTAATAGGTCCGAAAAAACCAAGTGTAGGAGGAGCTCGCCACATACTAAGTATAATGGACCACTATTCTAGATATGGGTTTTGCTATTTAATGAAGAGCAAAACTGAAACATATCAAAATCTATTTAATTGGCTAAAATTCGCTGAAAGAAAAACTAAAAAGAAATTAGTAACTCTCATCACAGATAATGGTACAGAATTTACAAATAATAAATTTAAAAACAGACTTAGAATGTTAGGTATTCAACATAAAATGTCTGCACCATATAGGCCACAACATAATGCCTTTATAGAGAGAAGAGGCCAAACATTACAATCAATGGCACAAACTATGATGTCTGATTCAGGATTACCTGACAATTTATGGGGAGAAGCAATAATGTGTGGTAATCATATATTAAATAATGTTGTTAATTCAACAACAGGTGAATTACCATTCACACTGTGGCATGGTACAAAACCTGATTTAAGTTACATGCACACATTTGGAGCACCAGCATGGGTGCATATCCCTACACAACTTAGACACAAAGGACAGCATAGAGCTAAAAGATTAATTTTTGTAGGATATACATCTAATCATAGATCTTATAGATTCTGGGAACCAGGTACATCTAGAGTTTACACCAGTGCTAGTGCAAAATTCCTAGAACATGTAGGATGGAATAGATTAGAGCAAGATTTAAATAATGAAGTATTTATTGAACCCTACAAAAGGCAGAAAGATGAGATTAGCTATAAGAAGAGTCCAATTAAAGAAGAAGTCCACGAAGAGCAAATAGGACCAGAACAAGAGGAAATAGTTGATCAGGAAGAGTTACATAATCAAGAACAATTAATAAATGAAAGTCCACCTGTAAGTCCTATAATACCTAGACGTACTACACGTGTAACTAGACCACCTGATAGGTATCAAGCAAGTATAGTTTGCCAAGTAACTAAAGTTCCAACTAGTGTAGATGAACTTAGGATGTATCCTGCTAAGGATCAGGAGAATTGGCAAAAGGCAATGGAGAAAGAACTAAATTCATTAAAGGTAATGAAAGTTTATGAAGATGCCAAATTACCTCCAGGAGAAAAATCCATTGGGTGCAAATGGATATTTAAAGTAAAAACTGGAAATGATGGGACTGTTACCCATAAAGCTAGGTTAGTAGCTCAAGGATTTAATCAAACTGCATCTGATTATGATGAAGTTTTTGCACCAAGCCTTAAAGCAACATCTTTAAGAGCAGCATTAGTGTGGGCAGCTAAGAAAAACTATGTCATTAACCATTTAGATGTAGAAACTGCTTATCTACATGCACCATTGCAGCACACTATATATTTAAGAAAACCAATTGGTATAAAAGACAATAAAGTAAATAGTAATGATTGTTGGAAACTCAAAAAGAGTCTTTACGGGTTGAAACAATCTGGGTTTGAGTGGAACCAATATATTGTTAAAGAGTTAAACAATATAGGTTTTAAATCTGGTTTAGCAGATCTGTGTGTGTTTAAAAGAGAAAATAATGGAACGGTGTCATTATTGTTATTATTTACAGATGATATTGCTTTGATAACTAAGACTAATAATGAAGCTAATGAGATTATATCATTATTAGCCAAAAAGATAAAAATAAAGCATTTAGGTGAAATTAAAAGGTATCTAGGATTGACAATTAATAAAACAAATAATGGTTTTAAGATATCTCAAGAAGATAAAATTTGCCAATTAATTAAAACGTTTAAAATGGAACTTTGTAAACTGGCAAAGACTCCAATGAGTCAGGAAGTTTGCCAAACTAATGATCAAAGTCCCAAATTTGATAAGTCCATATATCAATCTTTGATTCGTAGCTTATCATATATAAGCAATTGGTCAAGGCCAGATATTGCTTATAGTGTAAATCAGCTGGCACATTTTAATTCAGATCCAAAACAATGTCATTGGCAATCCTTAAAAAGAATATTAAGATATCTTAAAGGAACAATGAACCATGCATTGTATATAGAACCAAAGGGTGATTTGAGTCTTAGTGCCTATGCAGATGCAAGTTTTGCAACTGATATAAACACTAGAAAATCAACATCCGGGATGGCTATATTATTTGGTAAGACACTAATAGGGTGGAGGTCAATCAGACAACAGCATATTAGCTTGTCCACGATGGAAGCTGAATTTTCATGTCTGTCATTATTATGCACTGACTTGATTTTCTATAAACAGTTATTATTAGACATGGGTATAACTGTAAAAGATTCCATTAATGTGTACGAGGATAACCAAGCAGCTATAAAGTTAGCTACTAGTATTGCTGTAAAAACTAGATCAAAACATACTGATTTAAGATATTTAAATGTAAGAGAATCAGTGAAAAATGGACTAAAAAAAAAGGAATACTGCATGTCAGAAGAAAACATTGCAGACCAATTTACAAAAGCTCAAGGAGCAATTAAATTTAAAGAGAGTTGTGAAAAATATAATTTAAAGATGTAAATGATTCATAGTTATTATTTAACCTAAAAGGGGAGAATGTTAGGGATAACATTGTTTACCCTAACTGGTTTAGGTGAAATAATAACTATGAATCATAGTTATGTATGTTAAAGTGTCTGCAGCTTTAACTGTGGAAAAAGTAATTAAAGGAGTGGTTATGAAAACACTATAAAAGTAGGAAGTCTACAGCTTGCTCACTCTGGCTTTGATGATCCCTGATTACAGCTTGGAATCAAGACTGCATTGCTCAAACGGGAGAGACAACAAAGGACTGATTTGTAAGTGAACTGACATAGGATATTCTACATAGACTTTGCTAACTGAATATCCCTGAATGGACTGACTACATGGTAAATGACTATTGGACTGATATTTGACTATGCCATGAACTTATAATGGAATAAACTATATTCTTGATAGCACAAGCGTATCTGTTATTTTTACTGTATGTTAACAAACATTCAAGCTTAGCTCACTCATTTATCTGTGTGCCTATCTGACTAACGCTGCACATTCTGTTTAGCTTGTCTACCTAACCCTGGTTGGGGAACCCAGGCTTAACACTATGCATCCTCCCCACATGCACAGTGAACGCAAGGCATCTGCTAGGCATCCGCTAGGCATCCGCTAGGCATCCGCTAGCATCCTCTAGGTTTCCGCTCTGCATCCACTTCATCCGCTCGTCGTCCACTCTGCATCCGCTGTATCCGTTCCGCGTCCGCTTTGCTGCGCTCCCCCAGAAGCCTTGCGGATGTGGAATCCACTCCCATCCGCTTCCATCTGCTAGGCTTCCGTGGAGCATCTGCTTTCCATCCGCCCTACGTCCTCCCCCCGTCCGTTCCTTTCCGTGTTGTCCGCTCTGGTTATGCAAATTTTTGCCCCTTTTGAGAGCGGATAACAACGGATGGAACATTTTTCTCGTCCGCTGTGTCCTTTTTACAAATGTTTTGCGTCTGTCAGCCAGTGTGACAGGGCCTTTACCTTCTGCTGCATCCCCGGTGAGTAAAACAGCTGATGCGCAGCCAACCACTCTGCTGTGTGAATCAGCTGTGCTAAAAAAAAAACAGGAAATAAAGCACAGGAAAGAGCAGGGGTGGGTAGGGCCAAATGCTCACCAGAACTACCAGTTCACTCGAACCAATCTGAACCAGTAGAATTGCACTCCTGGTCATACGTTGAGGAGAACCAGTAGAGCAGGCAAGAAGGGATAAGATTTTTTTATCTTTTATTTTTCTTCTGTATACATTTTTTTCCCCAGATTCAGTTTTGACGCGATCAAGTATGATCTGTCAAACATCCAGAATCTCCCATCACCATTGTGCTTTGTATGAGTACTCTCAGTCTTTTATCCCTAACAGTCAATCAAGCTTTTAGCTTTAGCTTTATTCTTTTGCTATGTGTATATATGAATGGACTCATGCTTAACCAAGTGTTCAGAACAAACAAATCTTTTTCAGAGCAGATGCCCACAAACAGTAATTATTCTCTTTCATACTTAGATCTCTGAAAAGCCCAGTCACCTTTTTGTTTGCTCTCTTACTTTTACCCTTTCACATCATCTAGCAGAATTCTCTCCCCCCCCCCCCACTCTGGATAGTGTTTATTCAGAATGTTAGGACATTTTTCCTTTAAACTCATCTCTCTTTCTTCTATTATCAGAATTCATTGGAGCATAACATGCAAATATCAGCAACCTATTGTTTACTACTTTCATACACACCCTTAACTTTCTGCATAATGCCAATTCATATTTTCTGACATACAGGTGAAACTCGAAAAATTAGAATATCATGCAAAAGTTCATTTATTTCAGTAATGCAACTTAAAAGGTGAAACTAATATATAGATAGACTCATTACATGCAAAGCAAAATAGTTCAAGCCATGATTTGTCATAATTGTGATGATTATGGCTTACAGCTCATGAGAACCTCAAATCCACAATCTCAGAAAATTAGAATATTACATGCAATCAATAAAACAAGGATTGTACATAAAACAATATCGGACCTCTGAAAAGCATAAGCATGCATATGTACTCGGTTCTTGGTTTGAGCCCCTTTTGAAGCTATTACTGCCTCAATGCGGCATGGCATGGAAGCTATCAGCCTGTGGCACTACTGAGGTGTTATGGAAGGCCAGGATGATTCAATAGTGGCCTTCAGCTCTTCTGCATTGTTCGATCTCATGTCTCTCATCTTTCTGTTGGCAATGCCCCATAGATTCTCCATGGGGTTCAGGTCAAATGAGTTTGCTGGCCAATCGAGAACAGTAATCCCACGGTCATTGAACCAAGTTGTGGTGCTTTTGGCCATGTGGGCAGGTGCCAAGTCCTGCTGGAAAATGAAATCAGCATCCTCATAAAGCTCATCTGTAGAAGGAAGCATGAAGTGCTCCAAAATCTCCTGGTAAATGGCTGCATTGACCATGGACATGATGAAGCGCAGTGGGCCAACACCAGCAGATGACATGGCTCCCCACATCAACACAGACTGTGGAAACTCACACTGGACTTCAAGCATCTTGCAGTGTGTGCCTCTCCATTCTTCCTCCAGACTCTGGGTCCTTCCTTTACAAATGAGATGCAAAAGTTGCTCTCAGAAAAGAGGACTTTGGACCACTGAGCAACAGACCAGTTTTGTTTTTCTTTATCCCAGGTAAGACTCTTCTGATGTTGTTTGTTGTTCAGGAGCAGCTTGGCAAGAGGAGTACAACATTTGAAGCCCATGTCCAGGATCCATCTGTGTGTGGTGGCTCTTGATGCACTGACTCCTGCCTCAGTTCACTCCTTGTGAAAGTCCCCAATGCTTTTGAATGGCCTTTTCCTGACAATCCTCTCCAGGCTGCGGTCATCCCTGCTGTTTGTGCACCTTTTTCTTCCACACTTTTCCCTTCCACATAACTTTCTATTAATGTGCTTTGATACAACACATTGGGAACATCCAACTTCATTTGCAATTACCTTTTGAGGCTTTCCCTCCTTATGGAGGGTGTCAATGACGGTTTTCAGGTCAGCAGTCTTTCCCATGATTGTGATTCCTACTGAACCTGACTGGGAGACCATTTAAAGGCTCAGGAAGCCTTTGCAGGTGTTATGGCTTTATTAGCGGATTAGAGTGGGACACTTTGAGCCTAAATATTGAACCTTTTCACAATATTTTAATTTTTTGGAGATTGTGAATTTGAGGTTTTCATGAACTGTAAGCCATAATCAACTCAATTATGACACATCACAGCTTGAACTATCTTGCTTTGCATGTCATGAGTCTATCTTATATATTAGGTTCACTTTTTAAGTTGCGTTACTGAAATAAATGAACTTTTGCATGATATTTTAATTTTTCGAGTTTCACCTGTACATGTTGGCCCCTTCATTCATAATTAAACCAATATATTTGCTTTCTTGCATGGATTGCTCAACTCCATTCCATATGATCAGGCCACCTTCAGTTAGGTCTCTGCAACAGTCCTTTTTCAAAAACATACTCTCAAAAACTTCCTTCCTTCCTTCCAATTTATTCCACTTGCATTCCAGGTCATAATATTTGATATGCTATGGTGAATGTCTATGGAGATTCCCAGTCATCCAGGTCATCTATTCATTCAATAATCCATTTCTTGAAAAAGTCCAGTTGCCTTTTGGAAAACCATATTTTGGACATGCTTTGATGTTATAAATAGATCAGATATCCCTCAGGTGAGTCTTAGCAATATATGCCAAGTCTACATGCTTGCCCGTGATCAAATACACCTCCAGTTTTAAGAGTTGTAATCAAAGTCAGACTTAGCTGAAGGAGATCTGCTCGTTCATTCCAGATCAAGGGGATCTGAGGGAAAGGGGAAAGTGTAAACACATGATATCCTACACTATTAGCAACAAAATGATAAGGGGTTTAGAAAGTAAACCTTACGATGAACCATTGAGGAAACCATGTATGTCTAATCTTATGAAGAGAAGAATAAGGGGGTAATATAATGGCAGTCTTCCAGCACTTGAGGAGCACTCATAGAGATGAGGAGATCAACCTATGCTCCAAATCACCCAAGGATAGGACAAGAATAAATTCAAATTGCAATTACATACCTTTCCAGGGACAAACATGTGTAAGAGGGACGAGAAGGTGGGTGAGACATCTGATAGCTTATACCAGTGTTTCTCAACTTGAGCAACTTCAAGATGTGTAGACTTCAATTCCCAGAATTCCCCCAGACACTACATGGACTTATGCCCTGACCAACAACTCAGCCTCAATGGAGAGAAACTGGGAAGAAGCATCTCAATATCATTAAAATTCTACCTTAATGAACTCATGATAAAGAAAATTGGGAAATTCTTATAATTTCCAAGTTTCTGTATTAACATTTTGACAAGCATTCAAAAATCCTGACTGATATTGGTGCAGTTTTTTCTTCCTTGAGCCCCTGTCACATTGCACCAACGGATGCAAAGAGGATGTAAAACGGACAAAAAAGCTTGCCATCCGTTGCAAAACGCGATGTACTCACTGCCTCCATTTTGCTTCCTCTCTATCCGTCCAGCATCCGTTTATGGATGTTTCATCCACTCAAAAAGTTTTGGGCTGCTAAAAACATTTGTGTGGAAAATGTATCCAATGCATCCATTCTGCATCCACTATATCTGCTAGGCATCTGCTACGCATCCGTGCAACTCGCATCCGCTCGGAGCCAGGGAGGAAGCGAAAGGGATGCAGAACGGATGTAGAATGGATGCCTAGCGGAAACAAAGCGTTTAAAATGGAAAAAACGTTCACAGAGGGGACCTATCTCGGATATTAAGGATGTCTAGAGGATGCCTAGAGGATGCCTAGAGGATGCCGAGAGGATGCCGAGAGGATGCAAAGGGACACCTATACTGCCTATAAAAAGGGGGAGCAACTCGTCTGGATCTCACTTTCAGACCAGCAGCCCTGCTGTGCAGATCTCTGCAGCCTTCATCTGACTCTAGCTCTTCCACAGCATCCAGTCATGTCAACCGTGGATTGTAACACAGTCCTTTTGGCAGCTACCATCCTTCTGCAACAGTGCAAAGCCATCTACAGGCTCTGTGAACTCTACTACGGGAAGAAAAGGAGGCGGCCAAGAAGCGTCTGGGTCCGAAGATGGATCAGGAGAAAAGCAGAGTACGGACTGTACAACAAGCTGATGGTGGAGCTCAGGAACGAAGACACTCAGGCATTCCAGAACTTCATGAGGATGCCTCCAGCCATGTTTGATGAAGTTGTGCAGTGCCTGACACCCAGGTTGACCAAGACAAACAGCAACTTCCGGCCCAGCCTGGAACCTGGGCTCAAGGTGGCACTCACTCTGCGCCACCTGGCCTCAGGGACCACCTACAGGGGCATGCAGTATGGCTGGAGGGTGCCACACAACACCATCAACATTGTGGTCAGAGAAGTGGTGCAGGCCATCATCGAAGAATACCTGCAGGAGCTCCTCCAGTGCCCCTCCACTGATGAAGGATGGAAGAAAGTTGCAGAGCAGTGGAATCAGAGGTGGAGCTTCCCCCACACCGTTGGAGCCATAGATGGGAAGCATGTGGCCTGCAAAGCACCACCCAAGCCAGGGTCCACTTATTTCAACTCCATGGGCTTCTTCAGCATCGTCCTCTTTGCCATGGTCGATGCTGACTACAAGTTCATGTACATCGATGCTTCAGGCAGCGACTCATGTTCATATGCCCAGGCATACAATGCCAGTGATCTCAAGGAGGGGCTGGAAGGCAACCTCATCATGGGCTTTCCAGATCGAGAACCCTTGCCCAACGACATGCAAGATGTGCCCTACTTCATCGTGGGGGATGACGCCTTCTCCCTCAGAACCTACCTCATGAAGCCCTACACTTCCAGACTCCTCACCCGTGAAGAGAGGATCTTCAACTACAGGCTGTCCAGGGCAAGGTGGGTGGTGGAGAATGCCTTTGGCATCCTGGCCAACAGGTTCCAGGTACTTCTCACTACCATGCAGCATCGCCCAGAGACCGTGAAGAGGATCGTGGAAGCTTGCTGCGTCCTGCACAATCTCATGCGCACCCGCTACCCAGTCTTGCAGAACAGGCTCGTGGACCTCCAACAAGGCAATGGGGAAATGGAGCCTGGGGAATGGAGGCAAGGGTGAAACCTGATAGACACTGAGGATGTGCAAGGCCCCAACAGAGCCTCACATGAAGGGAAGAAGCAGTGCAACCTCCTGAGACACTGGTGCAATTCCCCAGCTGGAGCAGTGGAGTGGCAAGACAGGATGATAGATGCTTAATGGATGCTTCCTTCAGCCTGTCTCATCACACTGATGAGATTGGGCCATGTATGTTGGGTGGGCCTACAATGAACAGGGCATTTAATAAAGAGTTGTGTTTATGCTGAAATGTGTGGATCAATGATTACATTGTTATTGATAATAAAGGGCCAAAGGTGTGGCACCTGGGAGGGCTGACCATACAGTCCCACTATGCTTGCACTGGAGGCTTATCTATCCCACTGCTATCCTTACCCATCCCACAGATATTACCCATTCCACAGGTATCCCTGCCTATCCCACTGCTATCTTAACCCATCCACAAGCATGCAAAGGCTTAAACCAATTCTAAAAGTTTCCACCAAGACTTTATTACAAAAAAAAAGAAATGAAGCAAGTGTGTGAATCAAAGATAAACTTTATTGAACAACAAGCTGTAAAAAAAAAATGACCCAAGTCAAGTGTCCAAATGAAGTCCACAGGTAGTCAGCCAGCCAGTCTCTGGCACTCTTCTTGGTCACTCTGAGGTGTGCCCAGTCTCAGGAGTGAAGGGTCCAGGTGCTGTGGAGGTGGGTGGTGCTGGAGTGCTGGTCTGTATCGTCATTGGGGTGCCTGGCCCTGAGAGGACAACAGGGGACGGTGTATTGAGGAAGCTCTCAGATAGCTGGCTCAGACCCGCGATGCTGAGAGGTCCTTTCTCCATGCCATGGGGTGTCAGCCCCAGTACTGATGAGAGATGTACTGAGTCTGGGCTTGGCTGTGGGGTGGAGGAAGGAGTAGTGTAGTGGGGCTGTCTGGTCTGCAGCTGGGTGAGGACTGGCATGGGTGGCATCGCCGTCGTCGGTGGCATCATTGTCGTGGTTGGCATCGGTGGCATCAGTGGAACCAGTGGCAACGGTGTCGTCCGATGACTCTGTGCCTGGACTGCGAAGGGCTGCTGCCTGTGCTGCTGGACCTCCTGGTAGCCATAGCCCTGGTAGGTGAGGGGCTGTGGGAAGCCTTGGAATGGGAGGGACATCACCTGTGGTTGAGGTGGAGGAGCAGACCTGGACTGGGTGGGAGCAGGTTCCTCTGGATCAGGAGGGTTGTGAAGCAGCTCGGTGATCCGGTCCTTCACCACCTGGTACTGGGGTTCCTCCATGTTCTCTAGGGTCTGGTTGACATAGGTGAGGAAGGGCTTGCGGTTGGAGGATGAGGAGTCGGTGCTGACCAGCTGAGAGAGGAGATCTATACTGGTGCAGATGGTGTCCCTGATCTCCAGCAGGACAGTGTGGCTCTGCCCCTCCTGCTGTCTGGCTCTCTACCTTTCTGTGGAGGTGGAGCTGGGAGGGTGGATGTGGCTACGACTGTGGTGGACTCGATGTCTCCTCTCTCCCACCGCACCAGGGAGTCCTCCACGTGCTCCACCATGGTGACAACAGCTGTCCACGGGTTCTCCGCCGTGGCACACTCCACAGAAACCTGCCTGGAGACAGGGACTGACTCTCGGCCGGAAGAGGACTGTGTCTCAGCAGGCTGCCAGAGAGAGAGGGTTGTGAGAGGGGCTCCTGGTGCTCCTCGGTGGTGGATCTCACCCTCTAGGAAGCTGCACCTGTCCATGACGTAGGTCTCTCTGTCAGCTTAACCATGGCCTGGCCAGATTTCTTCAGGTGCAGCTTCCCGTACCAGGTGTGCATGTGTTTCCACCAGCCGAGGAGCACCTCCGAAGTGTAACCCATACTCTCCGCCCTCTCTCTCCAAGCAGCCTGCTTCCTTTTGGTGTCCCTGTACAGCCGGTGTCCCTTCAGCCACAGATAGTCATTCTCTCTCAGCCACTCCAGCACCTCATCCTCGTGTTCCTCCTCAATGAAGTATTGCCTCCTCTCCCGTCCCCACATACACCTCTTCCTCCCTTTGGCAGGACCAGATGAGCCCTCATCAGAGGGGCTCCCAGGTGGTAGGGGCTGCTCCTCCACACCACCACCAGCAGCAGCACCAGCAGGATCATCATCATCATCATCATCATCATCATCATCATCATCATCACCAGCAGGATCATAATCATCATCATCAGCAGCAGCAGCAGCGGCAGCAGCAGCAGCAGGATCATCATCATCATCATCATTGTCATCAGCAGCAGCAGAATCAGAAAGACCAGGATCAGCAGCAGCAGAGTAAGCACCAGGAGCACCAGCAGCACCAGCAGCACCAGCACCAGCAGCACCAGCAGGACCAGGAGCACGAGCAGGACCAGGAGCACGAGCAGGACAAGCAGGACGAGCAAGACCAGGAGCATGAGCAGTACGAGCAAGTCTTGGAGCATGAGCAGGACGAGCAGGACGAGCAGGACGAGCAGGATGAGCTGGACAAGTAGGACCAGCAGGACCAGGAGCAGCTTCAGCAGAGTATGCAGTAGCAGAAGCATCACCGCCAGGAGCAGCTTCAGCAGAGTACATAGCAGCAGAAGCACCACCGCCAGGAGCAGCTTCAGCAGAAGCTCCAGCAACAGAAGAGCGAGCCTGAGCAGCAGAAGCCCCAGCAGAAGCAGAGTCAGGGACAGGGGGCGGGAGGGTGGCCCTTTCCCTCTTGCCAGGGATGGCGGCAGGTTGCTGAGACTTTCGCTTCTTCCCCATGGTTGTGGGGTTGCTGGCTGGCAGGGAGGCTGGCAGGCAAGAAGGCTGGCAACAAGGCTGGCAAGAAGGCTGGCAGGAAGCCTGGCAGGCAGGCAGGCACCAAGGCTGGCAGGCAGAATGGCTGGCAGGGAGGCTGGCAGGCAGGCAGCCAGCAAGGCTGGCAGGAAGGCAGAGAGCAAGGCTGGCAGGAAGGCTTGCAGCAAGGCTTGCAGGCAGGCATGCAGGCAGGGCAGGCAAGGACTCGATGTATCCTGCAGCAGGTCTTTCCTCCAAATGCTGGCCACATGCGAGCTGCTTCCCTTTATATCCGCGTGGCTTACGCAATGCATCCCCCCCACATGCAGAATTAACGCCAGCCATCCGTTAGGCTTCCACTGTGCATCCGCTAGACTTCCACTGTACATCCGCTTCATCCGCTATGCATCTACTGTGCATCCGCTGTATCGGTTCCATGTCCACTTTGCTGAGGCCCCCCGGAAGCCTAGCGGATGTGCCCTCTGCTCACATCCGCTTCCATCTGCTGGGCTTTCGTTCCGCATCCGCTTTCCACCTGCTCTGCGTCCTCCCCGTTTCCGTGTTATCCGCTCTGGTTATGCAAATTTTTGCCCCTTTTGAGAGCAGATAACAACAGATGGAACATTTTGCTCGTCCGTTGTGTCCGTTTTGCATCCATTGGGCAGTGTGACAGGGCCTTTGCTGTTTGGGCCTTGACACCAGGGTTCTTTAGTTACTGAAGCAAAAATGAAAGTTGTATATCAGATGGGAAGTATCTATGCATGAAAGACCAGGAAAGAAGAAGAAAGCTCCTCTCAAGTCTTTCAGCCTTCGTCTAAACAATTAGATTTTTATTGTAGTTTACCGAAATCTCACAGAAATGTTCCACTCACAACTGAAAAACCAAAATTGTATTCATCACCGAGGACTTAATTTGTGGCATCAGAGTGCTTTGATTCAAATACACTTTCTCTAAGTTTTCAATTAATACCCGTTGAGGAACCTTTGATGGAAAGCATTGATATGCTATTTCAGGAAATAATTTCATGACATTTGAAAGCTTAATCTCTAATGACAAAGGAGAAAAGGGTGTTTATCACGATTCTACACTCTAACACAATGGCCACTTCTAACAGTCAGCATGCATAATGTAATAGAAGTATAGTTCTACAAGCCGTACTCACAAACCTTGCTGTACTGAAAGAAATAAGAAACACATAATTCATATGCTTCATTTTAAGATAAAGGAATTTTGCCCATTTTAAAGGTTTAATTTTAAAGCAGACATTTCATGAAAAGGAAAGAATGGGGGCAGGTTTTAGGCTAGAGATGGGATTACTCTATTTTCAAAACTTCTGTTGTGGTAGCCATCATCTAAACACATGTAGGGCAACTGATAAAGATCATTTTAAAAAAAGAAAAGAGTTTCTGGCACTCAGGTTCAATTTCCTTCTTTTTTCATGGAACTTTATAAAGATTTTAATCAAGAAAAATGGGGAAAAAAACTTTGAAACATTGTAAAGCCCATGTCACACTGCACCAATGGATAGAAAGAGGATGTAAAATGGAGAGAAACACTCGCCATCCGTTGGTTAATGCGATGCATCCGTTCTGTACTCACTGTGTCTGTTTTTCTTCCTCTCTACCCGTCCAGCATCCATCGACTGAGGTTCCATCCGCTCAAAAAGTTTTGAGCTGCTCAAAACGTTTTGAGTGGAAAATGTATCCAATGCGTCCGTTCTGCATCTGCTACACATACGGGGAACATCCATTCTACTTCCGTCGTCATCCGTTACGTGTCCGCTACATCCGCTAGGCATCCGCTGTGCATCCGCGCAACTCAAATCCGCTCCAGCGGAAAGCAGACACAGGGAGGAAGCGAAACGGATGTGGAATGGATGCACAGCGCTAGTAGAATGAATGGAGAAAGGATGAAAGTGGACGCAGCTCGCATACAAAGCATTAAAACGGAAAAAACATTCACAGAGGGTACCTATCTCGGATATTAAGGATGTCTAGAGGATGCCTAGAGGATGCAAAAGGACACATAGGGGAAAACCTATATTGCCTATAAAAAGGGGGAGCAACTCACTTGGATCTCACTTTCAGTCCAGCAGCCCTGCTGTGCAGACCTCTGCAGCCTTCATCTGCCTCTTGCTCTTCCACAGCTTCCATTGATGTCCACCATGGATCGTAACACACTCCTTTTGGTAGCCACCATCATTCTGCAACAGTGTGAAGCCATCTACAGGCTCTTTCAACTATTCTATGGGAAGAAAAGGAGGTGTCCAAGAAGTGTCTGGGTCCGAAGATGGATTGGGAGAAGAGCAGAGTATGGACTGTACAACAAGCTGATGGTGGAGCTGGGGAATGAAGACCCTCGTGCATTCCAGAACTTCATGAGGATGCCTCCAGCCATGTTTGATGAAGTTGTGGAGCGGCTGACACCCAGGTTGACCAAGAAGAGCACCAACTTCTGGCCCAGCCTGGACCCTGGGCTCAAGGTGGCACTGACTCTGCGCCACCTGGCCTCAGGGACCACCTACAGGAGTATGCAGTATGGCTGGAGGGTGCCACAAAACACCATCAGCATTGTGGTCAGAGAAGTGGTGCAGGCCATCATTGAAGAATACCTGGAGGAGCTCCTCCAGTGCCCCTCCACTGAAGAAGGCTGGAAGAAAGTTGCACTGCAGTGGTATCAGAAGTGGAGCTTCCCCCATACCATAGATGGGAAGCACGTGGCCTGCAAAGCTCCAGCCAAGTCGGGGTCCACTTATTTCAACTCCAAGGGGTTCTTCAGCATCATCCTCTTCGCCATGGTCGATGCTGACTACAAGTTCATGTACATCAATGCTTCAGGCAACGGGTCAGCTTCAGATACCCAGGTATACAATGCCAGTGACCTCAAGGAGGGGCTGGAAGGCAACCTCATCATGGGCTTCCCAAATCCAGAACCCCTGCCCAACGACACACAAGATGTGCCCTACTTCATCGTGGGGGATGACACCTTCTCCCTCAGAACCTACCTCATGAAGCCCTACACTTCCAGATGCCAAACCCATGAAGAGAGGATCTTCAACTACAGGGCAAGGCGAGTGGTGGAGAATGCCTTTGGCATCCTGGCCAACAGGTTCCAGGTACTTCTCACCATCATGCAGCATTGCCCAGAGACTGTGAGGAGGATCATGGAAGCTTGCTGCATCCTGCACAATCTCATGCGCACCCGCTACCCAGTCTTGCAGAACAGGCTCATGGACCTCCAACAAGGCAATGGGGACATGAAGCCTGGGGAATGGAGGCAAGGGCGAAACCTGATAGACACTGAGGATGTGCAAGGCCCCAACAGAGCCTCACATGAAGGGAAGAAGCAGCGCAACCTCCTGAGACACTGGTGCAAATCCCCAGCTGGAGCAGTGGAGTGGCAAGACAGGATGATAGATGATTATTGGATGCTTCCTTCAGCCTGTCTCATCACACTGATGAGATTGGGCCATGTATGTTGGGTGGCCCTACAATGAACAGGGCATTTAATAAAGAGTTGTGTTTATGTTGACATGTGTGGATGAATGATTACATTATTATTGATAATAAAGGGCCATAGGTGTGGCACCTGGGAGGGTGGACCATACAGGCCCACTATGCTTGCACTGGAGGTTTATCTATCCCACAGCTATTACCCATCCCAAAGGTATCCTTGCCCATCCCACAGCTATTACCCATCCCACAGGTATCCCTGCCCATCCCACAGCTATTACCCATCCCAAAAGTATCTCTGCCCATCCCACTTCTATCCTTACCCATCCCACAAGCATGCAAAGGCTTAAACCATTTCTAAAAGTTTCCACCAAGACTTTATTTA
The DNA here is from genome assembly GCA_015471245.1 of Laticauda colubrina. Classification (NCBI taxonomy): domain Eukaryota; kingdom Metazoa; phylum Chordata; class Lepidosauria; order Squamata; family Elapidae; genus Laticauda; species Laticauda colubrina. The sequence goes on from BLBF01000049.1 coordinate 3,903,907, forward strand.
ATAAAATAAATGGAGCAAGTGTGTGAAGCAAAGATAATCTTTATCAATAACAAGCTATAAAAGAAAAGTGACCCAAGTCAAGTGTCCAAAGCAAAAATAACAGGTAGCCACCCAGTCTCTGGCACTCTTCTTGGTCACTCGGAGGTGTGCCCAGTCTCAGGGGTGAAGGGTCCAGGTGCTGTGGAGGTGGCTGCTGCTGGAGTGCTGGTCTGAAGTGCCACTGGGGTGCCTGGCCCCGAGAAGGCAACAGGGGACGGTGTGTAGAGTAAGCTCTCAGACAGCTGTCTCAGCCCCGTGATGTTGAGAGCCCCTTCCTCCATGATGTGGGGTGTCAGCCCCAGTACCGATGACAGATGTACTGAGGCTGGACTTGGCTGTGGGGTGGAGGAAGGAGCAGTGTAGTGGGGCTGTCTGGTCTGCAGCTGGGTGAGGACTGGAGTTGGTGGCATCGGTGGCGGGGGTAACATCTGTGGCATGGGTGGCATTGGAGGCGTGGGTGGCATCGGTTGCATCAGTGGCACTGGTGGCGTCCGATGAACATGTGCCTGGACTGGGAAGGGCTGCTGCCAGTGCTGCTGGACCTCCTGGTAGCCATAGCCTTGACAGGTGAGGGCCTGTGGAAAGCCTTGGAAGGGGAGTGACATCACTTGGGGTGGAAGAGCAGACCTGAACTGGGTGGGAACAGGTTCAGCTGGGTCTGCAGGGTTGTGAAGCAGATCGGTGATCCTGTCCTTCACCACCTGGTACTGGGGTTCCGCCATGTCCATGAGGGTCTGGTTCACTTAGGTGAGGAAGGGCTTGCGGTTGGAGGATGAGGAGTCTGTGTGTACCACCTGAGAGAGGAGATCTACGCTGCTCCTGATGGTGTCTCTTATCTCCAGCAGGACAGTGTGGCTCTGTCCCTCCGGTTTGCCTCTCTGCCTTTCTGTGGAGGTGGAGCTGGGGTTGGATGCGGGTTGGGCTGTGGTGGAAATGCCGTCTCCTTTCTCCCACTGCATCAGGGGGTCCTCCACGCGCTCCACCACGGGTAGTACAGCTGTCGGGGGGGTCTCCGTCGTGGCACGCTCCACAGATACCTGCCTGGAGACAGGAGCTGACTCTCTGCCGGAAGAGGACTGGCTCTCAGCAGGCTGCCTGAGAGAGAGGGTTGTGAGAGGGGCTGCTCCTCGGTGGTAGATCTCACCCTCCAAGAAGCTGCACTTGGCCATCACGTAAGTCTCTCTGTCCATCAGCTTGACCGCGGCCTGGCCAGATTTCTTGAGGTGCAGCTTCCTGTACCAGGTGTGCATGTGCTTCCACCAGCCGAGGAGCACCTCCGAAGTGTAGCTCAGGCTCTCCGCCTTCTCTCTCCCAGAAGCCTGCTTCCTTTTGGTGTCCCTATAGAGCCTGTGTCCCTTCCGCAATAGATACTTGTTCTCTCTCAGCCACTCCAGCACCTCATCCTCATGTTCCTCTTCAATGTTGTATTGCCTCCTCTCCCATTCTCACATCTGCCCCTTCGCCCCTTTGGGAGGACCATATGGGCCCTCATCAGAGGGGCTTCCAGGTTGTAGGGGCTGCTCCTCCACAACACCACCAACAGCACCAGCAGGACCAGGATCAGCAGCAGCGGAATAAGCACTAGTAGCACCAGCAGGACCAGCAGGACCAGCAGGACCAGCAGGACCAGGAGCACCAGTAGGTCCACGAGCACCAGCAGGACCAGGAGCAGGACCAGGAGCACCAGCAGGACCAGCAGGACCAGGAGCATCAGCAGGACCTGGAGCACGACCAGGACCAGGAGCACCAGCAGGACCAGCAGGACGAGGAGCAGTGCCAGCAGAGTAAGCACTAGCAGAAGGCCCAGCACCAGGAGCAGTGCCAGCAGAGTAAACACCAGCAGAAGCACCACCACCAAAAGCAGCATCAGCAGAAGCACCACCACCAGAAGTAGCTTCAGCAGAGTAAGCACCAGCAGAAGCACCACCTTCAGAAGCAGCATCAGCAGAGTAAGCACCAGCAGAAGCACCACCACCATAAGCAGCATCAGCAGCTCCTCCAGAAGCAGCATCAGCAGAAGCCCCAGCCCCAGAAGAGCGAGCCCAGGCTGCAGAAGCCCTAGCAGAAGCAGAGTGGGGGCCAGGGGGTGGGAGGGTGGCCCTGTCCCTCTTGCCAGGGCTGGCAGCAGATGGTTGAGGCTTTCTCTTCTTCCCCATGGTTGTGGGGTTGCTGGCTGGCTGGCTGGCTGGTAGGCAGGCTGGAGAGCTGTTTCTGGAAGCAGGTCTTTCCTCTGAATGTTGACCTGCTTGGGAGCTGCTTTCCTTTATATCCGCGGGGCTGACGTAATGCATCGTCCCCACATGCGCAGTGAACGCTAGGCATCCGCTAGGTTCCGCTCTGCATCCGCTTCATCCGCTGGGCATCCGCTGTGCATCTGCTTCATCTGCTTGGCGTCCGCTCTGCATCCGCTCTTTCCGTTCTGCGTCCGCTTTGCTGCGCTCCCCCGGAAGCCTTGCAGATGGGCCATCCGCTCCCATCTGCTTCCACCCACCAGGCTTCCATGGAACATCTGCTTTCCATCTGCCCTACATCTTCCCCCCATCCATTCCTTTCCGTGTTGTCTGCTCTGGTTATGCAAATTTTTGTCCCTTTTGAGAGCAGATAACAACGGATGGAACATTTTTCTCGTCCACTGTGTCCTTTTTACAAACGTTTTGCATCCGTTGGCCAGTGTGACAGGGCCTTATAATAATGCTTCTATATGCTAAATTGCATATTATGATGGCTTCTCCTAATGTTGGGTATGATTATGAAGAGCCAACACCAGTGGCTTTGGATGAGAGAATGGGGAATGCCAGGAAGGAGGTCTCTGAGCAGGGAGTCACTGGGAAGAAGAGGAGAGGCCAGGAACCTCAGAGTGGCCATCAGGGAATCAATGAGATAAGCATCTGTCTGAAGAAGAAAATGGAGAGATGCCTCTGCTGCTGGAGGACTAGAGGATTGAATCAGAAGGACAGGATGAGAAGGAACACAATTGCAGCTGCTCAGCAAGATGAGGAAGAATTGCCTCCTCCACAGGGCTGAAAGGAGGCAGGCAGAATGGAGAACAGCCATGCTACTCACAAGGATGCAGCCTCCCCCTTTCTAATGAGTTACACCAGCCCAGGCCTGTTTATCCTGGTCAGTTAGCAGCCTGATACTGGAAAACAACAGTTCAGTTTCCTTCTGTGTCTCTGGTCTGGCTTCTTAGATTCCTGTCTTGCTTCTTGAATCTCTGCTCAAGGACTGGTACCTTGGATTTAGATATCATGTCTTGGACTTGTGCCTAGACTTTAGATTTGATATTTTGGTTGACTGACTTTGTGCTGGGGGCTGTTTGCAGGTAAGTTGAGTGCAAAGGACTTGGGGGAATGACACTAGGGACTGGTGGTGTTTAAATAAAGCCCTTAAATTCTTTGTGTGTACGCGTGTAGGACACACATCTGCATGAATAAAGCTCCATGTTCTAAGAGCAAAGAATACAATATATATGCTCACATGACATGCAGTGCAAAAATAAACAAGCCAACTTATGCTTTAACATGACAGCTTGGCTTACAGAAGAGGATGGCTATGTTCTCTAAACCATGCTGAACTACCAAGAAACCAACCCTACATTAGCCTAGCATGGTATTCTATATGTCAAATTATTAATTAATTAATTAATTAATTCATTCATACATTCGTTTGTTTGTTTATTTATTACATTTATATTGCCATCTATTTGCACATGGAGATTCAAGGTGGTTTACAAGAATATTAAAACATTATATAAAAACAATAAACATAATAAAAGAGAGAATCATATGTAATAAAATAACCCCCCCTGCCCTGGCGACAACACATAATATGAGCCATTTAATGGGCTACATCTTGCTCTGGGTTACCCAGGCCCACTGGCAGAACCAGGTTTTCAGCCCCTTCTGGAAGAGTGTTAGAGTGGGAGCCATTCTAATATCTGGGGGAATGATGTTCCAGAGAGAAGGAGCCATCATGGAGAAGGACCTTCTTCTGGGTCAAACCAGATTTATCTCCCTAAGGGATGGGACCCACAATGTTCCTTGCCTCCCCGCTCTGATGGCTCAGGTAGATGTGACCAACAAGAGATGGTCCCTCATATTATCTGGCCTCAAGCCATGAAGTGCTTTAAAAGTGACAGCCAGAACCTTGAATTGCACTGGGAAGCAAATCAGCAACCAATGCAGCTCCCGCAAGAGAGGTGATACACGTGCATGCTGAGTCCCACACAAAACCATGTGGGCTGCTGCATTTTGCATCAAACTACCAGATGCTCTTAAAATTATGATATTCAACACATTTATTTTTCAGTTTGATTTAAGGGAAGGTCCATATATTTACATGTTTGGGCTTAGCAGCAATTGCCGTTCAAACCAAGCCATAATGAACTTCAGGAACTCCATAGACCAAAATGTTTGTTTCAAATGCCCATTTATCTTTGTGTGTGTTTAAGCAACTTTGACTGCCATGCATTATTTACCATCCACGTCACTCTGCATATAGATTTAAAGAAAACAAAGTGTGTGTGTAGCTTTTACTGCTGAACTGAATACATAAACCTGCCACTCAGGAAACAGTTGGGATGATTTAACAGTCTGCACACATCAACTGTATATCCCCAGATTTCTTTTCCTCCTTCATGGTTGCATCTTGTAAAGATTTGGTTTGAACTCTGCTCTTGCTCATCTAACCAGAAGACATGCAGAGAATAGGAGGATGCTGATAGAGGAAAGAATCATAAATTGATTACACACTGGAGAGATTAAAAGTAACTTTTTGTTAGTGTAAAGTCAGAAACAAGATCTGTTTTAGATCATAGGACTAAAAAAATGCCTGTAAAAATTCTCAGTCATCCAGGTCACAGTTGTCTCAAAAGTGCTTTTCGAAAAGACAGCTGGGCTTTGATTTTTTTTTCCCTTGAGGAAGAAGAAGACTCTTCACTTCTCATTCAAGAAGCTCATCATTGGATGGTGTGTGTGTGTGTGTGTGTGTGTGTGTGTTTGTGTGTGTGTAGTAATGGAAGGATTAGTTCTAACAGGATGTGGGTATGGGTGGAAGGATTACATTTCTTCGCAGTCATCTGGTTATTAGTACTATCTCTGAGAGCCATTGAGGCCACATAGGGTTTATCTCTGCTCTTAGGGTCAGCTGACTCTCTATCTGGAGGTAGAGAGGACCATTGGTTTGAAAAAGGGGTAGAGCAGCCCTCCTTCAACAAAAGGAGGGGGAATACGACACCATCTACCTCCTGTCTATAGCATAGCACTTTCAGCAGTCCCAAAAAGATTCCACACCCATTTGCACTCTGATTCAGGTGACCCTGAGGGTACAGTTAAACTCCCAAGTGGCCTCAATGGCTCTCAGAGAGAGTGCTAACAACCAGATGACTGAAAGTCTAGAAATTCTCAGTCATCCGGGCCATGGTTATCCCAAAGGTTCTTTTTCTGGAGGCAACTGGACTTTCTGTTTTTTTTCTTTTGAAGGCATTTTGCTTCTCATCCAAGAAGCTTCTACAGCTCTGACAGGATAGTGGGGAATGGAAGGAATGTAACTTCCATTCCCCACTATCCTATCAGATCTGGAGAAGCTTCTTGGATGAGAAGCGAAACATCCTCAAAAGAAGAAACAAGCAAGTCCAGTTGCTTCCATAAAAAGCATCTGTGGGATAGCCAGATGATTGAGAAGAAATATAATCCTTCCACCACCATCCCAAATATCCTGTCATAACTCATCCTTCTACCCCCTTCCAATAATCTAGCCAAAACCAATGAAGCTTCTTGAATGAGAAGTGAAACATCTTATCTTTTTCTTCGTCAAGGTAAAAAAAAAAATAGTCCAGTAGCCTTTTGAAAAAACACCTTTGAAATGATTAAAAATATTGATGCTTTCATCTCATTTCTTTTGGAATATATATCTTTAAAACACTTCAGTGGGTAAGATGATATTAGAAATGATGACAATATTATAAGAATATTATGGGACAATATTACAAGAATGGGAAAGAAGAATGAGAAAGAAGTTGGGAATACAGTAATTTTTCTATGACCAGGTAAACTATGAATGATGGTGATGCATCTTACATATCCTTTGTTTTCCAGATAAAAAATTAAAATATGTAAAACAGGTACTCTGTAACACAGGCATGGACAACCAGCAACCTCTGGTCACACACAGCCTCCCAACAAGCTATTTTGCCGTACAGAGTGGCCCTGGGATCATATCGCCAATGTTCAGCAGCTGATCTTTGTACACTGGTGGTACAATTGATGCCACCTTTACTTGCCAAAGAAACAAAGAAATAAAAACTGTTAAGGAAACAGAGTTAGTGTACTTTTAGGGTAGCAATAAATGAGTTGAACTGACCACTTGTTAATTTGTGGGAAAAGAATGCATTGAAGCCAACGAAGAAGAGCATATTGAGATTATATCAATTAATTTAATTAATCCATCCTAATCCATCCAGGAACAATAAATTACCAGAACCAGAACCAGAACAATTAAGGAGGAAGGTAACTGCAGCCCTCACCAGTGCCAAAACACCATCTTCTAATCTCACAATTCAAGAAAGGAGAGCAGTGACATCTCTAGGAAGAGACTCAAACATCACCATCCTACCAGCTGATAAAGAAAGGTGCACAGTCATCCTAAATACATATGACTACAAGGCCAAGATGAACAATCTTCTGAAGAACACTACTACCTATGAGACTCTGAAGAAAGACCCTACCAACAGTTACAAGAAAAAGTTATCTGATTTCTTGCAACACCTACTGAAGAGCAATGACATCAGCAAGCCACAGTATTACTGTCTTTACCCTGTGGAAGCTACCCCATGCATATATGGACTCCCCAAAATCCACAAAGAGGGAACTTCACAAAGACCAATTGTCAACAGCATCAACTCTGTCATGTACAACATTGCAAAACATCTCACCATCTTATTAACTCCTCTAGTTGGCAGTACCACCCATCACATCAACAATTCACAGGACTTCACCAGCAAAGTTTGGAAATTAAAACTGGACCCAGATGAGACCATGGTTTCCTATGATGTGAATTCTCTCTTCACCTGCATTCCAGCTACTGAAGTTGTTATGGTAGTGAAAAAAATGACTGTTACAAGACAGAACCTTAGATGATAGAACCAATCTCAGTCCAGAACACAAATGTGCCATGCTGGACCTCGGCTTGACCACTACCTATTTTAAATACAATGAAGGTTTCTACAGACAAAAACATGGCTGTACCATGGGTTCACTGGTGTCCCTCATTGTAGCCAATCTGTACATGGAAGAGGTAGAAACCAAAGTTCTAGACTTCTTCACAGGAGTTCCACCCACTCACTGGTATAGTTATGTGGATGATACTTGGGTCAAGATTAAAACAAAGGAATTAGAAGCTTTCACCAAACATATCAACTCTGTGGACAGATACATCAAATTCACAAGGGAAGATGTTAAGGAAAATTATGTAGCCTTCCTGGACTGTTCAGTACACATTAAGAAAGACAGAAGCCTTAGCCTTGAAATTTACAGAAAACCCACTCACGCAGATAAATATTTACATTTTCATTCCCACCACCCACTGTAGCACAAAATGGGAGTCATCAGAACCTTACATAGAATAAGCTGGATATGATCTCATAGAATAACAGAGTTGGAAGGGACCTTGGAGGTCACCTAGTCCAACCCCCTGCACAAGCAGGAGAGTCTTATTCCAAATATTACCTATGAACTCACAGCCTCCTGATTGTGAGGCAAGAGCTCCACCTCTAGGCCACCAGATCTCTTATCCGAGCTGAAGGCCTGCTGCCAGCAAAAATGGGAAAGAAAAAGAATCAATCAAACCCTCAGAATGTGTGGCTATTTATTTATTGATTGATTGATTGGTTTGTTTGTCAAACATGTGCAAGATAACAAGTATAGGTATGAACATAAACATGAACAAAGGAAGTAAATGGGGACAATAAGACAAGGACGGTAGGCACGCTGGTGCTCTTTTGCACGCCCCCTTTAAGGACCTCTTAGGAAAGGGGTGAGGTCCACGGTAGACAGGTTGAAGCTGTGAAAGGTTGAGGCTGTAACAACAGAGTTGGTTGGGTGTTCCAGGCATTGACCGCTCTGTTGCTGAAGTTGTATTTTCTGCAATCGAGTTTGAAGCAGTTTGCCTTGAGTTTGTATTGATTGTTTGCACATGTATTGTTGTGATTGAAGCTGAAGAAGTCATTGACAGGCAAGATATTGTAGCAGACAATTTTGTGTACTGTGCTTGGTCCAACCACAGGCGGTGCAGTTCCAGATTGTCCAAGCCCAAAATTTCAAGCCCGGCCTTCATCAAATCTCAAAAAAGAGCCTACAGGAGCTCCTCTATAACTGACAATGACCATAAACGAAGCAATGTTGTCATTCTATATGTTGCAGGCAGAACAGAAAAGCTTAGGAGGATCTTCAGCCAACATAACATATGTGCCCACTTCAAACCCAACAATGCACTAAAGCAGAAGTTTGTCCATCCCAAGGATAAAACACCCAGAGAGAAACTGAACAATGTAGGATATGCAGTACAATGCAGTGCACCATGTGCAGAACTGTATATGGGGGAAACAAAGCAACCCGCTTCATAAATGCATGGCACAATATAGGAGAACAAACCCATCAGGACTAGGTTCAGCAGTCCATTGGTATTTAAAAGACAGAGACCATTCTTCTGAAGACAACAAACTCCATATTTTAGACAGAGAGGATTGCTGGTTTGAAAGAGGGGTTAAAGAAGTCAGTCTATGTCAAAACTGAACAGCCCTCTCTCAACAAAAGGGGAGGGATACAACATTATCTTTCTCCAATCTACAACATAGTCCTTTCAATAGTTCTAAGAAGGCTCCACACCCATTTGCACCACTCAGGTGACTCTGATGACATAGATAAACCTCCAGGTGGCCTTAATGACCCACTAAAAGAATGCAAATGACCAGCTATCTGCAAGGAGTTTAAATCCTTCCATTTCCCACCATCCAGCCAGAGCTTCTTGGATGAGAAGCGGTCTTCAAAGAAAAAACAGAAAATTCAGTTGCTGCTTGAAAAAAAGCACCTTTGGGAAGAGACTGGATAGTCACTTGTCTGAGATGGTATAGGTTCTCCTGCTTGAGCAGGGGGGCTGGACTAGAAGACCTCCAAGATCCCTCCCAGCTCTATTCTATTCTAAACATTCTAGACATACCTAGCTCCCTCAACCGTTTGTTGTACGATTTAGCTTCCAGACCCTTTATCTTTGTTGTTCTTCTCTGCCCACTTTCCAGAGAGAAATAGTACAGAGTATGAATATCATATAAGAGAAAACAGTGTCATGCATTTCCCCCCTGCTTTTGTGTGTAAAGGAATGAATGATCCAGCAAGACAATTTTTGGATGCTCTCTTTTGTAAAAGTCCTTTGTTTGGAAAGAGTTTGTCATATAACCTCTAGATGGTGCTGTTGTTTTTCCCTGGTCACTGCTTGGATGACAATGCAAGAGATTTTTGCTGAGAAAAGATGGAACAATACAGAATAACTTCCCTCTATCCCTTTTCATATGGAATCTAGATGACTATATGATCTGCTTTAAATCAGCATAGAAGGATAAGAAACAAATGTTTGATTGTAATGAAGAGCTTTTGGAGTGTTTGTTTGTTTATTTATTTGTAGTGGAGAAAATAGGAGAGAGGTGTTTCCCTTTGGATGTATTGTGATACGGCTTAGGAACGACTGGGCTCAAGAAAATTTAAATTCTGCCTGAAAGATAGATTTTAACTCTGAGATTTTCCTACTTACTTAGATTTCGTCAATGGAGAGGAAAATAGTTAAACCCGGGATTGTCTAAAAGGCATCAAGTGAAATAGTTTACCCATCAGGACATCATAGGAAGAAAGATATACAAGTAAATGAGTGTGTAAAGATGGGATAGAATCACAAAGGCTAGGAGAAAGTGACAGCAATGTTCTAATATCTAAGGGGCTGCCACAAAGAAGAGGGGGTCAAGCGATTCTCCAAAGCACCTGAGGGCAGGACAAGAAGCAACTGATGGAAACTAATCAAGGAGAGAAGCAACCTAGAACTCAGGAGAAATTTCCTGAAAGATAGAACAATTAATCAGTGGAACAGCTTGTCTCCAGAAGTTATGGATGCTCCAACACTGCAGGTTTTCAAGAAGAGACTGGACAACCATTTCTGTGAAATGATATAAGGTCCATTCAAATTCTTCTATTCTATTCTATTCTATTCTATTCTATTCTATTCTATTCTATT
>BLBF01000049.1:3914230-3928762 GCA_015471245.1 Laticauda colubrina
TTCTATTCTATTCTATTCTATTCTATTCTATTCTATTCTATTCTATTCTATTCTATTCTATTCTATTCTATTCCATTCCATTCCATTCCATTCCATTCCATTCCATTCCATTCCACTCCACTCCACTCCACTCCACTCCACTCCACTCCACTCCACTCCACTCCACTCCACTCTACTCTACTCTACTCTACAGTTTATTTCTCAATGTGTGGGCAGTGTTATTATAAGTATTTTCAGGACTGATTTAAAGGCATACAAGGTTATACAATTAGATCAGTGTTTGTTGACTTGGCAACATTAAGATATAGGGGCTTCAATTCCCAGAATTCTTCAGTCAGTTGGCTGAGGAATTCTGTGAGTTGAAGTTTCTGCATCTTAAAGTTCTCAAGGTTAGGACACACTGAATTAGTCTACTTCCCAGAAGGCCATTTACTCCAATCATTTATTTGCTGGTGCAGCAAATTCTCAGTTAGAGGAATCATTTCAAAATAAACCATTGATCAATAAATCAATAATGCATTTTTGATGTCATCTTTTCTTGTTTTCTTTAACTGTCCTTCTCATGAAACTTGATTCCTAGGGCTATAACACATTTATATACTGTAGTTTTCCTGGCAACAATGTGGAAGTATATTTCTTTTAGGTTTCTTTATTTTTTTCATTTTCTGAGGTGTTGGATTCCCCCCAACCCCCAAATCCACTTATAAAAGACAAATCTACAATTTTCACTTTCATCATTCATATATATATATATGCAGTTCAGCTTCCTTCGGATATTACCCCAAGTCATGGTAATGTTTTAAAGTTGTAGCAACGTTTCAGCAGAATCTCATCTGCCATCATCAGGCTTCTGTACTGATTTTGTATGTGGGTCAGGCTATCACAGCCGTTAGTTTTAAATTTGAGGCTAGCCTATTGCTGTGCCAGGATGGTTTTTTTTACATCCTGATTGGTTGGGAGTCTTGATCTGTGTTTATTGTTCTTCTGTTTTGTGGCTTTGATTGGCTGGCAACACTATATTCCTGTATTGGAGGCTTTCAGTGCAGCTTGGCTTCGCGTGAAAGGACGGCTATTATCTATTAGGAAGCTAGGTTTCATCTGGGTGCCTGGTTGGGGTGTGTTTGAACTGGAGATATCAGAGGGAGTCTGTTTGTGCCCAGGTGTTTGCCTGGCTTGTGGTGTGGAGATCTTTCTATTTGAGAGTGCAGGCTTCCAAATGATTGACAGTCTGGTGGAATCATCTCTTCTATTCATGCTGTCAGGTCTTTTTTCAATCTCTATGCCTTCTCTCATGATTCTGTGGTTGGGGTTTTCTATAGTAGCTAGGGTTTTAGTGCCACTGAAGTTGATGTTGTGACCTGTGGTTTTCATGTGTTGGACTAGCGAGGAGGTGTGTTCCAGCTTTTTTACTGCATTTTTGTGCTCATCCAGGCGAATGGCGAATAATAAACCAATTATTCTTCTATTGGTCTGTCCAATGTATGTGGCCGGGCATGATGCACAGGGAACTTCGTATATGCCTTGGTTTTCCAGGACAATTTTATCTTTGGGGTTTCTAAGGATGGCTGCTATTTTTTTGTCTGTTTTGAAGGCAATCTTGATGTGATGCTTGTGTAGTATCCTACTGATTTTGTCTGTAGTACCTCTTATGTAGGGCAGGACAGCTGTTCCATAGGTCTGTTGATCTTCTCGGTCTCTATTATGTCTTAGTGTGTTTTTGTGGATCAAGCTAGTGATTTTGTTTTTGTGGAAGCCGTTGGTTGTCAGTACTTTAGTCAGGGTGCATAGTTCAGTCTTTATATGTGTCTTGTCTGCCAGGCATTTGGTTCTGGTGATTAGTGTTTTGGCCACGAAATTTATCTGTACTGGGTGATGGTGGGATTGGGCGTTGAGGTAGTGGTTGGTGTGTGTTTTCTTTTGGTATATGGTGTGTCCCAGTGTGCCATCTGTTCTTTTGTAGATTAGTACATCTAGGAATGGTAGTTGTTTGTTTATTTCCATTTCCATGGTGAACTTGATTTTGGGGTGTGTGCTGTTTAGGTGTGTTAGGAAATTGTTTAGGTTTTCTTTTCCATGGGGCCAAATCACAAATGTGTCATCAATGTATCTTAGCCATAGTTTGGGTTTGTGGGTGGCATTAGCCAGGGCTCTGGATTCGAATTCTTCCATGAACAGGTTTGCAATGACGAGTGACAATGGGGTTCCTTCAATTTACTTGTATCTTTGTCCTTTGTATATGAAATATATATTGGTTAAACAGTGTTCTGTTAGTTCCATGAGGTGTTTAGCTGGTTGGTATTTATTTTTGATGATTTCAAGATTTTCTTTTATCAGGACTTGAGTGAATAGTGAAACCACGTCGAAACTTACAAGCAGATCTTCTTGTTCTACGTGTAGATCTTTGATCATTTCTAAGAAGTGGTATGAATTTTGTACATATGAAGCTGCGGTTTCAGCATTGGGCTGTAGTTGTTTTGCTAAGTGTTTAGCTAGGTTTTCTAGTGGTGCTCCTTTTGAACTGACTATGGGTCTGAGAGGTATGCCTTCTTTGTCTATTTTTGGGAGGCCGTATAATTTGGGGCATCTAGAAGATTTTTCTCTTGGGATGATCATCTGTTGGATTTCTTTGCTTATGTGGCTGGTTATAATTTTCTTCTTGGTTAATTTTTCCAGATATGTGGTTGGGTCTGTGTTTATGGGTTTATTCTGTATTGTACAATACAATACAGAAGTCTGATGATGGCAGATGACATTCTGCCGAAACGTTGCTACAACTTTAAAAGCACAACTATAATGACGTGGGAAAATACCCGAACGAAGCTGAATACTATATATATACCTATGTATGTTTTCTTAAGTTTTCACCGGGTACTTACATGTATGGTATTCAGCATTGTTCGGGTATTTTCCCACTTCATTTTAGTTGTGCTTTTAAAGCATTTATATGTAAATTTGTATTTAAATATGTATTTCAATAATGATTTTAATGAACCTCTCTCTGCCTTTGTCTTTCAAACTATGCATTTCTATGTGCATCGTAAAGTATGCTTTTCTTCACACACAATTTGTACATTATGACATATTTTTTTAAAAAACTCAAAATCCAAATTATATTTCCATCCTGCTTTTCAGCTGAAGACCAAGCTGATTTGGTTTGAAATATGGAATGAATAAAAATTTTCCAGGAAAGTGAAATCTCTTCCCTCCAACATATTCTCCTTCAATTTCTGCTTGAAGATATCCAGGGAAGGAGAATCTATCGACTGTGCAGGTATTTGGAACAATTTTAGCAATCAAATTTGTATAAAATGGTATTTAATAAGTGTATAATAATTAAATATAACATTAATATACATAAAAATGCTTTTTGAGCAGATAAATACAATATCAATTATATCAGTCAAAGAATTAGTCTGTGATGTCATGCATTATTTTTAATATTTGATAATAAGAAGTCTAATTATGTAGACAAATCTAATTCTTACAAAGACCTGGTAGCCTTTTTGAAAAAATCAGAGCCCAGAATGAAAAGGGGAAACAACCATTTTAATTTAAAACTAGACTAGGTCGTGCAGAAGCAATAGAAATGAAAAATAACATTAAGGCACATATTTTTATTTTCCCATTTTTCACTCTGACGGTTCTCTCCAAAAGGACATGATTTAACGGGCATTTCAGAGAGCAACTCGCCTAGTGGTATCTATGGCATTAATGTGCAATCAGCACAAAGGGAGAATGAATGTCAGATTTTCAAACTAGTTTCTGCACTTCTCCATTGCAGCAAGTCAACATGATCAGTAGTGACAGCTCCTCTTAATATGAGGGTTTTTTGATGGGCCGGGAATGGTTTCTTTGGATCTAGCAGGCCAGAGAGATAATGAGACATTAAATATTTGTTGTTTGTTACTTTCCACAAATCTTGACCCTACTGGACTTGTCTAACTTTACCCTGTACCCACTGTCTTAAAACTTAGATTTAAAAGTAAAACTATAATTTATATTATCTGCCTATTTGTCCGTAATCTATCTGTCTGTCTGTCTGTCTGTCTGTCTATCTATCTATCTATCTATCTATCTATCTATCTATCTATCATCTATCTATCATCTTCAACTAGTTATTGAATGTCACCAGGGTCAAGAAAGAGGCGCAAAAGGAATATTCTTCATAGTTGGCAAAATAGAATAACCAAATTCTGAAAGCCTATCAAGGCTATTTTCACTTTCTTTCTCTATTTTCTTCCACTGTCCTCTTCCTTTAATGGCACTTTCCTGTTTCCTTTTCCCAAGGCCAAATCTACATTCTTTCACAATATATGATGAAAGTAAAGCAAGTGGGAGAATAAATGGAACACTTAGCAAAGAGTTGAATGGAAGTAAGACAAAGATGGGTGATGTCATGTGGTGGCTTTACATATTTAGGAGTCAAAAGTTATGGAGTGATTGTGGTGATGTTCAAGGTTTGCTGTTTGGAAATGTGAAAGTACATAGAATTTATGCAGATGATGCCAAGTTGCTGGATGCAAATACAAAAGAGATGAGGCAAATGTTAGACTGTAACATACAACAAGCTTCATGGATTTTAAAAATAGTGTCTGAAATATTAAGGAAGCTATATCTGAAGAGGAAAGTGGAGTGAACACTTGCAGATATATAAAAATACATTAAAAATGAAAAATGATAATAAATGAATAACTTCCTAGAATGTTTACTAAATATGAGGAAATTGATTTAAGTCATGCAAATATTTTTGTTCCATCAAGAGTTTCATTGATGGTGATACTTAGATAATAGTTAGTTTAGACTGGATTGTTCTCTTTTATTATTGTTATTGTGAAATGCCTTGAGTCCCTCTGAATCCTATTCATCTGCCTGCCTGCCTGCCTGCCTGTCTGTCCGTCTGCCTGCCTGTCTGTCTGCCTGTCTGTCTATCTGCCTACCTGTCTCCCCCCCACCTCTCTCTCTCTCTCTCTCTCTCTCTCTCTCTCTCTCTCTCTCACACACACACACACACACACACACACACACCTATCTATTTTCTTCTTCTTCTTCTTCTTCTTCTTCATCTTCATCATAATCATTTATATTGTTTCATTTTAGGGAATGGGCCATGAAATATTCTTTCAGGTAGTATGAAGTTCATAAAGGAACAGGAAAACGATCAGACAGATGGAGGTTAAAGCCCCTGTCACACTGCACCAATGGATGGAAAGAGAATGTAAAACGGAGAAAAACACTTGCCATCCATTGGTTAACGCAATGCTTCCATTCTGTACTCACTGCCTCCATTTTGCTTCCTCTCTATCCGTCCAGGATCCGTCTATTAATGTTTCATCCGCTCAGAGGGTTTTGAGCTGCTCAAAACTTTTGCGCGGAAAATGTATCCAATTCGTCTGTTCTGCATCCGCTAGGCATCCGCTAGGCATCCGTTATGCATCTGTTATGCATCTGCTATATCCGCTAGGCATCCACTATGCATCCGTGCAACTCGATCCGCTCCAGCGGTAAACAGACGCAGGGAGGACGCGGAACGGATGCAGAACGGATGCAGAACGGATGCAGAACAGATGGAGAAAGGATGAAAGCGGATGCAGCTCGCAAAGAAAGCATTTAAAACAGAAAAAACATTCACAGAGGGGACCTATCTCGGATATTAAGGATGTCTAGAGGATGCCTAGAGGATGCAAAGGGACATATAGTGGAAAACCTTATACTGCCTATAAAAAGGGGGAGCAACTCCTCTGGATCTCACTTTCAGACCAGCAGCCCAGCTGTGCAGACCTCTGCAGCCTTCATCTGACTCTTCCTCTTCCACAGCATCCAGTCATGTCAACCGTGGATCGTAACACAGTCCTTTTGGCAGCCATCATCCTTCTGCAACAGTGCGAAGCCATCTACAGGCTCTGTGAACTCTACTACGGGAAGAAAAAGAGGCGGCCAAGAAGCATCTGGGTTTGAAGATGGATCGGGAGAAGAGCAGAGTACGGACTGTACAACAAGCTGATGGTGGAGCTCAGGAACGAAGACACTCGTGCATTCCAGAACTTCTTGAGGATGCCTCCAGCCATGTTTGACGAAGTTGTGGAGCAGCTGACACCCAGGTTGACCAAGGCAAACACCAACTTCCGGCCCATCCTGGACCCTAGGCTCAAGGTAGCACTGACTCTATGCCACCTGGCCTCAGGGACCACCTACAGGAGCATGCAGTATGGCTGGAGGGTGCCACAAAACACCATCAGCATTGTGGTCAGAGAAGTGGTGCAGGCCATCATCAAAGAATACATGGAGGAGCTCCTCCAGTGCCCCAACACTGAAGAAGGCTGGAAGAAAGTTGCAGAGCAGTGGTATCGGAGGTGGAACTTCCCCCACACCATTGGAGCCATAGATGGCAAGCACATGGCCTGCAAAGCATCAGCATTGGGGTCCACTTATTTCAACTCCAAGGGCTTCTTCAGCATCGTCCTCTTCGCCATGGTCGATGCTGACTACAAGTTCATGTACATCGATGCTTCAGGCAACGGCTCATCTTCAGATGCCCAGGTATACAACGCCAGTGACCTCAAGGAGGGGCTGGAACACAACCTCATCGTGGGCTTCCCAAATCCAGTACAACACACAAGATGTGCCCTACTTCATCATGGGAGATAATGCCTTCTCCCTCAGAACCTACCTCATGAAGCCCAACACTTCCAGATGCCTCACCCGTGAAGAGAGGATCTTCAACTACAGGCTGTCCAGGGCAAGGTGGGTGGTGGAGAACGCCTTTGGCATCCTGGCCAACAGGTTCCAGGTACTTCTCACCACCATGCAGCATCGCCCAGAGACTGTGAGGAGGATCGTGGAAGCTTGTTGCATCCTGCACAATCTCATGCGCACCCGCTACCCAGTCTTGCAGAACAGGCTCGTGGACCTCCAACAAGGCAATGGGGACATGGAGCCTGGGGAATGGAGGCAAGGGCAAAACTTGATAGACATTGAGGATGTGCAAGGCCCTAACAGAGCCTCACGTGAAGGGAAGAAGCAGCGCAACCTCCTGAAACACTGGTGCAACTCCCCAGCTGGAGCGGTGAAGTGGCAAGACAGGATGATAGATGCTTAATGGATGCTTCCTTCAGCCTGTCTCATCACACTGATGAGATTGAGCCATGTATGTTGGGTGGCCCTACAATGAACTGGGCGTTTAATAAAGAGTTGTGTTTATGTTGACATGTGTGGATGATTATTACATTATTATTGATAATAAAGGGCCATAGGTGTGGCACCTGGGAGGGTGGACCATACAGTCCCACTATACTTGCACTGGAGGTTTATTTATCCCACAGCTATTACCCATTCCAAAGGTATCCCTGCCCACTCCACTGCCATCTTAACCCATCCCACAAGCATGCAAAGGCTTAAACCATTTCTAAAAGTTTCCACCAAGACTTTATAAAAAAAAAAAAATGAAACAAGTGTGTGAATCAAAGATAGACTTTATTAACAACAAGCTATTAAAGAAAAATGACCCAAGTCAAGTCAGCCCCAGTACCGAGGACAGATGTACTGAGGCTGGGCTTGGCTGTGGGGTGGAGGAAGGAGTAGTGTAGTGGTGCTGTCTGGTCTGCAGCTGGGTGAGGACTGGCATTGGTGGCATCGGTGGCGTGGGTGGAATCAGTGTCGTGGGTGGCATCAGTGGCATGGGTGGCATCGGTGGCATCACTGGAACCGGTGGCAATGGTGTTGTCCGATGACTTTGTTCCTGGACTGGGAAGGGCTGCTGCCTGTGCTGCTGGACCTCCTGGTAGCCATAGCCCTGGTAGTTGAGGGGCTGTGGAAAGCCTGGGAATGGGAGGGACATCACCTGGGGTGGAGGAGCAGACCTGGACTGGGTGGGAGCAGGTGCCTCTGGGTCTGGAGGGTTGTGAAGCAGCTCGGCGATCCGGTCCTTCACCCCCTGGTACTGGGGTTCTGCCATGTCTGTGAGGGTCTGGTTGACATAGGTGAGGAAGGGCTTGCAGTTGGAGGATGAGGAGTCGGTGTGGACCAGTTGATAGAGGAGATCTATGGTGCTCCGGATGGTGTCCCTGATTTCCAGCAGGACAGTGTGGCTCTGCCCCTCCGGTCTGGCTCTCTGCCTTTCTGTGGAGGTGGAGCTGGGGGTGGATGCGGGTAGGGCTGTGGTGGATGTGCCGTCTCCTTTCTTCCATCGCACCAGGTAGTCCTCCACGCGCTCCACCACGGTTACAACAGCTATCCACGGGTTCTCCACCATGGCACGCTCCACAGAAACCTGCCTGGGGACAGGAGCTGACTCTCGCCTGGAAGAGGACTGGCTCTCAGCAGGCTGCCGGAGAAAGAGGGTAGTGAGAGGGACTGCTGGTGCTCCTCGGTGGCGGATCTCACCCTCCAGGAAGCTGCACTTGGCCATGACGTAGGTCTCTCTGTCCATCAGCTTAACCATGGCCTGGCCAGATTTCTTCAGGTGCAGTTTCCCGTACCAGGTGTGCATGTGCTTCCACCAGCCGAGGAGCACCTTGGAAGTGTAGCCCATACTCTCCGCCTTCTCTCTCCAAGCAGCATGCTTCCGCTTGGTGTCCCTGTAGAGATGGTGTCCCTTCCGCCACAGATAGTCATTCTCTCTCAGCCACTCCAGCACCTCATCCTCGTGTTCCTCCTTAATGGAGTATTGCCTCCGCTCCCAGGTAGTAGGGACTGTTCCTCCACACCACCTCCAGCAGCAGCACCAGCAGGATCATCATCATCATCATCATCACCAGCAGGATCATAATCATCATCATCATCATCATCAGCAGCAGCAGCAGCAGCAGCAGCACCAGCAGGATCATCATCATCATCAGCAGCAGCAGCAGCAGGACCAGCATGACCAAGATCAGCAGCAGCAGAGTAAGCACCAGCAGCGCCAGCAAGACCAGGAGCACCAGCAAGACCAGGAGCACGAGCAGGACAAGCAAGTCCCGGAGTACGAGCAGGATGAGCAGGACCAGCAGGACGAGGAGCAGCTTCAGCAGGGTACGCACCAGCAGAAGCACCACCTCCAGGAGCAGCTTCAGCAGAGTAAGCATGAGCAGAAGCACCACCGCCAGGAGCAGCCTCGGGAGAATAAGCACGAGCAGAATCACCACCGCCAGAAGCAGCATCATCAGCTCCTCCAGAAGCAGAAGCAGCAGAAGCCCCAGCAGAAGCAGAGTCAGGGACAGGGGGTGGGGGTATGGCCCTGTCCCTCTTGCCAGGGATGGCAGCATGTTGCTGTTTTCTCTTCTTCCCCATGGTTGTGGGGTTGCTGGCTGGTGGAGAGGCTGGCAGGGAGGCTGGCAGGGAGGCTGGCAGGTAGCCAGGCACCAAGGCTGGCAGGCAGGCTGGCAGGCAGCCTGCAGGCAGGCTGGCAGGCAGTCAGGCACCAAGGCTGGCAGGCAGGCTGGCAGGCAGGCTGGCAGGAAGCCTGGCAGGAAGGCTGGCAGACAGGCAGGCACCAAGGCTGGCAGGCAGGCTGGCAGGCAGGCTGGCAGGCAGGCTGGCAGGAAGCCTTGCAGGGAGGCAGGCACCAAGGCTGGCAGGCAGGCAGGCACCAAGGCTGGCAGGCAGACTGGCAGGCAGACAGGCTGGAAGGCAGGCTGGCAGCAAGGCTGGCAGGCAGGCAGACAGCAAGGCTGGCAGGGAGGCTGGCAGCAAGGCTGGCAAGCATGCAGGCAGTCAGGCATGCAGGCAGGGCAGGCAAGGCAGTCAATGCATCCAGCAGCAGGTCTTTCCTCTGAATGGTGACCTGCTTCCGAGCTGCTTCCCTTTATATCCGCGTGGCTTACGCAATGCATCCCCCCCGCATGTGCAATTAATGCTCGGCATCTGTTCGGCTTCCGCTGTGCATCCACTAGGCTTCCGCTCTGCATCTGCTTCATCCGCTGTGCATCCGCTGTGCATCCGCTTCATCCGCTCGGCGTCCGCTCTGCATCCGCTCTTTCCGTTCCGCGTCCGCTTTGCTGACATCCCCCGGAAGCCTAGCGGATTTGCCATCCACTCTCATCCGCTTCCATCCGCTAGGCTTCCATTCCGCATCCTCTTTCCATCTGCTCTACGTCCTCCCCACATCCGTTCCTTTCCGTGTTATCCGCTCTGGTTATGCAAATTTTTGCCCCTTTTGAGAGCGGATAAAAATGGATGGAACATTTTTCTCATCCGTTGTGTCCTTTTTACTAACGTTTTGCATCCGTTGGGCAGTGTGACAGGGCCTTAAAATCAGTCACCTGCAATCAAACATACTGTAGTAAGAGATCTGTTGGCTGCTAGCAATGAATGTCTGTTACAAGAAGCAAAAATGTCAATGTGTTGGTGCATACTTCTGCCTGTTTTCTTAGATGGAAATAAGAAATCAATAACTCAGGAAAATCCCCAGTGATGGAACACCCACAATCCACAGGAGATGCATCAAACTTTGGTGAATAGCATGGAATATGGCACTTAGAAAGGTGCATGATAAAACAAGAAAAGGGTTGGAGAAAGAATGGGTATGAATGTATGGGTATTGATGAATGTATGAATGGGTATGAATGAATGGGTATGAATTAATGTATGTAGGCTAAATGGATAACTGATATGAAAGACTAGCACTGAAGATGTTATCTAGTTTGGGTAAGAAATATCTGCAAGAAAATAATCAAGTTCAGAGAGCACCAAGAACTCATTGCTGCCCTATCCTTTTCCAATCTATTCAAGGGTCATGACCATGGGTTTTAAGAGGTTATGATGGAATGGTGTATCTTCCCTAGCAATCAGGGCAAATTCAATTGCACCATGACTGGGTTGATAATGGCCCCATAAGTTTCAGCCCCAGTTTCTTGCTAGGGAGTTTTCACCTAGATATTCTGTGGAGAGGTAGACCTTCTCCCCAACCTGGAATGGTCATTGCAGGCACTCAGTGTTTATCTATCTGTTTTTTATAAGTCCATGGGTCACCTTTGACTCTTCAGAGGCAAACATAGCTCCTGGAAAACAGGCAGGCCTTACCTCAAAGGATATATGGATGGATAAGTCTGAGTATGCAATTATTCATTCTTCTTTTTACCCTAAATCTTACTGTCAAATACGTTAGAACTTCTATCATGGTTTCTGCCCATCCAGTAAGATCAGACACTGTAGATGATCTTCAGGTCACCTTGGTTAAACAAGACTATCTATCAGAACCCAGGAAGTCTGTCTTCTCTGTCACAATGTCTACCTTCTGGAATGATATTCCTCTAGAGAGCCATAGAGCCTCCATGCTGATTTATATGTTTATTAATCCAATCTAAATGGCTACTCACCTATCAAAGGTCATCTGGGCAACAAACAAAGATAAAAACTTGTTCCACAAACCAGCAAAGGAAAAAAAAACAGTGACAAAAAAACACATCAAGGACATGCATTTTTATGGGATTTTATTTATTTAGCTTTTTGGAACTGCCCTTTTTTTTCTTTTTTTCTTTTCCAAAAAAAATTATTGATTTTTAAAAGACAAACACATAACATGTTTTTTGAAAGCAGCTTGATCCTGGGCTACATCTCTTCATACAGACATAAATTCAAGTTCATGCTCACTTTTATATACTATTCCATATCTTATTACCATTCAACATTTTCTATATAGCTTCTCCCCTCTTTTCACTCTTTTCACTCTCTTAATTCTATTTATTTGTTTCATCTCTATTTAAATCATTATAGTTATATTCTTTGTCTGTCCTGTTTCAGCTGTCTATTATGTTTTCTCATTAACACAAAATTTCTCCTGTAATCACTGATTGGAATATGACGCCTTTATATCTTTCCCCTAAATTTGACACTTAAAATAATACATAACTTTCATTCGGATTCTGCTAAGTACATTCTAAAGCTAAACACTATATTTAAAAAAAGAAAAAAATTATAAATATATAATATAATCACAACAATCCATACCAATTGAACTCTATTATTAAAATTAATATTCATTTAAATCTTAAACATTTTATAACTTCCTTTTCAAGTAAATATCATGCTTCTATGGGAACACTTATAATTTTTACGTAATTGCTTCCCCCCCACTTCACTTATATTTTAAGACATTATGTAATTAAAATATTCCCATTCCTTCTTAATTCTATTCTCTCATATTTCATTTCATTTATTTTGTTCAAAGGAGAAAAGATTTTCACTAATCTTTTAGTGAAATTTCACTAATTTCACTACATTGAATATTTTATCCCATTTTATAATCATATGTTGTTCCAAATTTTCTAACATTATTTCTAATACAAATACAACAATACAGTCTCATATATTTTTACAGCATCTCTTTTTCAGTTATATTCTAAATAAGTCCTGTTTATTTACAACTTATTTCAATCTTCATCTTCATTTCCCTCTTCTGTATTCCTCTTTTCTGTTGCTTTACTATTCATAAATCTTAAACATTTTACACATTCCTTTTCAAATAGGTATCATGCTTCTATGGGAACACTTATAAATTTTGTGTAGTTACTTCCCCTCATTTCACTTATATTTTCAAACATTATGTAATTAAAATGTTCCCCTTCCTTTCAATTCTCTCATATTTCATTTCATTTATTTTGTTCAAAAAAAAAAAAAAGAAATTTCCACTAAATTACGTTGAATATTTGATCACATTTTATAATCATATGTTGTTCCATATTTTCTAACATTATTTCTAATACAAATACAACAATACAATCTTATGTACTTTTGCTGAATCTCTTTTTCAGTTATATTTTTACCCATTATCTCTAAATAAGTCCTGTTTGTTTACATGTTGTTTCAAACCTTTATAGCTTCTCTTCCCTTCCTTCCTCCCTTGCTTCTCCACTCTACCCTTTTTACCCCTTGTCTCTTAATCTCTACCCTCTTCTGTATTCCTCTTTTCTGTTGCTTTCTGACATTGTGTCCATTTTTCACTATTTTTCCCTTTTGGGGCTGTTTTTTTAAGTCTTAAATTCTCCATTCTCTTTCCCCCCTTTCCCCTTTCTTCCCCAGATAAAGTTGCTTGTTTATTAAAGATGGCTTCTTCTTCATCCCAATCTTTTTGTTCTTGTAGTTTCTCATACTTAGAAATCACCATTTCTAAAAAATGAAAAATGGAGCCAAAAGAACCCTTCCCTTCTTGTTCCTCTTCTTTATATTTTATAAATTCCATTTTCAGTTCATCCACAAATAATGCCATTGTAAAAAATTTTTTTTAAACAACCCAAATTATTTTAATCATTCAAATAAGAATTTCCAAAAGTCCCAAAGTCACCAAACAGTCCAAAAACACACAGTCTATTTCATTTAACACTTTCTTCTTTTTTTCACTTTCCCTTCCTGGGGTTGTAATTCAGTTACAAAGTTCCAATTAAAATGTGTCTTTTAGAAGTCTTTTAGAAGTCTTGTTATGATTTTGTTCTAATCTTTTAAATTCCAAGTAGTCTCCTCCAGCCAAATCTTAATCTTAATCCTTATCCTCTCCCTTCCCACTTACAGCATAAAAAAAATTGTTTTTTCCAGTGTTCAGAAATCTTTATTGTCCCATTGGCTTTAATTTTCCAGTTTGATTACCTGCTGATGCCAAAGCGGGTTTTTCCAATTTCTCATTCATCTGCTGTCACCGTAAGGAAGGAGAGTAAGAAAAAACAAACTTTCCCTTTTCACTTTCATTCGCTGCTTCTAGATCTTCTTAGGGAACGATGTATCTTTTTCCAAAATTTAAATTCCAGGGTATCTTGGATATTGCTTCTCCTCCCGGTCAGCCAAAACTTTCACTTCTCAGCTTCCTCCAGCACATTCTTTTCCAGATGAAAGCTTCTTTGTGGCAGCCATTTCTGACCACCGCTCTACTGCTTTCAGAAAAGAGAGTTAAGCCAGCTGAGGACAGGGGGTGCAACTCCCCCTGACCCCTGCTCGGTCTACCCTGTCTTCAGCTACCTCTATGGGGTAGCTATAGCCCCGAAGCCGGTTGGCTTGGGGCACTACAACGGTGAGCGCAGTAGAAACCGTGCACGATCGCGGATTCCTGCCGCTGCTGAGCCTTGAAAACTGGAAGACTGAACTGCCCTTTTTTTTCTAACAGAGGAATGTGGGTTGCAAGTGAACTCACTCACCTCTGGCTGCTTATCCTCAAATCTGACAAATAGCTTCCTCTCAGGCTTTGAGGGATTGTAGAGGTCATGATAATAGCTGATCAATTGCACACCTGCTTTTTTCACAAGTAAGTGCTTGCACATGATGGGATCTACACTTCTTTGAAAATGTGCCGAGCATTGCAGTTTTGAATTTCAAAGTAGCACATCCAGAGCATTACTTCATTCATAAGGAAATCCTTGGCTTTTTTGAGGATATTGAGGGAAAAAGAGTTTTGATGATTTGCTTTGCAAAAATGGATGAAGAGGAGGAGGAGGAAGAGGAAGAGGAAGAGGAAGAGGAAGAAGAGAAGGAAAAGAAGGAGGAGGAGGAGGAAAAGAGGAGGAGGAGGAGGAGGAGGAGGAGGAGGAGAAGAAGAAGAAGAAGAAGAAGAAGAAGAAGAAGAAGAAGAAGAAG
>BLBF01000049.1:3928772-3939300 GCA_015471245.1 Laticauda colubrina
AAGAAGAAGAAGAAGAAGAAGAAGAAGAAGAAGAAGAAGAAGAAGAAACAAGAAAGTAATCAATATGTTATTGATATTTTTATGACTTTGCAAGAATAGATTAACTCAGGTACTTCTAACTGGAAGGTTCCCATACATTATTTTTATTTTTAATAAAGTGGTAAGTAATATGATCTGTGAAATAGCCTCAAAATTGATAACACTCCAAAATAGCTCCTGTGGATCTAACTTCCAATTGAAGTATAGGTAGTCCTCAACTGATGGTTCTAATTAGAACCTGAATTTCCATTGCGAAGCAAGACAGTTGTTAAATAAAATCTTACTTGATTTTATTTCCTGTTTGGCCAAGATTGTTAAGTGAATTATTGTACTAATTAAGTGATTCAAAGGATCATTAAGTAAATCTGGATACCCCTCTTGACTTTGCTTGTTGGAAACTGGCTAGGAAAATCACAAATGGTGTCATGTGTCCCTGGGATACTGCAACTGTGGCAAATAGATGCAAGTTGCCATGCACCTGAATTTTGATCACGTGATGCTATAATGGTTACAAATGTAACGACTGGTTGTAAACCACTTTTTTCATTTCTATTAAAACTTAGAATGGTCACTAAATGACTGGTTGTAAATTGAGGACAACCTGTATCAAAAAGAGGGCTTAAAGGGTCAAAAATTAGAGGCAGTGGGCTTTATTGCCTACCAAAGGGCAGGTCCAGAACCCATGATTAAAGCTATAAGGAAAGAGATTGAGGCTATATAGAATAGAATAGAATAGAATAGAATAGAATAGAATAGAATAGAATAGAGGGAAGGAATAGAATAGAACAGAACAGAGTAGAACAGAATAGAATAGAATAACAGAGTTGGAAGGGACCTTGGAGGTCTTCTAGTCCAACTCCTGCTTAGGCAGGAAATCCTACACCACTTCAGACAAATGGTTATTCAACATCTGTTTTTTTTCAGGAGGATATATCAGGAGGAACTGTTTGACAAGGTGAGCTTTTGGCCAGTGGAACAGGCCATCTCCTGAAATAAGCTTTTTTTATTATTATTATTCAAGAAGTCTTCAAACAAAGCTTTTTAAAAACTATTCTAGAGCAGGGGTGTCAAACTCAATTTCATTGAGGGCTGCATCAGGGCTGTGGTTGACCTTGGGGGCCTGGGGAGAGAAGCATGGCTGACTGGGTGGTTGTGGTTGACTAGGTGGGTACGGCCAGCTTGACGTCACTTCCCCAAATTGCTGGCATGTTTTCTCTTCACATCAAGTAGACCAGGACGAAGCCACATTGGCCTAATTGAGTAGACCAGGCTGAAGCTACATTTGCCTGATCTTTCCTCTTTGCATTGGGTAGACTGGGCCGAAGTGACGTGAGTAGACAAAGCCAAATCAATGCAGGTAGACTAGGACAGCCCTGCAGGCTGGATCAAACCACATTGCGGGCTGGATCTGGCCCACGAGCCTTGAGTTTGACACCCCTGTTCTAGAGCTCTTCAAACAAAGCTGGATATTCAAGATATCCTGTAGTGCATCTTGCCCTGAACAAAGGTTGGATTAGATGTCCACTAAAGTTGTTTCCAACTCCAACATATTATTGTCATCAATGCTACCAGGAGGGTAGCTCTAATTCAGTCCAAAATCTTCCCATTCAAAGTGTCTAGAAAGAGGAAAAAGTAACAGCAACTGCAGCAACTATATTGGGCATTGTTCCAAATATCCGGAAGCTAAATTGTTAAAAGAAGAATGTGCCAACTTTCCTGTTAACTGCTATACAACAAGCTGTCATTCTCCAAACCTGAGTAACACAAAGAGCTTTGCAAACAACTTGAGTCATTTGATTCAGAAGAAGGGCTGTTACTTGGAATCTCCATCTGAGATGCAGTAAAGATAACTATAAATGATGATGATGTGAATTTATTTCTGTTGCTCTAAAGTTCTAACCAAAGCTCATTCAATGAAATTGAGAGTGCTGCTGGTTTCATTACAATTCATTTACATTTTATTTATATTTATATTCTATAAGTACTGAATCTCTGTCTCACACTTTCTCTCTGCCCATCCATCCATCCATCCATCCATCCATCCATCCATCCATCCATCTTTCTACCCATGCATCCCATGAAGTTTCAAGGTTATCTACATCAATTTTCTGTTAGTCTATAGCATTGCTCTTTCTTTATAGGTGACAGGGATGGGAAGGACTCAGGACTTTGGGTTGCCTAAATTTTCTGGTCCAAGAACATTTCATGGAAGTTAGAACAGAAATGATCAAAGTCCCTTACTTTAGGGTCTATTCTCCCCAAAATGCCTATCTCAAGGTAAATGATACAGTGAAGTAAGAAGATATCTGTTCACCCCAGTGTCAGATTATTCTTTGATAGTGCAAATCCTTGCACCTTCAGACAGAGAAAGACAGAAAATGACCTGGATGGGCAAAACAAGGATCCACAAAAGAAAGTGCCATATTTCCAAAATAAAGCAGGAGAATAACTTATTTGGTTTGTCAATCTAATAATTTCATCATTGTTAAGGCTTCAAAACAAGCCAAATAAAACTTAAAACATGGACATCATCTGACAGACTATGACCAAATTTTTTGTTGATATGTGAGACATTTGTTAAGTGAGTTTGGCCCCATTTTATGACCTTTCTTGCCACAGTTGTTAAGTGAATCACTGCAGTTGTTAAGTTAGTAACTCAGTTGTTAATCGAATCTGGCTTCCCTATTGACTTTGCTTGTGAGAAGATTGAAAAGGTGATAACATGACCTGGGATATTACAACCATCATAAATGTGAGTGTCAGCTGTTAAATCAAAAATATTTCTCTGGTCTTTTAGAGTTGTCAGCAGAAAGGGAGTGGGGGAAGTAATGCATACCTCAAATATTTTCATGGATAATTTCTAGATAGCCGAAGCTTCTGGTGAGCAAGATTATTACTGGAGAGCATGATTGATGACTCTTGGCTATGGATATGTCCCATTGGAGAATATACATCCAGGGGGTGGGGGAAGACCAGGGTCAACCGTTAGATGAATGATGTGTCTCAGAGTTAGCTGCACCTAGGTAACGTTGACATGTTCACTCTTAATAAATTATTATTTTTAACTCTGAGAGGTGCAGCTAGAGACTCATGATTTGAATAGGGATGGATTGTTGGAGCCCTGACATCAGCGTTCCAGCAAACCTCCACTCCAACCAATAACTCCGAGACAGACATCTTCTTAAAAGTTCTTATTATTTTGGAGAGTAAACTGGCACAACTGTGGAATCCCCAATCTGAAAGTTCTGAGCTTCCTTGCAATAAGTAAAAGCTACAAATCCATCCCCTGCACCCATCATTACATCACATGGTCCAATCACCATCTGTCCCAACTTGAGATTTCCCCTCACTTATGCACAAAATAACATTACCTTGAATTAGAAAAAGAATGTTATTATCTCTAACTACATACAAGAAATCCAAGAAATCCCTCCTCCCACTTTCTGAGATAGCATGGGAGCATCTGGTCTCAATATGGCTTCCAAAGCTGACAGTGAGTAAGTTATCAAGCATCTGAATTTTGATCACATGATCATGAGGATGCTGCAACAGTTGTAAGGGTGTAAAATGGCCATAAATCACTTTTTTCAGTGCCATTGTAACTTTGAATGATCACTAAATGAACTGTTGCAAGTCAAGGACTACCTGTATTGTAAATCAATCAATACCAGTGGTTAATGAAGAGCTCAGTTATCAAGCAAAGAGGTAACCAAGAGTTAAATATGGAAGAGATAATAACTGCTCATGTGCAAGTTCTAAACAAAAGCAGAACAAAGCCAATATGATCTTGGGTCTATGCCCTCCATTTACAAAGAAAACACCAGGAACTGCTTTGAAATCTTGAACCTTATTGCTAGGGAACAGTAGAATGAAGTAAAAGAAATTGTCAAGATAAATGTGAAAAGAGACTGCCAAAGACCTAAGGAACAGAAGAAACTGGGTGACGGAACAAATGATGGATGTTATCAAGGAGAGGAACTAAAGTCAAGAAGGACGAAGAACTCAGGGAGAAAATTCACAAAGAATCTTATAAAGATGTTAGAAGAGACAAGAAGTATTACAATAATATCTACACAAGCATCAACGATGGAAACAGATGCAGTAAAAGGAAGTCTTCCAAAAAACTCTTTGGACAGAAGAAGTTCCAACCTCAAATTGATAGGCTGAGATGGTCAAGTGCCAATGGACCAACAATAATTGATTCTGTAATTCAATACAGTAGAGATGCCAACATCTATGTTAACCTAGAAGATATCTCCTTCTTAGAAGAACCTGCAATATTAGAAGTTGTTTGATCCATGCAAGTCAAAACACAACAGAAATTCATGGAATAGCTACAGAAATATGACAAGCAACAGAAGAAGAATCTAACGACACCACACTGGCAAATATGGCAAAAGACCAGTAACCAACAGACCGGAAGAGATCAGTCTACATACTCATACCAAAAAAAGAAAAGGAAATTTAACAGAATTGATGAACTATTGTACAGTATTAGGCTAGCAAAATACTGCTTAAAACTCATCATCAAAATATTGAAGTGTTATATAGCTTCTGCCTTTTAAGACTGCTTATCAGCATAGAAGAACTGTCAATCAAGAAATAAGCTGTAGAATAGCATTTGGTAGAGAAATAATGAAAGCCTTGGAAAAGACATTGAGATCCTGGTATTCTCAGGAATCTTCTCCAACACAAATGTTCCAAAGTGTCAATACTTTTTCTATCCTGCTTCTTCAAAGTCTAAGTTTTGCTTTCCTTCCCTATGATTAATCTGTTCTTAACATATAACAAATAATTAGAGTTGGAAGGGACCTTGTTGAAAATATTGAATTTTTTATTAAAAGAGCAACTTTTACCCAAAATCAGGCAAAGCAGACAGGCAGATTGAGTTGCTCACAAAATCACAGATTCACTTAAAGATCTGTGTTCCTGCAATCAACTATCTGAGTCTGCAACTGAACAAAAGAATCCTCAATACTAAGGGAGATTCAGCTCTGCTTAAAAGCAGAGCCAAAGATCTAAAGTTTAGCTAGAAAGCAAGAAATCCAACAATTTCCTGCTTTTTAGTTAATCTAAATCTCCCAGTATAGCAGAATAGCTGATGGTTGGGGGGAAAAAAAGAGGAAAAATAGCAACTTAGCAGGCAAGTTTGCCAGATAAGGAGTGAGTGGGCGGGGAGGGTTCCCACGGGCCATATAGGCTGAACAGCCTTGTGTTTCTGGGCAGCCTGGATTAATTGCTTTGAGGGGGTGCTCTGAGGGTGACATTTCTCTGTGGCCCACCAACATTTTCTCATGGATCACCAGTGGGCCACAGCCCACCGGTTGATGACCGCTGGACTAGAAGACCTCCAAGGTCCCTTCCAACTCTGTTATTCTGTGGTCTGAAATCTTGAAAGTATCTGGCTGAAAGTCTGCAGTGTTAATCATTTTGAAAGGATCTAAGTTCAGCCTACCTTGAATTCTGTTGACACTTATATATTGCTAATTTGCTTGAACTATTAGTAGTTCAGATTCCTGTAGAGAGCTTAAGCTTGCAATAAATCTTTATAACCACTAGATCTTCTGATTTCCCTGGCGCACGCATGCATCCTGAAACTCAACTTCATCCTGAATCTTGTCACCTTTATATTTTGATTGGCTTATTTGCATACTTCTACATATACTAATTGTGAATGTAACCCATTTATACAACAGAATCCTTTCCCAGACCTAGCAGGACCATATCATTAAATGACTTTAAGGTCATTCCCAATGCTTTGAAACTAGGATCAGAGCCAACCTCTGCATCAGAGAGCTGCTATCTATGTAACTGGAGGATTCTGCCTGGGAAATCAATGCACAGTAATCAAAGGCAGAGATCAGAAAGCTAAACAAATCTAATCTAGTTCAATACAAAGTATTGTATTTATTTTAAGGCAAATAGTGCCTCCCATAAGAGATAAGGATGAAAGAGAAGTGAAAACATACTTGCTTGGATGTCCTTTCCAATAGCTTAGACATCCTTTGCTTAACCACAAAAGCCCTCTTGAAAGGAATCTCGGAGAGGAAGTTAGGCAGCCAAAGTCAAATAAATGCCTGACTCTCTGCCTAGGATAAAGAAACCTAGGAAATGAGATATTAAATGCAAAATTGCAAACAATTCATATTGGAAGGACATGGGTGACATCTAAACAGATCAGAATGGTTGTATTTAGAGCTTTCTAAAATATTGAAAAGGAAAGGATGCATATATAGGAAACAGAAGGAGGAGAACATTACCAAAGAAGTAAATAATAGAAGAATATAAGTGATTATGGCATCAGGTAGAAGCCAGGAGACTGTGAGTTCTAGTCCAGCCTTAGGCAAGAAAGCCAGCTGTGTGATTTTGGGCCAATCACCAGGAGACTGGGAGTTCTTGTCCCACCTTAGGCAAGAAAGCCACCTGGGTGACTCTGGGCCAGTCACTCTCCCTCAACCCAACACAACTCACAGTGTTGTTGTGGGGAAATAGAAGGAGAAAGGAGTATTGTGTGTGTGTTCACTGCTTTGAGTTATAAAAAAATAAAGGGTGGATGCCAATAAAAATAACAAATAAATAAATAAAATATAAGAAGAACATAACAATCACTAGAAACTGTAGAGATTGTGCAAGATATGCTGAAATTCAGGATGAACTGAGGTTTGCAAGAAATGCCCAAAATAATAGCAAAAAAAGGTTTTAGGTAGACCAATAATGAAAAGAAAGACATTAATTGAGGTGTTGTGAAGGCACAGGAGGAACAGATGTTGGCAAGAAGGCAGAATAACTTAACTTGCTTTTTATGTCTGTATTCAGAAGACAAATGAAGTCCCAGCTAAGCCAATGTTGTGCCCCTGGCAGAAGGAGGGAACTGGAGAGGATAAAATAAAATGTAATTATGGTGTCCTTGGTGCTCTCCAAGCTTGGCGGTTTGCTTGTAGATGTTTCATTACTTGATGTTTCATTACCTGACATCTCATTACCTATCTGCAAGCAAACCACCAAGCTTGGAGAGCATTAAGGACTCTGCACTTCAACCCTGAGCTACATATATTCTCTTCCATTAAAACTTAATTAATTTAACCAAATGCAAGTCTCCAGAGCCAGATGAGCTACATCCTAGCAAAGGGAGTTGCATTAACTTTATCTTTATTTTTTCCTTATTTTATTATTTTATTTTATGACTTTGGTTTTGATTTACCTTGCATTATCTTTGATAACTCCTGGAGAAGTTTGCAAAATCCCAGGAGAACTGATGGGAGATTATTGACCTTATCATCAGAAAAAGGAAAATTTAGGAAATTATAGTCTTCACAGCTTCACATCTATATTGGGCCAAGTTTTAGAGCAAGTTGTTAGAGCATGTTTGCGAGCACTTGGACATAGAAATATAAAAACATATAAAACTGAGGGCAGAAAAAGACCTAGTGGTTCACTCCCTTTTGAGTTTTTTATTTTATTTTATTTTTTTAATTTTTGTCAAATGATGGACATGTCTTTATTATCCCAAGCATGTTTAAGCTCAATTACTGAAGACTGACCCACGAGCTCAGCTGGAAGCTTCTGCTACTTTTTCTATGAAGTCATACTTTTTAACATTACTTTTAAACTTCCCTCCTGTCAGTTCAAAGTTATCCCTTCTCTGCTTTTCCTTTTTGCTTAATATTGAAAATATTAATATTAAAAAATATTAATCAAGGAGAGAACCAACCAACCAACCAAATCTCAACAAATAAATGCTCTGTTCTAAATATTGTCAAAAAAATAATAATCAGAAAATAAAATACAGGCTGAATAGTCAAGACCTTGTTGATGATCCAAATTCTGTCAAGGATCTTGGAGTATTCATCTCTAATGATCTAAGTGCTAGAGGCCACTGTAACTACATAGCCAAAAAGGCTTTAAGAGTTGTTAACCTAATCTTATGTAGTTTTTTCTCTGGTAATATTACACTAATAACTAGAGCATACAAAACATTTGCTAGACCAATTCTCAAATACAGCTCATCAGTCTGGAACCCACATTACATATCTGATATTAACACAGTTGAGAAAGTCCAGAAATCTTTCACAGGAAGAGGTTCTCCACTCCTCTCCTCGTTGCAGAAAACCTTATGCCACCAGACCTGAAATTCTAGACCTAGAAAATCTAGAACTATGATGCCTTCAGTCTGATCTAAGTATAGTGTATACAATCATACATTGCAATGTCCTACCTGTCAATGAGTACTTCAGCTTCAACCATAACAACACAAGAGCACACAGGAAATACAAACTCAAACTTGATTGTAGGAAATACGACTTCAGCAACAGAGTGGTCAATGCCTGGAATACTCTACCTGACTCTGTGGTTTCTTCCCCAAACCCCCAAACCTTTAACCTTAGACTGTCTACTATTGACCTCACCCATTTCCAAAGAGGTCTGTAGGGGGCGTACATAAGCACACCAATTGTGCCTACTGTCCCTGTCCTATTGTTTCTTTTATTTTTTTAAAAATTTTCTTATATGTATCCATGTATTCATAACTATGTTTTTATTTATACCTATTATCTTGTAAGCAATTGACAAAAATGAATAAATAAATAAAAATATATAAAATTCAATTTTTTTACTCCTGGTTCTGTGGACGTAGCTTGGTGGGCGTGGCAGGGGAAGGTTACTGCAAAATCCCCATTCCCTCCCCACCCCAGTAACCTGATTTCCAGCTCCGTTCTCCTGTGCAGGGTAACAAAAGAAGACCCAGCCAATCAGCTGGGACTCGGGAGGTGGAGAATAGATGGGGGCGGGGCCAGTCAGAGGTGGTATTTGCCGGTTCTCTGAACTACTCAAAATTCCTGCTACCAGTTCTCCAGAACTGGTCAGAACCTGCTGAACACCACCTCTGGAACCAACCTAGAATTAAGGAGAATTTTCCTGACAGAACAATTAATCAGCCTCTAGAAGTTGTGGGTGCTCCAACACCAATAGGGGGATCCTACCTTAGTTGCTACTAGTTTGATGGGTGATTGCACATGCATATGCATATGCACACACACCAAACAAGCCAATCAGCTGAGAGGATGAAGAAATGAAAAGCTAAGAGCCACCTTCTCACCCTCCCATGTGTTTTTCGGTTTTTTATCCTCTCAGCTAATTGCCAGAGGTTTTGTTTTCCTCCTCTTTGCTGATCAGAGGTTTTTTTAAACTATCAGTTTGGCTGAACTGATAGTGATTTTTACTTCCGGTTTGGCCAAACCGGTAGCATACAACCTCTGGAACCGGCTTCTACTGGCAATTCATCCCCTCCTTCACAAGGATTGCCAAACCCATGATGGAGCTTCTAAAGACAGGGAGGACAGAAACAAAACCCAGGCTGGGACAACCCCTACAGTGGGACCTAACCTGCCAAACCCTGACACCACCACTGTCCAATACTGGAGATTTTCAAGAAAAGATTTGTCTGAAATGGCATAGGGTCTTCTGCCTAACTGGGGGGGGGGTTGGACTAGAAGACCTTCAAAGTCCCTTCCAACTCTGTTATTCTGTTGATATGAATGCAACAGCAGCAAGGATTGGCCACAAACAAGAGTAAAATTTCCTTTTCTTGACAAGGTTTTGAGAATATTTTGCTTTATCTTTGTCATTTCAACAGTGTTAAATAGACTTCTTCTGGCTTGACTTTGTTTGTCAGAAGGTCGCAAAAGGGGGAACCACATGACCCTGGGACACCACAACCGTCATAAATATGAGTCAGTTGCCAAGCACCTGAACTTTGATCACATAGCCATGGGGATGCTGCAGTGGTTGTACGTACGGAAAATGGTCATAAGTCACTTTTTTTCAGTGCCATTGTCACTAAATGAATTGTCACGAACCATTTGTAGTGTATTTCATAATTTATCTATTATCGCATGGAGCTGAGAGTGCTAGTAGAGCTGGAGGGCAAAATCTATTTTTAAGAAGAGATTGGATAATCTTTTGTCTGAAATGGAATAGAGTTTCCTGCCTGAGAAGGGGTTGGATTAGAAGACCTCCAAAGTTCTTTCCAACTCTGTTATTCTATTCTATTCTGTTCTATTCTATTCTATTCTATTTTTTATTCTATTCTATTCTCTATTCTACTTTTTTCTTCTCTTTTCTTTTCTATTTTCTATTCTACTCTATTCTATTCCATTCTATTCTATGTTCTTTTCTATTCTCTTTTCTATTCTATTCTCTATTCTTTTTATTCTATTCTGTTCTATTTTCTATTCTTTTCTATTCTCTATTCTATTTTTATTCTATTCTTTTCTGTTCTATTCTATTATATTCTATTATTTTCTATTATCCTCTATTCTATTCTATTCTATTTTCTATTCTATTTTTATTCTATTCTATTCTCTATTCTACTCTTTTTTCTGTTCTGTTCTGTTCTGTTCTATTCTATTTTCTACTCTACTCTACTCTACTCTACTCTACTCTACTCTACTCTACTCTACTCTACTCTACTCTACTCTACTCTACTCTACTC
>BLBF01000049.1:3939310-3954071 GCA_015471245.1 Laticauda colubrina
TCTACTCTACTCTACTCTACTCTACTCTACTCTACTCTACTCTACTCCACTCCATTCCATTCCATTCTAGTCTATCTTATTTTATGTTCTATTGTCTATTCTTTTCTATTCTATTATTTTCTATTATCCTCTATTCTATTCTATTCTATTTTCTATTCTATTCTATTCTACTATATTCTCTGTTCTTTTCTTTTTTTTTCTATTCTCTTTTCTTTTCTATTCTATTCTGTTTTATATTCTATTCTATTCTATTCTATTTTCTACTCTACTCTACTCTACTCTATTCTACTCTACTCTACTCTACTCTATTCTATGTTCTATTCTATTTTATTCTATTCTATTCTGCTCTATTCTATTCTTCCTCCCAGTAAGCTCCAGTGCAAAGGTCTTATGTGCTCAGTGACTTCCATATTATTTCTCCTTTTCTAAGTTCATGACTATCAACTGCCATTGCTGCTGTTTTGAGATGTCTCAAAGCAAAAGCAGATTCTACACAAGAAAGCCTGGGCTGGCTTTTTAATGTTTAACAATTAAAAAGTGGAGAATGTTCAAAAACCTCTATTAATGCACTGTGAGAGGGACATGCTCGATAATGAATGCTTCCATTTAGAAATGTGACACAGATTTGCATTTTGCTCAAAGGGAGGCTAATATAATGGAATGCAGGTAAAGAGAAGGCAGATGATTTAATCATAGAATGCTACTGTCTCAATAAACTGTAACTGCATGGCAACCAATGGAAGAATCTACAGCCCTGATGAGAGAGGGGAAAAATCCTTTTATTAATGTAAAAACAGTTCCCATGCCAGCCTAAGTTTCTAAAGCAATCTCTCAGCTCAGGTGTTCCCTTTTGACTTTCTGTAATTATAGCCTTTACATGTTCAGGAAATAAACAGAAAACAAGCATGGGAGGATCATGACTCAAGTGCGCAGGCCTATCGATTCATCTTTCTCCCCATTTTATATGTAGAAAAAGCACAGAGAAGAGCAACCAGGATGATTAGGAGATTGGTGGCTAAAACATACAATGAATGGTTGCAGGAACTGGGCTTGGCTAGTCTAGTAAAGAGAAGGACCAGGGAAGACAGGAAAGCAGTCTTCCAATATTTAAGGGGCAGCCACAGAGAGGAGGAAGGGGTCAAGCTATTTTCTAAAGCACCTGTAGGCCAGACAAGGAATAATGGATGGAAACTGAATAAGGAGAGATTTAACCTGGAAATAAGGAGAAACTTTCTGACAGTGAGAACAATCAACCAATGGAACAGGAGTTGCCTTGGAAGTTGTGGGAGCATCATCACTTGAGACTTTCAAGAAGAAATTGGACTGCCATCTGTCAGAAATGGTGTAGGGTCCCCCACTTGGGCAGGGGGTTGGACTCGATCCCTTCCAACTCTGATTATCTGTTATTTGTTATATTCCATTTTTTTTAACCAGAGAGGAGGCAAGGTAATATTAATGTACAGGCCAACGCCTGTAATCTAAGAAGCAGGTCTGGTTGGAGGAAACTTGTATTGTTGTTATCTTACAGTTCTTACTTAGAAGAATGGAAATTTGGTTTAGAAATGTCTTTCAAAGGAAAAGAAAAGTGGGGTGAAATTCTCGTGGATCAGGAACGTTTCTGCAATGGAGATTCTCAGTCATCCAGATCATGGTTGTCCCAAAGACATTTTTTCAAGAGGCAACTGGACTCTTTCTATTTTTCCTTGAAGAAGTTTCACTTCTCTTCCAAGAAGCTTCTCCAATTCTGGAAAATGTTCAGTACTGGAGAAGAACTGAACTTCTAAAAACTGAAGAAGCTTCTTGGATGATAAGCGAAATGTCTTCAAAGAAAAGCAAAAAAAGTCCAGTTTCCTCTTGAAATAGCACCTTTGGTATACATCCTTGCCTTTGTTGAGAGACAAGAACATATTTCAGCATCCTGCTGGTTGGCAGTTTCTGCTTTTTAAAATAATTTTGTGATGGATGCAACAATCCTCCATTTTAGTCTATTCAAGAGTGATGTATCCCAGAGGGTACCATTTTGGTTTCTGCCAAGGCTGGATAAAGAATGCACCTCTTGCTTCCCATGCCACAAAACTTCATCTCCCTTTCCTTTTATTATTCTTTTTAAAGATCACTTTAAGTTGCAACTGGAACATTGCTTCCTTGTTTCCAGGGAAGCCAAACAATCAGATCAATATTACAGCATAGTTTTCAGAGATCTACAGAGCAGCTTAGGAACAAGCTGTTCCCTACTGTTTTGATGGCTGTAGCATCATAGAAAGGATAGTTTTAAAAGAGAAAGTAGGGAGGGGAAGGGATGGAAAGTGGTGAAGAAAAAAGATAGGCAGGTAGGCAGGAAGGGAGAAAGGCAGGAGGGGAGAAGGGAGGGAGGGTGGAAGGAATGGAGACAGCGAGGGGGGGAGGGGAGAGGGAGGGAAGGAAGAAAGAAAGGAAGGAAGAGAGGGTGAAAGGAAGGAAGATGGGGAGAAGGAAGGGAGGGAGGGG
Source organism: Laticauda colubrina (assembly GCA_015471245.1). NCBI lineage: Eukaryota > Metazoa > Chordata > Lepidosauria > Squamata > Elapidae > Laticauda > Laticauda colubrina. Next base: position 3,941,798 of record BLBF01000049.1, read on the forward strand.
AAGGGGAGGGAGTGAAGGAAAGAAGAAAGGCAGGCAGGAGGAAGGGAGGGGGGAAGGGAGAAAGGGTGGAGGGGAGAAGGGAGGGAGGGAGGGAGGAAAGAAGGAAGGAAGGAAGGAACAAAGGAAGGAAAGATGGATCTACAGGACTATAGTCATATATCTGTGCAAATATTTGGGAAAGTAAAGAAAAGGTCCAGCGACTGAGCTGGGGAATTCTGGGAGTTGAAATCCATAGATCTTAATGTTGACAAGGTTGAGAAATAGTTATCTAGTTAGTTTATCAGCCCAATCATTGCTGATAATCCAAAGTAGCAGGTCTTATAAAAAACTTTGTTTCAAATTCCTGGCGATGGTGGCCCAGGAATATATCATTCAGGATGGGCTGCTGAATTTTTTAGGAGCCGTAATCTACTTTATGGAAGGGACAGTTTCTGAAAATCCATTTGCTAGGATAACCCAGAATTACACAGAAAATTACAATTTTTCCTTAAAAAGATTTACAGCTGGATTTAATGTTGATTTATTCCAAAGTCCTTCCCACTGAGTTCAATGGGATTTCACTTCTGAACAGGTATGCAGATAATATAATTAAAGTCTCACTTCCTTCAAATTATGACAAACCCTTTGCAAACATTTCCAGTCTTTGGTTATAAATGTCATTGAAATCAGCTTTTTTGACGGTTGGAGGTATGTTCTGTGAAGGTACCATTCATGTTTTCCTACAATCCCTAGAGAAATAAATGATACTGAAGGATCAGAATTCCAATGCACCCAGGAATCAAAAGCTATCTCTTCTAAATTTCATTTGAACCTCATTAATAATGAGACTCTTTTATGGCTGGGACCAGGCCATATTTTTAATGACTCCCCTGGCTTTGTGCATGTGCTTTTTGTACATCTGCTTCCCAATTCTCAGCATATTTGACCTCCAAATTGATATCCTACCCAGTAAATTACTTAGTTGCCTAAATCCAAGGGAAAATTGTTTGCTTTGACAGTTGGACAGAGTCTTTTATCTTGCATACTCTTTTATGGTTGAATTCAATACATTGATGACCGTTACTGACCATTCCCTGGTGACATTCAGTTTAGTGTTGTGTTTTACCTACAGTATATTAGAAGAAGCAACTTGCTCTGGTAGGCTATAGTGCAATATGCTTTCATCTTCTTTGTCCTCTTTCCATCTTTAGCAATTTTGTTTTTCATGCAGTTCAAGATCTTTATTATAAAGATGTCCATCTTGAGTCGATGAATTGTGATGTGAATATCTGAATCTTCTTGTTTTCTGGTTCATGTCTTCCTAGTATAGGTCTTTCTTTCTATCAGCCCAGGCTGTGATGTGTAAAATTTCCAGTGAGGGGTCCTTGGTGCTCTCTGAACTTGGTTGTTTTTTTGCAGATATTCCATTACCCAAACTGATGATATTACCCAGTTTGGTAATGAAACATCTGCAAGAAAAAAAAAAAGTTCAGAGAGCACCAAGGCCCCCCTCATTTCAACCCTGAGTTATTCTTTAATGATAGAAATCTCAGATTGCTGCAAGACACATCATCTTTCCTTGTGCCTGCTGCTCTGCCATTTTAAAGGATATTCAACACCATCATAGCTCTCCATAACTTTCTTTCCACTAATCTCCTTGCCTGGGCCATGTGATGTATCTGCTCTAGACTTTTAAAGGATTTTTTGTTTTTGCAGAATGCATAAAACAACTGCCAAAGTTGAAAAGCACTGATTACTTCTAATCCTTTGCTTGCTGCAGTGTCCACTTCAGCATATCTGGTCTCTGTTTGAAAATATTTCTGGTTTGTTACATGTCCTTGTGAGAAAGATCCCTGTTTCAAGGCATGAAGTATAGGAGGGACATGATGCACTGCTCAAAGTACTGAATTTCTAATGGTCACTCCCCATGTATGGCATAATTTCCTTCTCTTGGTTCATTAAACATTTGTGGCAGGGAGCAAAATTCTACATTAGTACCTCTAGGAGCTTTTACTCAAGTAAACTTTGAAATAAATTCTCAAACTTCCTAAAAATAAAGTACAGAAACAGAAACTTCTTTCTCCGATGAAGAACATGTACAAAATGGTAAGCTAGATTTTATCATAGTACAGCATTTTAAGCTGTAATTCAGCGGCAACTTTTGAAAGGCTGTTATCTGCATATAAGGAGCCTCGGTGGCGCAGTGGTTAGAGTGCAGTACTGCAAGCTACTCCTACTGTAATTTGGCAGATCGAATCCCACCAGGCTCAAGGTTGACTCAGTCTTCCATCTTCTGAGGTTGGTAAAATGAGGACCCAAATTGTTGGGGGCAATAGGCTGACTCTGTAAACTGCTTTGAGTGGGCAGTAAAGTGTTATTGCTGTTGCTATATTGCCCTGAGAATTAGGATGTATCTCCTTCTATGAAAGAATGTTACCTATGCTCATATGAAGAGCTAGAATCAGAATAGAGCTAGAAGGGACCTTCATGATCTTCTAGTCCAACCCCCTGTTCAAGCAGGAGACCCTATGCCATTTCAAACACGTGACTGTTGGAGCATCCACAATTTCTGGAGGCAAGCTGTTCCACTAGTTAATTGTTCTCACTGTTAGGAAGTTTCTCCTTAATTCTAGGTTGCTTCTCTCCTAGATTAGTTTCCATCCATTGTTTCTTGTGCATTGCCTCTGGTGCTTTGGAAAATAAGTTGACCCCCTCTTCTTTTGGAATACTGCTATCATGTCCACTCTATTTTTCTTTTCTCTAGACTAGACAACCCAAATCCTGCAACTGTTCTTCATATGCTTTAGTCTTCAGGCCTTTAAACATCTTAGTTGTTCTCCTTTGCACTTTTTTTTTCAAAGTTTCAACATCTTTTTTGTAATGTGGTGACCAAAACTGGATGCTATATTCCAGGTGTAGCCTTACTAAGGCTTTATAGAGCGGTTCTAATACTTCACGTGATTTTGATTCTATGCCTCTGTTTATACAACCAATAACTTTTTTGACTGTTGCTGCACCTTACTGGCTCATCTTTAAGTGATTGTCCATGAGGACTCCCATTCACAGTTATTGTTTTTGAGCCAGTTTTCACCTAATCTGTACCCATACCTTTGGTTTTTCCTACCTACATGTAAAACCTTGCTTTTCTCCACATTAAATTTCATTTTGTTGGATAGGGCCCATTGTTCAAGTCTGTCAAGATCTTTCTGGATCCTAAGCTTATCTTCAAGGGTATTGGTTATTCCTGCCAACTTAATGTCATCTGCAAATTTGATGAGTTCCCCTTCTATTCCCTCACCTAAATCATTTGTGAAGATATTGAAGAGCTACTTATATAAGGAGCAAATTGCTTTAAGAAATATCAGGTCTCTGTGATATGATAGTTTTTCTCCAAGTTGGGTGTCCTTCAATAAATTTCCCAGTAAGAAATTCAAAGAGTTAACAATCAGAAGACTCCAAAATTTTGTCCTTCGCAAAGGGAATGATGGAAGTTTTCTTCACGTAGACCCAGAAAAATGTGATTCCTTATTTTGGGAATACTTTTGCTTTAATAGAATGATGACTTCATCATTCTGATATAGATTTGAGCAGAAAAGAATTCTATTCCCTTTCTATTTCTGGTTCCATTTTAGCATGTTAAATCAACTCAGATAGATCTATGCAGGAAAAAGTCAGAATATATATTATGCTAACAACTCAGCTTCCACCAAAAAAACCTGTTTATTATTCCATCTTCTATATTATATTTTCTTGTCAAACACTGGGTCTTATTTGATCTTGAGGTGCTTCTCCATTTCTCACCGAACAAAATACACAATGGTATGAAAGCAAACAAAGACAGTTATCACAACTGATATCTTGTCAAAAACTAGAGGTTGGATTGAATGTACCATTGTAACTTAGCAGACTTTGAGGGGGTCCTTTGTGTTTTCTGAACTTGGTTATTTTCTTGCAGACATTTCATTATCAAACTAGGTAACACCATCAGTGTTTAATATGGTTCTTTGTACACTTTTAAGGTTTGCTCAGAACAACTGAGAAAGCTGGTAGTTTCATCATATTTTCAGATGGTATATCTTCGAAAAATTGGTCCATGATAGTTGCATACTTAAATTGATTAAATGTTTAGCTTTTGTTTAAAGCTGGCATGTCCAACCCACTGCCCATGGGCTGTATGTGGCATGGAACAGCTAGTAATGTGGCCCTACAAAATCATAAACTTTTAATAGATTGACATTGGAAATTAAAGAAAAGTTGAATATTACATGGTACGGCATTTATTTTACCAGTGGTTAGAAAATAAAACAAATTAAAATAGCCTATATGTATATATAAATCAATACTTATATGGAAAGGTGATTATTGTTATTTTGTGATATTGATAAGTAGAGTATTAATTATAAACTGTAAGCATATGAAGTATGCACCTCATTGACACATGGTTGAATTGGAATGGATTTATTGTATATAAAAAAATTAAAATTAAAAAAAAACATCATAAACTTTTGACATTGTGGTAGGATTTATATACATTAATATATTATATATTTTATATGTAGCTCAACACAATTCCTCTTCATTCAGTGAGGCCCAGGCAAGCCAAAAGGTTAGACAATCATGGTTTAAAGGATAACAATGTACCTGCAGGAGATAGAACATTTCTCTATTTAATGGTCTAAGAACAAAAGTAGCCATGAATACAAGTGTGGATACTTTTATGGAGAAAAGGTAAAGGTTTCCCCTGTCCAGTTGTATTCTACTCTAGGGGGTGGTACTCATCTCTATTTCTTAGCTGAGGGAGCTATGATCATGTGGCCAGCATGACTATATGCCAAGATGCACCAGGTGCTATTACTTTTCCACCAATGTGGTACCTATTAATCTACTCACATTTGCATGTTTTTGAACTGGAGCAAATAACAGGAGCTCACCCCATTCTGTGACACCTGGGTCTCGAACCCAGGCTGTCAGTTTTCCATTGAGCCATTGTACCTCCCCCCTTTATGGAGAGGGGGGAGGTACACCCTCTTTTAACCTCTGAAAAGGATAATTCTTTCAAAATTAATTTAAAAAACAGCTTGTTCAACTTTCAACTACTGATAAAAATGCCTCTTAAAATGTAACCTGTTGGTTGTATCTATAAAGAAGCATAATTTCAAATGATCATTTAGAAACTACTAAAAAACCAAGACTTTAAAAAATAGTCTCAACTTGTCTTTATAATTCAAAAAAAAGGGAACTTAGGCCAGTTCACTTCAACTGATTTTAATGAACTATAGGCATTTTGCCAAGATTAAATTCCACTGCCCATATATTTGCACTTCCAATTTACCTACCTGCTTACTTCCCCTTCATTTGCACAAAGTGTGGGAAGTAACAGTGTCATGTGTTAAATTTGATATTTGATATTTAGTGATATCTACCAAGCTTGGCATTTGTATCGTAAAATATGCCAGGGTGATACCTTAAGGTGTGAAGAGCTAAGCGTAAGGAGTGAAAATAGCTGCTGTTGAAGTTTAACTTTTTTAAACAGGTAAAGTTCTGAGAAAAAGCTGTGCAGGTAATTAACCCTAAGATGATTCTAGTCACGTTTAAGGAATGGAAACCTGTCTGAGTGACTTTGGGCCAATCACCAGGAGATTGTGAATTTTAGTCCTGCTGTAGTCGTGAAAATCAGTTGGATGATTTTGGGCTAATCACCCAGGAGACTGTGAGTTCTAGTTCTGTCTTAGATATGAAAATCCAACTGAGTGACTTTGGGCTAATCACCTTCCCTTAGTCCAACCCGCCTCACTTAATTGTTGTGTGGAACCTAGGAGGAAGAAGTATTAGGAGGAAGAGTTATCTTTGTTCTTTGAGTTACTTATAAAGCTATAAAAGCAGGATTAAAAAAAACCTAATAAGTAAACATATCTTGAGGGGAACAGACAAGTGAGTCACTGCCTCAGCTGTGGACTGAATAAAAGTAACTCCATGAACACATGAGATATAAAAATAATTGTTTGACATGTTTGTGCTGTGGTTAGATGGATGAGGATGAAGCTTATGCCTTCCTAATCTAAAGAGTTTTATTTTTTAGAAAACTCACACATTCCTTATTTTACAAAATGGAATTTTCTGTATTTTATATGATCCATTTGGCTTTGCTGGTGTAAAGTTTCCAAATATAACTTTAGAATCTGCATTATATTTTAGAAATGGGCTACTTGTTTAAGGAGAAGTGAGAGAGTTGTCCTACAATTAAAACAGGTATTTAAATGTTTTTCCCCATGGGAACAAAGGGTTGAATTCAATTTTTTAGATCAATACCTTAATATGAGATGCTTCTGTAAGTACATTTTGTTCAGATTTTGTTTTTATTTGAAAGATCTCCCATCACTAAAGAATATCATTTTATTATTGTTCTTCTTTATAGCAGTTCCACTGCTGCCGGATATTGCATGGAATTAAAATGACATACAACTCAGTATTATGTTTTAATTTTTATTTTTAATCCAAACAGTTCTGTACTGAAGGGAAAAATGACTCTTCTCAGCTTACTCTTTCATAAAGATGAACTCTTTTAACTTGTTGCAAATTCCAGGAGGTGGAATTTCCAGGAGTTCCAGGAGGTGATGGGGAAGACAAATCATATTTTCAGAAGTTCACTGTGGTCAATAAATAGTGTGCTGAGGTCCTTTCTCTAACCTGAATCTATGAAACCTAAAAGATAGAAAATCTGCCCCCAAACCACTTCATATTTAGATTCTTTTCATTTCCCCAAAAAATCTTGTTTGTAGATACAATAAATTAAGGAGGTCTAACTTCAAAAATAATCAATTTTCTTGATTATTTGAAGGACAACTCTCTTTGGCATTTAGTCTTTTCCAGTGAGAAAAACAGTTTGAAGTAGCCTCTTAAAGAAAACATGTTATAATAGACTTGTCTCAAGGAAGAGGAATTAAACCAAAGAGTTCAAGATCATTCTTCACAAACTTACAAATGTGGGATGTGGATTTAGAGACCTTCAAAGGTTGTTATTAAATTGTGATGGGTTAGTCTAATAAAAGAGGGGAATAATTAAATATATAACAAAACAGCAATCATATTAACAATACATTCAGATAGTCCTTGACTTACAACAATTGCTGGTTGTCACCTTTAAAGCCCTTCATGGCTTGGGTCTGGGTTATCTGAGGAAACATCTCTTGCCAGTCACATCTACCTGACTAATTAGAGTGAGGAGGCAGAGATTAGAATGGCTTCCACACTAATACTCTTCCAGAAGGCACTGAAGATTTGGTTCTGCCAGCGAACCTGGGGAACCCAGAGTGGGATGGAGTCCATCTAATGGCTCGTGTGATCTGCTGTCGTCAGGGCGGGGGGTGGGAATTGTTTGTTTGTTTTTTCCTAAATTTTGTTCTATTGTACTTTACTAATTTATTTGATTCTTTTTGTTAGTTTTTATGGTTTTTTATTTTTATTTGTTTTAAATATGGTTTTATACTGTGTAAGTTGCCTTAAGTCTCCATGGGCGAATCGGCAGCAATGTAAATTAATTAAATAGATATGATTACTTCACTTTCAGTTTCATTATGCAGCTTGTCATTTAGACTTTTTGGACCACTCAGTGGTCCTTGGTTTTAAGGCTTCCTAATTTACAATATGTGGCCCTTGAGCAGAGAGAGATGATGCATCCTTGCCCAATAACTCTTGTCCCAGACTGCAAAATAGCTCTCAAATTGAAATTGTTGGGGTGGTAATCAGGAAAAATTAATAAATTCAGGGGATCATATATGCATAGTATTGCAATAATAGAATGTTCTTGTTTTAATTACCTCTTCATTTAAAATGCAATCAATTTTTGCCTTTGCTCTGGCACTTATGTAGGATGGTTTCTAATGGCCTAAATACAATTCTAACAGATAAATAATGATTTTATGATTTATATAATACTGATAAGATTTTTTTTAGAGAAATAGTTTCTTAGAAGGGAATCTCTAGAAAGCTTTACTTGTGTCTAAGATGAAAAGTTGCTTGGTTAGGTCAGAAAACCCATTTCTCTTATCCATTTTCCCTCTTCACTTAAGCACCCCAAATTCCTTTATAAAGATTTTTCATCTGGTTATGCCAAAATTCACTTGTTCCCTTCATCTTTTGATACAGCTTTATCTTTTATTTATTTGAATTGTTTAATTTTTAATTGGAAATTCTACATTCCTAAGTTGGTTCCATTGTTCAATAGCTCCTTGGTGAAACATTTCTTCTATTTTGTTCTGACCCAAGGCCCCCCATTTCATCTTGTTTCTTTTGAACCAGAGGCTTCATCCAAGGAGACAAGTCCACCCTGGTTGGCAAAGATTGTTGCTGATATGTTAAATTTGTAATCTCAACAATTCAGATACTGTATATTCTTCAGCTTTAGGAAGGAAGGAAGGAAAGGAAGGAGAGAGAGGAGAAGACAGAACAAAAGAAAATAGAAAGGAGGGAGGAAAGAAAGAATAAAAAGTAAAGAAAAAAGAGAAGGAAAGAAAAAATGAAAGAAAGAAAGAAAGAGAAGGGAGGGGGAGGAAGGAAGGAGAAAAGACAAAAAAAGCAAGGAGAAAGGGAAAAAAGAATAAAGAAGCAAAGAAAAAGAAAAAGAAGGAAAAGAAGGAAAGAAGAAAGAAAGAAAGAAAGAAAGAAAGAAAGAAAGAAAGAAAGAAAGCTGGAGGGAAGGAGATAGAAAAGGAAGGAAGAAAAAAGGAAGGAAGGAAGAAAAGAAAGGAAGGAAGAAAGGAAGGAAGAAAAGAAAGGAAGGAAGGAAGAAGACAAATAAATAAATAAATAAAAAAGAAAGGAGTGAGGAAAGGAAAGGAAGGAAGAATCTCCCACATCTATAAACAAGGGTATCATTGAAATTAGTGATTTGGCACTAATTAAGTGCCAAATCACTGTATTAAGTTTAGTGAATTAAATAAACAGTTAATTCATGGCCATCTTATAGGTTATGCATATGGTTTGGCACAAGCTGTGCAAGATCCATTTTCTTCTCACCACAGGCATCATCCACTATTCTAGAATTCTCTCAGCCATCCATCCATCCTCAGCTTAGCACACAATCAATACGTTGGGACTGCAGCTCCCAGCATTCTCACTCAGCATTCCCTTTGGCTGCCTTGGCTGAGAATTCTGGGAGCTATAGTCTCTAAAAGTTGCCCAGAGGCACCAATCTTCTCATAGCATTTAACTCTGGGTTTCTAGCTGCTCGAGATCACATGCTTCAGAACATTAACCCCGCTCAACATTTGTCCACAATTTTAATCCATGAGTTTCTGTATAGCCTCATTTTTAACATTCTGACAAATAATTGTACTTTACTTTGCAATAGGATAATGCTTTCTTAGGAGAGTTGTAAATATCTTTCTGCTGCCACTGACCAAATGAGAATTTGCTAGCAGTAGAAGAAACCAATCGATTTTTATTACCTGGAATATGGCCGAACCAAAATAATTGAAATGTCCTTAGCTTGTTTTGGGGAGAGCAGAGGGGACTATTCTGAGAATTATATATTGATTAGACCATGGGCTAGTTCCAGTTGAGCAAGTTGCCAACTTTGGAAACAGCATCTCTGCCTCTGCCATTAACTAATCACATGGCATGAAAAACTTGGCCTGATTTGGGCAGACAAAGGCGTTGTCTGCTTTTATTTTTTATTTTAGACTTTTTTTTAATCCCACCTTTATTATTTTTCATAAATAACTCAAAATGGCACAGGTATCTAACACTCCTTCCCTCTTCCTATCTTCCCTACGTGGGTTGGATTGAGAAAGAGTGTGTGGCGTGGTGTGGCTTGGTGGGCGTGACTTGGTGGGCATGGCAGGGAAAGGACACTGCAAAATTTCTACTCCCACCCCGCTCTACTCGAATTTTGAAATTCGAGCTCTGCTTCAAAAGTTATGTATTCCTACTAAATTGAGTTCTACCTTCCATTTTGAGATCTACCTTTAAGTTCTATCTTCCATTTTGAAATATGTCTTGGGATATCTCCTCAGGGAAAGCTCGGATCCGAAAATCAAGTGGATGTTCAACGTTTCCCGGGAAAGGATACCGTAAAATCCCCATCCCCTTCCCACCCCACTAATCTGCTTTCCAGCTCTGTTCTCTTATGCAGGGCAACAAAAGTAGATCCAGCCAATCAGCTGGGACTCAGGAGGCAGAGAATAGATGGGGCGGGGCCAACCAGAGGTGGTATTTGCCGGTTCTCCGAGCTTCTCAAAATTTCCGCAACTGGTTCTCCAGAACCTGTCAGAACTGGCTGAATACCACCTCTGCACTAGACCAAATTGGTTCCAATTCCTTGACAAACAGGGTGAAGTCCTCTGAAGTATAAGTGGTGTGAAAAGAAAACAACATTGTCATGTGTGAATATGTTTTTATTGCAAGTGACTGCAGTGATTATGTGAAGTGACTGCTTAGACATTTTTACATGCATACCCAAAAATTAAAGTAGGAAATAAATAAATAAATAAATCATACATTATTAATTGTTTTCCCCTCCATCTCCTGAGGATTTGAAATCCATCCAAAAATGACTTTCAGAGTCAGCAATGAATGGAAACTAATCAAGAAGAGAACCAACCTTGAACTAAGGAGAAATTTCCTGACAGTGAGAACGATTAATCAGCGGAACAACTTGCCTCCAAAAGTTGTGAATGCTCCAGCGCTGGAAGTTTTTAAGAAAAGATTGGACAACCATTTTTCTGAAGTGGTATTGGGTTTCCTGCTGAAGCATTGGATTGGATTAGAAGACCTCCAAGGTGCCTTCCAACTCTGTTATTTTTAATCCTTTACTCTTCTTCCATATTATTTGTTTTGCAATTCAATCCTATGTCATTCTCTGTGGATGATCAAATAAGCTCAGGGTGCTTGTAGTCATTCACTCCACTTTCCCTGTCAAATATAATTGTCTCTCTTGGACTTATTAATTTTCAGGTTGCTATTCCTTATTACATCATAACATATTTCTTAGATTTGCTGCACATCCTATGGACCCTCAGCCCAAAACATAACACGTGGTCTTTTCAGAACAAACACATTCATGGTCCCAACGGCACACCTTGAATGTTACCACAAAAAAATAACCTGTATATTATTATTGATGCATTTATTGAACAACAAATTTTTAAACTGTCTTATTTTAATAGCCATGGTGCCCCAGTGGTTAAAATGCAGTATTGCAGGCTGACTCTGCCAACTGCCAGGAGTTTGATCCTGACTGGCTCCAGTTGACTCAACCTTCCATCCTTCCAAAGTCAGTAAAATGAGGACCTAGATTGTTGGGGACAATATGCTGACTCTGGAAACTGCTTAGAGAGGGCTGTAAAGCACTATGGATATATAAATTTAAGGGCTATTGCTATAATGCTATAATTGAATGTCGATTTTTTTAAAAAATACCTTTTTTAAAATTGAAGAAATAAAATAGAGACAAAATACATTCATATTATAAAACTAAACCCAAAATGGTGTGGGGGAAAATGAAGCTTATATTTTGAAAGTACAGAATTGTTTGCTAATGCACCTATAAATGAGGAGAAAAGAAAAAACATATCATCAACATTTAATATGTTTGTCCAAAATGATATTTGAAGCGGAGAGGCAATCTATCAAGGAAAATCTGTTCAGTGTCAAACTATTTGCTAACCATTCCATTAATTCTCAGATATCCTACAAATATACAAGTTACATTTGTTATTTTTTTAAAGATTAATATTATCAGTCAATATTATTATTATTGACTGATTGATCATGAATGATTCCACAATCCCTGCTGGGAGAAATATATAATAGTGAGGAGGTAAAGGAGGAGATGGTCATATTTCATTCAATTTCCAGTCGTCTTCCTCCCTGTTGGAAACTTCAACATGGCTGATGTTTATAGTAGAAAACCAATAAGCTTCAATATATTTGGTGTACCTCTATTGAATTTTTTATTCCTTTTCAATCTCCCATTAATCTCCTGCTGTCAAGATTCTCATTCATTTCTTTTGTCTGTATCCTGAACCTTCATGCATAGATTTCTTTACCTTGTTAATACAAATTATAATGTCTCCCTCCCTCCCCCTCTCTTTCTCCCTCTCTCTCTCCTTCTCTCATGTGCATAAGCATGTGTTTTGTGTGTGTTTTTAAAACAGGAAGAGAGGAGAGATGTGCATGTGTGTGTGTGTGTGTGTGTGTGTGTGTGTGTGTGTGAGAGAGAGAGAGAGAGAGAGAGAGAGAGAGAGAGAAGGAGGAGGAGGAGGAGGAGGAGGAGGAGGAGGAGGAGGAGGAGGAG
>BLBF01000049.1:3979016-4006880 GCA_015471245.1 Laticauda colubrina
ACACACACACACACACACACATATATATATATATATATATATATATATATATATATATATATATATATATATATATAATATGAAGTGTTGTATAGAGGTTGAGCATCGACCCTACAAAATTATTTCTGTGATTTAGAATTTGGATCTAGAATAATATATATACTCCAGAAACCAGTTAAGAATACAGTTATCCAGCAGATAGATAGATTAAGTAATTAGGTACTGGTCAATCCTAATATAGGGGTTATAACACTGAATGTTAATCTGGGGTAATATAATTAACATAGTTCAACAACACAAACAAATCTTAAAAGAAATGACTTCCACAACTACTACAGCTTTGAAAACTGGAAGAAAGGCCACCCCCACATAAACAACCACGTTGGCAACAGCTTCACTCATGGCACAAAAAACCATAGAATAACCACTACCAGTGGAGAAACAAGCCAATGTCTCTAAGGCCAACATTCAATTAATTTTGCTGACCTTACAGGGATTGGTGACGAAGCGATAAGAAACAATGATGAAAAACCACAATGAGACAAGAGCAGATATCAATGAACTAAAAGAGGAGATGGGGAAATTAAAAGCAGAAAGCGGACATCTCTAAAATAGAGGACAAAATTGGAATATGACAACAGGCCTTGGAGAAAAAGAAGGCAACAATAAAAGAGGTAGAGAAAACGACTAAACGAACTGAAAGTAAACTAGAAAGGGTAGATGAAGAATTAATGAAAGCAAGTAGAGAAATGGAGGACTCACTGGTCTACCTAGAGATGGACAAGGCAGCTACATGCTTGAGATTCCAAAATGTAGAGGAATCCAAGGAAGAAGACTTGGAGCAACTAATGGCGGAAATACTAGCTGGATTATTGGAAAAGGATAAAGATGACATCCTAAGGGAGTTTGATGAAGTTTATAGGGTCAGCACTAATTATGCGAGATGCCACAAATGCCCAAGAGAAGTCTATATATGATTTGCAAGAAGGAGTGTCCAGGATATCATATTTAGGATGTCCAATGATGGAACAATCACATACAAAGGTAAAGAAGTTCTGATTCTGAAGCAAATACCAAAAAGAGTAAAAGAACAAAGGTGAGATTACAAATTCTTAGCAGCTTATTTAAATCAGAAAATCACATTTAAATGGTTAATCCCTGAAGGGATGTTAATTTCTTGGAAAGAAAGGAAAATTAAAATAGATTCCATGGAAAAAGCTCAGGAATTCTATGAGTGGCTGGTAGGTTTGGAAGATCAGAACAGTAAGGAGGAACTGGAAACAAATTCCCAGGAAGATCAAGGTTATCACAGAAATAAAGACGGAACTTTAGGAACTCAAGGGAAAACTCATTTTCATCAGGAGAGAGAAGAAACTATACATCTTCAAGCACAAGGAGAGACTGAAGTCATTACAAGACAAAGAGCGAAACAGAATTAATTTAATGGAAGAAAAGAAACCACTATCAATTAATATAACTGGTTTAAATTCAACAATAAAAAGGAAAAGGATATTAGCTAAACGAATCAAACAAAATGCTGATATAATATGCCTACAAGAAACTCATATAAGGAAAGTAGATGAAAAGTACCTAGAATGCCCAAAATTAGGGAAGCTATTTATCGCACCAGCAGACATGGGAAAAAAGAAAGGGATTGCAATATATGTTAAATAGGATTTGAAAGCAGATTTAACATGGTCAGACTCTGAGGGAAGAACTTTGGTTTTGCAGATCTGGATTAATGTTATTTCAATTCTCTTAGTGGTAATTTACACCCCGAATGAAGATCAGAAAGATTTTTTTAAGCATCTTTATCAAAAAATAATAGGATTGGAAAAAAGAAATATTTGTATCATAGGAGACTTCAACTCTATTGCTGATTATCAAAAAGACCATAGTAATGGGGGGAAGAATAAAAAGGGGAAAAGAGAGCTTCCTTAGATATGTGGGGAAATGATGAAGGAGTTAAATTTGGTTGATATATGGCGAAGATTACATCCTGAGAAAAACCAATTTACATTCTACTTAAATCCGCATTAAATATGTACACGAATTGACATGGCATGGATGAATGGGGAAATAGAAAATGAGATAAAAGGAATTGAAATTTTACCTAATGAATGGGCAGATCATAATCCAATTCAGATAATATGGAAGGGTAGGGAGAAACCAAAGAAAAGATGGACGTTAAATACTCAATTAATAAGAGAAAAAGAATATACCAATAACCTCAAGGAGGAATTAAATTATTTTTTTAAAGGAAAATGATAATAGAGTAACTACAAAACAAAACATTTGAGATACAATGAAGGCAATAATAAGAGGCATAACAATCTCTTATAACGCTAAGAGGAATAATCTACCACATATTAACTGGACCCTTAACGAATGTACAACTGAACCCACACATGCAACCTTGTACAATGCAGTAACAAATCTGGGACTAGAACAACTAGTAACCAACAACACTAGACTTAACAACTGCCTTGATCTCATCTTCTGCAATAGTTTGAATTCAATTTATGGAACACAAATTAAAGAAACCTTTTCCAACAGTGACCGCAACATGATTGACTTTTGTCTCAACATAGGTCCACACAAAAATCATAACAATGATGGAATCCCCAATTATAACTTCAAAAAAGGCAACTATGATCTTATAAACAATGACCTCTCATCCCTTGATTGGCAATTTCTATTCTCTAGATGCAATACTTTAGAAGACCATTACAACATATTTTTACATATCAAACATATCAAAAGAGTCATCAAACTATATGTACCATTAACAACTCCCAAAACCAGAAAAAACAAATTACCCAAAACAATAAGGAAGTTTCAATCCAAAATGAAATCACTTTGGTGGAAAAACAAATCTGGTCATGTTGCCAACTTAAAAGCCGATACAAAAATTTATGCCACCAGATAAAAACTGAATGCACCAATTATCACATTAAATAAGAAAAAACCTACGCACCAATTCCACCCGCGCTTTCTACAATTTTATAAACAACAAACTAAAAGACTAAATGTCTATCCCACCCCTGAAAGGACCTAATGGTAAAGACTGCAACGACGATACTATTAAAGCCAACCTCTTTAACACATTCTATGGCTCAGTATTTGTAAACAGCAATGGATCATGGCCAGTATTTCCTCGTTGAACCCAGACAACTACAATGATCAATTTTACAGAAGACATTGTTGAAAAAGCACTGCATATCTAAAACCATCTCTGTCTATTGGACTGGATAGAATATGTGCCTACTTCTTAAAAAAGCTACCCACTGTCATAGCTGAACCTCTAAGCATAATTTTTGAAAAATCTTTCAGGACCAGCTCCTTGCCAAAACGATGGTCACAAGCCACGGTCATCCCCATCTTCAAAAAGGGAGACTCCAGCCTAGTTTAAAATTACTCTTGGTGCTGCGTCACATGTAAAGTCATGGAATCAATTATTAAGCAATTCATCATCCTCCACTTAGAAACAAACAACCTACTCTCTAAAGCCCATGTCACACAGCACAAACGGATGGAAAGAGGAGGTAAAATGGAGAGAAACACTTGCCATCCGTTGGTTAACGCGATGCATCCATTCTGTACTCACTGCGTCCATTTTTCATACTCTCTCTGCGTCCAGTATCAGTCTACTGAGATTTCATCTGCTCAAAAAGTTTTGAGCTGCACAAAACTTTTTGAGTGGATAAAGGATCCAAAGCGTCCGTTCTACATCTGCTACGCATAAGGGGAACATCCGTTATACATCCGTCATCATCCGTTACGCATCCGCTATATCTGCTAGGCATCCGCTGCGCATCTGCGCAACTCACATCCACTCCAGTGGAAAACAAACATAGGGAGGAAGCGAAATGGACATGGAAAAGACACGCAGCATTAGTAGCATGGACGTAGAAAGGATGAAAGTGGATGCAGCTTGCATATAAAGCATTAAAACGGAAAAAAAGTTTGTGTAGGAGACGTATCTCAGATATTTAGGATGTCTGGAGGATGTCTAGAGGATGCAAAAGGACACCTAGTGGAAAGCCTATATTTCCTATAAAAAGAGGGAGAAATCACCTGGATCTCACTTTCAGTCCAGCAGCCCTGCTGTGCAGATCTCTTCAGCCTTCATCTTGCTCTTGCTCTTCCACAGCATCCAGTCATCTCCACCATGGATCGTCTCACACTCCTTTTGGTAGCCGCTATCGTTCTACAACAGTGCGAAGCCCTCTACAGGCTCTTTCACCTGTTCTACAGGAAGAAAAGGAGGTGTCCAAGAAGTGTTTGGGTCCGAAGATGGATCGTGAGAAGAGCCGAGTATGGACTGTATAACAAGTTGATGGTGGAGCTGAGGAAAGAAGACCCTCGTGCATTCCAGAACTTCATGAGGATGCCGCCAGCCATGTTTGACAAAGTTGTGGAGTGGCTGAGACCCAGGTTGACCAAGACAAACACAAACTTCTGGCCTAGCCTGGACCCTGGGCTGAAGGTGGCACTGACTCTGCACCACCTGGCCTCCGGGACCACGTACAGGAGCATGCAGTACACCTGGAGGGTGCCACACAACACCATCAGCATTGTGGTCAGAGAAGTGGTGCAGGCCATCATCAAAGAATACCTGGAGGAGCTCCTCCAGTGCCCCTCCACTGAAGAAGGCTGGAAGAAAGTTGCAGAGCAGTGGTATCAGAAGTGGAACTTCCCCCACACCGTTGGAGCCATAGATGGGAAGCACGTGGCCTGCAAAGCTCCAGCCAAGTCAGGGTCCACTTATCACAACTACAAGGGCGCCTTCAGCATCATCCTCTTCACCATGGTTGAAGCTGACTACAAGTTCATGTCCATCGATGCTTCAGGCAATGGCTCAGCTTCAGATGCCCAGGTATACAACGCCAGTCACCTCAAGGAGGGGCTGAAATGCAACCTCATCATGGGCTTCCCAGATCCACACCCTCTGCCCAACGACACACAAGATGTGCCCTACTTCATCATGGGGGATGACGACTTCTCCCTCACAACCTACCTCATGAAGCCCTACACCTCCAGATACCTCAACCATGAAGAGAGGATCTTCAACTACAGGCTGTCCAGGGCAAGGCGGGTGGTGGAGAACGCCTTTGGTATCCTGGCCAACAGGTTCCAGGTACTTCTCACCACCATGCAGCATCACCCACAGACCATGAGGAGGATCGTGGAAGCTTGCTGCATCCTGCACAATCTCATGCACACTCGCTACCCAGTGTTGCAGAACAGGCTCGTGGACTGCCAACAAGGCAATGGGGACATGGAGCCTGGTGAATGGAGGCAAGGGTGAAACCTGATAGATACTGTGGATGTGCAAGGCCCCAACAGAGTTTCACGTGAAGGGAAGAAGCAACGCAACCTCCTGAAACACTGCAACTCCCCAGCTGGAGCAGTGGAGTGGCAAGACAGGATGGTAGATGCTTAATGGATGCTTCCTTCAGCCTGTTTCATCACACTGATGAGATTGTGCCATGTATGTTGAGTGGCCCTACAATCAACAGGGCATTTAATAAAGAGTTGTGTTTATGTTGAAATGTGTTTATGAATGATTAAATTGTTATTGATAATAAAGGGCCAGAGGTGTGGCACCTGGGAGGGTGGACCATACAGTCCCACTATGCTTGCACTGGAGGTTTTTCTATCCCACAGCTATTACCCATTCCACAGGTATCCTTGCCCATTCCACTGCTATTCTTACCCATCCCACAAGCATGCAAAGGTTTAAACCATTTCTAAAAGTTTCCACCAAGACTTTATTTACTAAAAGAACTGAACCAAGTGTGTGAAGCAAAGATAAACTTTATTAATAACAAACTGTAAAAGCAAAATGACCCAAGTAAAGTGTCCCAAGCAAAGATAAAGTCAACAGGTATCAACCCAGTCTCTGGCACTCTTCTCAGTCACTCTGAGGCGTGATCATAGTCTCAGGGGTGAAGGGTCCAGGTGCTGTGGAGGTGGCAGTGGCTGGAGTGCTGGTCTAAGGCGCCATTGGGGTGCCTGGCCCTGAGAGGACAACAGGGGATGGTGTGTGGAGGAAGCTCTCAGAGAGCTGGCTCAGTCCTGTGATATTGAGAGCCCCTTCCTCCATGACATGGGGTGTCAGTCCCAAGACTGATGACAGATGTTCTGAGGCTGGGCTTGGCTGTGGGGTGGAGGAAGGAGGAGCATAGTGGGGCTGTCTGGTCTGCAGGTGAGTGAGGTGAGGCGTCGGTGGCATCTGTGGCATTGGTGGCATCTGTGGCATCGGTGGCATCCATGGCGTCGGTGGCATCGGTGGTATCGGTGGCACCAGTGGCGTGCGATGAACCTGTCCCTGGACTGGGAAGCGCTGCCTGTGCTGCTGGAACTCCTGGTAGCTGTAGCCTTGGTAGGTGAGGGCCTGTGGAAAGCCTTGGAATGGCAGTGACATCACCTGGGGTGGAGGAGCAGACCTGGACTGGGTCGGAGCAGGTTCAGCTGGGCCTGGAGGGTTGTGCAGAAGACCTGTGATCCTCTCCTTGATCACCTGGTACTGGGATTCGGACATGTCCATGAGGTTCTGGTTGACATAGATGAGGAAGGGCTTTCTGTTAGAGGATGATATGTTGGTGTGTACCAGCTGAGAGAGATCTATGCTGCTTTTGATGGTGTCCCTGATCTCCAGCAGAACAGTGAGGTTCTGTCCCTCCGGTCTGCCCCTCTGCCTGCTTTCTGTGGAGGTGGAGGTGGGTGTGGGTGTGGGTTGGTCTCTGGGGTCAGCGGCCTCTCCTTGCTCCAACTGCATCAGGGGGTCCTCCACGCACTCTGCCACGGGGAGTGCAGCTGTCAAGGGGTTCTCTGTCTTGGGGCGCTCCACAGATACCTGCCTCCAAAGATACAAGCTGACTCTTGGCCAGAAGAGGACTGGCTCTCTGTGGGCTGCCTGAGAGAGAGGGTTGACAGAGGGGCTGCTCCTTGGTGGCAGACCTCACCCTCCAAGAAGCTACACTTGGCCATCACGTAGGTCTCCCGGTCGGTGAGCTGGACCGCAGCCTGGCCAGACTTCTTGAGGTGCAGCTTCCTGTACCAGGTGTGCATGTGCTTCCACCACCCAAGGAGGACCTCTGAAGCAGCAGAAGCCCCAGCAGAAGCAGATTCAGCGCCAGGGAGTGGGATGGTGGCCCTGTCCTTCTTGCCAGGGCTGGCAGGAGTAGGCACAGGCTTCCTCTTCTTCCCCATGGTTGTTGGCTGGAGATGTGTCTGGCAGCAGGTCTTTCCTCTGAATGGTGACCTGCTTGCGGGCTGCATTGTTTTATATCCGCGGGGCTTATGCAATGCATCCTCCCCGCATGCGCAGTGAACACTTTGCATTCTCTAGGCATCTGCAAGGCATCCGCTAGGCGTCTGTGATGCATCCGCTGTATCTGCTAGGCATCCGCTTTGCATCCGTTCCTTCCGCTGCACGTCCACTTCACTGTGCTCCCCCGGAAGCCCTGCGGATGTGCCATCCGCTTCCATCCGCTTCCATCCGCTAGGCTTCCGTGGAGCATCCAGTTTACATCCTCGCTAAGTCCTCTCTCCGTCCATTCCTTTCCGTTGTTGTCCGCTCTGTTTATGCAAATTTGGGGCACTTTTGAGAGCGGATAACAATGGATGGAATATTTTCTCGTCCGCTGTGTCCTTTTTACATATTTTTTGCATCCGTCGGCCGATGTGACAGGGCCTTAATAAACAATTTGGTTTTAGGAAAAAACTATCATGTAATCTTCAACTCTTACACTGCAAAAACATATGTACTGCACAACTCAATCAGAGCAAAGCAATATGTGCAATCTACATAGACGTCTGTAAAGCCTTTGATTCAGTGGTACACAACAAACTACTCCTAAAACTAAAATCTTATGGTATCTCTGGACACCTGCATTACTGGATAGAAGCATTCCTGTCAAACAGGAATGCTGTACCTGTCAACAATGGTGTCCCCCAAAGCAGTGTTTTAGGACCAATTCTTTTCATACTCTACATAAATGACCTCTGTGATCATATCAAGAGCAACTTCATTCTCTTTACTGATGATGTAAAGCTATTCAACACCACAGACAATACTGCTATCCTTCAAAAAGACCTTGACTATGTGTCAGAATGGTCAAACAAATGGCAACTTCAAATCTCAAGAAATAAATGCTCTGTCCTACATATTGGCAAAAAAAATAAGAAAATAAAATAAAGGCTGAATAGTGAAGATGATCCAAACTTGTTGATGATCCAAACTCTGTCAAGGATCTTGGAGTACTCATCTCAAATGACCTAAGTGCTGGAGTCCACTGTAACAACATAGCCAAAAAGGCATTAAGAGTTGTTAACCTAATCTTACGTATCTTTTTCTCTGGTAATATTACACTAATAACTAGAGCATACAAAACATTTGCTAGACCAATTCTCAAATACAGCTCATCAGTCTGGAACCCACATTACATAACTGATATTAACACAGTTGAGAAAGTCCAGAAATATTTCACAAGAAGAGGTTCTCCACTCCTCTCCTCGTTGCAGAATACCTTATGCCACCAGACTGGAAATTCTAGACCTAGAAAATCTAGAACTATGACGCCTTCAGTCCGATCTAAGTATAGTATATACAATCAGACATTGCTTTAGACTGTCTATTATTGACCTCACCCCTTTCCTAAGAGGTTTGTAGGGGGTGTGCATAAGCACACCAACGTGCCTACCATCTCTGTTCTATTGTTTCTTTTATATTTCTTATATGAATCCATGTACTCATAACTATGTTTTTACTTATACCTATTATCTTGTAAGCAATTGACAAATAAAAATAAAATAAATAAATGAATAAATAAATAAATAAACCTTTATGTCCTGTTTTTGAAGTGCAGATGCTTTGCATGGCAAGCAGATTGCCGCACGGCAGCTGCTAAAGTGACAGGGAGATTGCATACTTGTAGGAGGTGAGTCAGAAAGCCTCTGTGCCTGTGCAAAGCATGCGTTTGGTGTGCGTGCACATGCAAAGTGTATGCATGCATGCAAAGCATGCCCACCAAGCTACGCCCACTGAACTGGTGGTTAAAATATTTGAAATGCATCACTGTGAAGAGTCAGTAGTGAATAGTTATAATCATGACAATTATTCTTTAGATGGATCTAAAAATAAGAAATTCTTCTTTATATCTGTCTACCAAACCTTGCTGGCAAGAGCACTCAGAGAAAAACTGAAGCTGCAGATAAATGCATGTGGGAGTAGAAATAGGCCTCAAAGCATCACGGTGCAGAGCACCTGGATTATCTTGTTGAAAAATGTCTGTTTCAGATGGCAAGTATAAATACTCCATTCCGGGGGTGGGGTGGGGTGTGTCTCTTGCCTTGAACACACAAAACAGAGGGATCATCTCTGACTTTCCCGACGACAGTTTTGCAGTTACTAAAGAGCAGCTTTGAAACATGAGGGGAAGGAGGGTGGGACTTTTGTCAAAGATCAAACTGTCCTTCTAAATTAGCACTGTGTCATTTAGATAGACTAGCTTGGCAAGGGCCTGGTTCCTGCTGTTCTCACTTTTAACCAGCAAGCAAAGAGCCTGTGGCTTTTAAGAGCAGAAGATGGCAGGGAGTCAATATCTTCCACAGAGAAGATTTTAACCTTTATAACTCTGCATGGCTTAGCTCTGAGACAGTGATGGGATTCAATTTTTTTTTACTACTGGTTCAGTGGGCATGGTGTGGCTTGGTGGATGTGGCTTGGTGGGCATGGCAGGGGAAGGATACTGTAAAATCCCCATTCCCTCTCCACCCCACTAACCTGCTTTTCAGCTCTGTTCTCCTTTGCAACAAAAGAAGACCCAGCCAATCAGCTAGGACTCAGGAGGCACAGAATAGATCGGGGCGGGGCCAGTCAGGTGATATTTGCCGGTTCTCCTAACTACTCTAAATTTCTGCTACTGGTTCTCCAGAACTGATCAGAACCTGTTGAATACCACCTCTGCTCTGAGATATATATTGTCAGAGTTCCAAGTAATGTGTCCATAACTAACAGAACTCTGAGGCAGGTAGATTTCTCAAAGAATAGTTTTATTTGTCATATCATATTGGCACAGGCTGGTGAAAACCAACTCTGAATGTTCCTGTGGTTTTCACCTTATTAAAAATAAAATCTTTCTCTTTTCCCCAAACAAGCAGTTACATGGTCCAATTAAGGTATCATCTGGTTGCCTAGTAAATTTACTCCTCCTCACTCTGGCCACCTGTGGGAATGTCCTCGGTTCCCAGGACAAAGTATTTTGTTTTGGCTACCTACAAACCCCAACTATCTGTATTCCCCCATCCCTATTCCCCAGTTCCAATGTGGTAACACTGAAGCATCAAAATGGCCTCGGTCATGCTTCAGGGTTGACATATCCAGGACCATCTTCTACAGTCACTTAAGTGGATGTTCTAGGATATCCATTTAGCAGAGTTGTCCAACCTTTAAGACAACTTTACAATTTGTTGACTTCAACTCCCAAATAATCCCCATGCTGGCTGGGGAATTCTGGGAGTTGAAGGTCATAGGTCTTAAAGTTGTCAAGGTTGGATATTCCTGGGATAAAGATTGGCAGGTAGCGCTTCTCTGCTGTTACACATGCTTTGAGGTATAATTTTCCTCCTAAGGGCAAGGTACCACTGGCCGATGGACACAAAACATATGCATAAAGGACACAGCAGAGGAGCAAAATTTCAGGGGTGGCTCCATCCATTTTCATCCACTCCAGTAAGTGGCAAAAATTTGTGTAAACAGAATGGAAAAGAACGGACGTGGGTAGTATGTAGTGGGGATGTTAAATGGATGTTCATCGGAAGCCTAGTGGATGAAAGTGGATGGAAGGGGATGACAGCTCCAAAGGGGTTACAGGGATAATTGCAAAGTGGATGCATAGCGAAAAGAGCGGATGCATAGTGGATGAAGTGGATGCATCATGTACGTCTAATGGAAACAAAGGGGATGCCGCGTGGATGTATATTAGATGCAAACCATTCATTGCGCATGTGGGGGGTATGAATTGCATCCACTCCGTGGATATAAAGGGATGCAGCACGCACGCAGTCAGCGTAAGACATGCAGGCAGATACATCTTGCAGGAACACCATGGTTCATCAGTCAGGCAAGAAGAGGAAGTCCGTGTCTACTCGTTCAAGCCCTGGCAAGGTGAAGAAGGCCAGAACCAGCATCCCACCCCCTGGCACTGACTCTGATGGTAAAGCTGCTGCTGCTGTGGTGGACCAGCCCCAAGGCCCTCAAGCCCCTCAAAGCCCTGCTGCTGAAGGCCCCGATGCTCAAGCCCCTGAAGGCCCTCATGCTGAAGCCCTGAAGGCCCTGAACAAGATACTGAAGGCCCTGCTGAAGCCCCTGCCAGAGGGAGGAAGAGGCAAGGGAAGAAGAGGGGAGAGAGGAAACAGTACACCATTTCAGAGGAGCATGAGGACGATGTGCTGGAATGGCTGAGGAGAACGAGTACCTCTGGAGAAAGGGCCACAGACTGTATCAGGACACCAAGAAGAAGCAGACAGCTTGGAGAGACAAGGCAGAGAGCCTGGGGTAAACTGCAGTACTCCTAGGATGGTGGAAGCACATGCACTCCTGGTATGGGAAGCTACACCTCAAGAAATCCGGGCAGGCCGCCCTCAAGCTCACTGACTGGGAGAAGTACGTCATGGCCAAGTTCAGTTTCCTGGAGGGTGAGATCCTTCACTGAGGAGCAGCCCCTCTGAGACCCCTCTCCCTCAGACAGCCCACAGACAGCCAGTCATCTTCAAGCTAGGAGCAAGCTACCCTGTCCAGAAAGGTGTCTTCAGAGGGCCCCACAGCAGAGCCCCCCTCGACAGCTGCACTCCCCATGCTGGAGAACTTGGAGGATCCCATGGAGGATGATGCCCTGCTGTCACAAATGGAGGAACAAGCGGCAGCCATCAGAGGCCAACCCACCCCCACCCCCAGCTCCAGAGGACGCAGGCAGAGAGGCAGACTGGAGGGCCAGGATGACGGTGTGCTGTTGGAGATCAGGGACACAATGAAGACCAGCACAGAACTTCTCTCCCTGCTGGTCAACTTGGACGGAGCATCCTTGGCCTGCAAGCCCTTCATCAACTACTTGACCCAGACCCTGAGGGACCTGCCCAAGGCTGAGTACCAGGTGATGAAGCAGAAGTTCACAGCACTTCTCCACAACCCTCAAGACCAAGTTGAAGCTGGTCCTACCCAGTCCAGGTCTGGTCCTCCACCCTAGGCGATGTCACATCCCTTCCACGGCTTTCAACAGCCCCTCACCTACCAAGGTTATGACTACCAGGACTTCCCACAGCAGAAGCAGAAGTTCCCAGTCCAGGCCCAGGTTCATCAGATGCCACAGACGCTACTCCTCACACAGCTGCAAACCAGACAGCCCCACTACACTCATCCCAACCCTTCCTCCACCACAGAGCCAAGCCCGTCAACGGACAATCTGTCATCAGTCTTGGGCCTGACATCTCAAGTCCTTGATGAAGGGCCTCTCAACCTCATGGGAGTGAGTCAGCTCTCGGAGAGCTTCCTGAACACACCACCTGCTGTACCTTCGAGGCTAAGCACCCCAATGCCACGTTTAGACCAGCACTCAAGCCATAGCCACATCCACAGTCACTGCCTTTCGCTTCAGAGCTGAGACCATGGACATGACTCAGAGTGACTCAGAATAGTTTCAGAGACTGAGGTTTACTTAATAAAGTAATAAAGTTTACCTAATAAACTTAATAAAGTTTATGGTTACTTAATAAACTTAATAAAATTTACCTAACTAATTTTGTTTACTTATAAAGTAATAAAGTTTACTTAATAAATTAAATAAGGATTATGTTTACTTAATAAACTTAATAAAGTTTATTTTTACTTAATAAACAACAAAGTTTACTTAATTAATTTTGTTTACTTAGTGTTAGTAAAAACTTTGAAAAAATGGTTAAAGCCCCTATCACACTGCACCAACGGATGCAAAGAGGATGTAAAACGGACAAAAAAGCTTGCCATCCATTGGTTAACGCGATGTACTCACTGCCTCCATTTTGCTTCCTCTCTATCCATCCAGCATCTGTTTATTGATGTTTCATCTGCTCAGAAAGTTTTAAGCTGCTCAAAACTTTTGAGCGGAAAATGAATCCAATGCATCCGTTCTGCATCCGCTACGCATCCGCTCCAGCGGTAAATGGACGCAGGGAGGAAACGGAACAGACGCGGAATGGATGCAGAACAGATGCCTAGCAGATGCAGCACGGAAAGAAAGCATGTAAAACGGAAAATACGTTCGCAGAGGGGACCTATCTCGTATATTAAGGATGTCTACAGGATGCCTAGAGGATGCCTAGAGGATGCAAAGGGACACCTATACTGCCTATAAAAAGGGGGAGCAACTCACCTGCATCTCACTTTCAGAATAGCAGCCCAGTTGCAGACCTCTGCAGCCTTCATCTGCCTCTTCCTCTTCCACAGCATCCAGTCATGTCCACCATGGATCGTAACAAAGTCCTTTTGGCAGCCAGCATCCTTCTGCAACAGTGCGAAGCCATCTACAGGCTCTGTGAACTCTAATATGGGAAGAGAAAGAGGTGGCCAAGAAGCATCTGGGTATGAAGATGGTTCACCAGAAGAGCAGAGGATGGACTGTACAACAAGCTGATGGTGGAGCTCAGGAACGAAGACACTCGTGCATTCCAGAACTTCATGAGGATGCCTCCAGCCATGTTTGACGAAGTTGTGCAGCATCTGACACCCAGGTTGACCAAGCACAGCACCAACTTCCGGCCCAGCCTGGAACCTGGGCTCAAGGTGGCACTGACTCTGTGCCACCTGGCCTCAGGGACCACCTACAGGAGCATGCAGTACGGCTGGAGGGTGCCACCCAACACCATCAGCATTGTGGTCAGAGAAGTGTTGCAGGCCATCATCGAAGAATACAAGGAGGAGCTCCTGAAGTGCCCCTCCACTGAAGAAGGATGGAAGAAAGTTGCAGAGCAGTGGTATCAGAGGTGGAACTTCCCACATACCGTTGGAGCCATTGATGGCAAGCATGTGGCCTGCAAAGCGCCAGCCAAGTCGGGGTCCACTTATTTCAACTACAAGGGCTTCTTCAGCATCATCCTCTTCGCCATGGTTGATGCGGACTACAAGTTCATGCACATCGATGCTTCAGGCAACAGGTCATCTTCAGATGCCCAGGTATACAACGCAAGTGACCTCAAGGGTGGGCTGGAATGCAACCTCATGGTGGGCTTCCAGATCCAGAACC
Source organism: Laticauda colubrina (assembly GCA_015471245.1). Lineage (NCBI taxonomy): Eukaryota > Metazoa > Chordata > Lepidosauria > Squamata > Elapidae > Laticauda > Laticauda colubrina. The sequence goes on from BLBF01000049.1 coordinate 3,993,302, forward strand.
CCTGCCCAATGACATGCAAGATGTGCCCTACTTCATCGTGGGGGATGACGCCTTCTCCCTCACAACCTACCTCATGAAGCTCTACACCTCCAAATACCTCACCCTTGAAGAGAGGATCTTCAACTACAGGCTGTCCAGGGCAAGGCGGGTGGTGGAGAACACCTTTGGCATCCTGGCCAACAGGTTCCAGGTACTTCTCACCACCATGCAGCATCGCCCAGAGACCGTGAGGAGGATCATGGAAGCTTGCTGCATCCTGCACAATCTCATGCGCACCCGCTACCCAGTCTTGCAGAACAGGCTTGTGGACCTCCAGCAAGGCAATAGGGACATGGAGCCTGGGGAATGGAGGCAAGGGCGAAACCTGATTGACACTGAGGATGTGCAAGGCCCCAACAGAGCCTCACGTGAAGGGAAGAAGCAGCGCAACCTTCTGAAACACTGGTGCAACTCTCCAGCTGGAGCGGTGGAGTGGCAAGACAGGATGATAGATGCTTAATGGATGCTTCCTTCAGCCTGTCTCATCACACGGATGAGATTGTGCCATGTATGTTGAGTGGCCCTACAATGATCAGGGCATTTAATAAAGAGTTGTGTTTGTGTTGACATGTGTGGATGACTATTACATTATTATTGATAATAAAGGGCCATAGATGTGGCACCTGGGAGGGTGGACCAGCCCCTCCCACTATGCTTGCACTGGAGGTTTATCTATCCCACAGCTATTACCCATCCCAAAGGTATCCCTGCCCATCCCACTGCTATCTCAACCCATCCCACTGCTGTCTTAACCCATCCCACAAGCATGCAAAGTCTTAAACCATTTCTAAAAGTTTCCAGCAAGACTTTATAAAAAAAAAGAAATGAAGCAAGTGTGTGAATCAAAACTAGACTTTATTAACAACAAGCTATAAAACAAAAATGAGTCTCTGGCACTCCCCTTGGTAGCTCAGTCTCGGGGTGAAGGGTCCAGGTGCTGTGGAGGTGGCTGATGCTGGAGTGCTTGTCATCAGCTCCTCCAGAAGCAGAAGCAGCAGAAGCCCCAGCCCCAGCCCCAGAAGAGCGAGCCCGTGCTGCAGAAGCCCCAGCAGAACCAGAGTGTAGGGCCAGGGGGTGGGATGGTAGCCCTGTCCCTCTTGCAAGGGCTGGCAGCAGATGGCTGAGGCTTGCTGTGCTTCCGCATGGATGTGGGGTTGCTGGCTGGCAGGGAGGCTGGCAGGAACCAAGGCTGGCAGGAAGGCTTGCAGGCAGGCAGGCACCAAGGCTGGCAGGAAGGCTGGCAGGAAGGCTGGCAGGAAGGCAGGAAGGCACCAAGGCTGGCAGGAAGGCAGGCAGGCAGGCAGGCAGGCAGGCAGGCAGGCAGGCAGGCAACAAGGCTGGCAGCAGACTGGCTGGCAGCAAAGTTGGCAGGCAGGCAGACACCAAGGCTGGCAGGGAGGCTGGCAACAAGGCTGGCAGGCAGGCAGGCAGCAAGGCTTGCAGCAAGGCTGGCAGCAAGGCTTGCAGGCAGGCATGCAGGCAGGGCAGGCAAGGCTGTCAATCCGTCCGGCAGCAGGTCTTTCCTCTGAATGGTGACCTGCTTCCGAACTGCTTCCCTTATATCTGCGGGGCTGATGCAATGCATCCTCCCCACATGCGCAATTAACGCTCGGCATCCGTTCGGCTTCCGCTCTGCATCCGCTAGGCTTCCGCTCTGCATCCGCTTCATCCGCTGTGCATCCGCTCTGCATCCGTTGTATCCGTTCTGCATCTGCTTTGCTGCGCCCCCCCGGAAGCCTAGCGGATGTGCCATCCGCTCCCATCCGCTTCCATCCGCTGGGCTTCCGTTCCACATCTGCTTTCCATCCGCTCTCTGTCCTCCCCTCGTCCATTCCTTTCCGTGTTATCCGCTCTGTTTATGCAAATTTTTGCTCCTTTTGAGAGCAGATAACAACGGATGGAACATTTTGCTTGTCCGTTGTGTCTGTTTTGCATCCGTTGGGCAGTGTGACAGGGTCTTAAACCTTTGCATGCTTGTGGGATAGATAAGGATAGTTGTGGGATAAATAAACCTCCAGACTTACACTTGTAGTGCAACCATAGTGGGACTGTATGGTCCACCATCCCAGCTGCCACACATATGGACCTTTATTGTCAATAAAAAATTATTCAGTGATCAACACATTTTAAAATAAACAAAGCTGTTTATTAATGCCCTATTCATTGTAGGACCATTCAACATACATTTCATAAGTACATTAGTTCATTTCATAAAGTATACAACAGCATAGTAATGCAGTGTTGTTATGGCACAATCTCATCAGTGTTATGCAACAGTCTCAAGGAAGCATTCATTAATCATCTATCATCCTGTCTTGCCACTCCACTGATCCAGCTGGGGAGTTGCACCAGTGTCTCAGAAGGTTGTGCTGCTTCTTCCCTTCACGTGAAGCTCTGTTGGGGCCTTGTACATCCACAGTGTCCATCAGATTACGTCCTGGCCTCCATTCACCAGGCTCCATGTCCCCATTCCCTTGTTGATGGTCAACAAGTCTGTTCTGCAACAGTGGGTAGCGGGTGCGCATGAGATTGTGCAGGATGCAGCAAGCTTCCACGATGCTCCTCACAGTCTGTGGGTGATGCTGCATGGTGGTGAGAAGTATCTGGAACCTGTTGGTCAGGATGCCAAAGGCGTTCTCCACCACCTGCCTTGCCCTGGACAGCCTGTAATTGAAGATCCTCTCTTTACGGTTGAGGTATCTTGAACTGTACAGCTTCATGAGGTAGGTTCTGAGGAGAACGCGTCATCACCAATGATGAAGTAAGGCACATCTTGTGTGTCATTGGGTAGGGGGTCTGGAGCTAGAAAACCCATGATGAGGTTGCATTCCAGACCATCCTTGAGGTCACTTGCGTTGTATATCTTGCCATCTGAAGCTGACCCGTTGCCTGAAGCATCGATGTAGATGAACATCAGTCAGCATCAACCATGACAAAGAGGATGATACTGAAGAAGCCCTTGTATTTGTGATAAGTGGACCCTGAGTTGGCTGGAGCTTTGCAGGCCATGTGCTTCCCATCTATGGCTCCAATGGTGTGGGGAAAGTTTCTCCTCTTATACCAATCCTCTGCAAGTTTTCTCCAGCCTTGTTCAGTGGTGGGGCACCTGAGGAGCTCGTCCATGTATTCTTCAACGATGGCCTGTAACACTTCTCTGACCACTTTGCTGATGCTGTTGTGTGGCACCCTCCATTCATACTGCATGTTTTTGTATGTGGTTTGAAAGGCCAGGTGCTGCAGAGTCAGTGCCACCTTCAGTCCAGTGTCCAGGTTGGGACGGAGGTTGGTGCTAGGCTTCATCAACCTGGGTCTCAGATGCTCTACAAGTTCATCAAACATGGCTGGTGGCATCCTCATGAAGTGATGGAATGCACAAAGGTCTTCATTCCTCAGATCCACCATCAACTGGTCATACAGTCCAAACTCCATTCTTCTCACGATCCATCCTCGGACCCACACAGCTCTTGGACATCTCCTTCTTCTCCTTCTGTCTAAAGCTTGATAAAGTCTGAACAGGTTTTGGTTCTGTTGTTGAATGAGTGCAGATATCATATGGACTCTTTGAGCATCCATGGTGGAGAACAATTGATGATGTTGAAGACCAAGACCAAGGGTGAAGAAGTCTGTTCACCACGGCTGCTCAACTCATACTGAGATCCAGATGATTTTCTCCCCCCTTTTCCAAAATATCGGTTGTCCACTAGGTGTCCTTCTACATACTCTGGACAAACTCCAGACATCCTAAATATACAAGATACATCCCAGATACAAACGCTTTGTCCATTTTTAATACTTTATATACGAGATGCATACGCTTACATCCTTTCTATTTCTGTGCTATTAATGCTGTGTAGATGTTCCGTGTACCTTTTGTTTCCTCCCTCTTTCCATTTTCAGCTGCAGCGAATGTGAGTTGCAAGGATGCCCAGAGGATGAAGAGAGGATATAGCAGACAGTGGGTGGGACCAGGCACTAAGATAGAATTATTTCCTCTACTATTTTAACATTTTGCTCAAAAGACAGTAATTAAAAAATACATTCAAATCATAATTATTGCAACAAACTTCTTTACTGACTTCATTTCTTTAATTTTTAAAGTTGTTCATACATTTTGTTCTAGGTGTCTTTTTAAGGTTTTATATTTAGTAATAATATAGTATTTACTAGCATAAATGTTATGTATATGGCAGTTGTCAGCTAAAGCTAGATAGATAGATAGATTTCCAGCCTCCAAATTTGGTAAAAAATTCAAGAGTAAGCATAGTGTAATTATAGTGATGAAGAATTCATGAAATAAAACTTTTCCATGAAAGACAATCTCAATACCAAGATTCTGGAGACATTCTATCGCTGGCACAAGCAATATTTTTCAAGAGAGACCTCTGCTTTTTTCCTCCTTTTCATCAATGCCTGATGGAGGCACGGCAAACACAGAATTGAACCACCTGATCCAGAAGTTGAAGGTTTCAAGTCAAGACATATCCATGCCATTTCCTTGACAACAGTTTAAGGCCCTGTCCCATTGGCCGACGGATGCAAAACATATGCATAAAGGACACAGTGGATGAGCAAAATTTCGGGGGTCATCCACTCCAAAAAGTGGTGAAAATTTGCATAAACAGAACGGAAAAGAATAGAAAAGAATGGGTGTGGGTAGGATGTAGCGGGGATGTTAAATGGATGTTTGTAGGAAGCCTAGCGGATGACACTGGATGGAAGCGATGGAAACACATCCGCAGGGGTTCCAGGGGAGAATAGTGAAGTGGACGCATAGGGGAAGGGGCGGATGCATAGCGGATGATGCTGATGCATCATGGACGCCTATAGGGAGCAAAGTGGATGCATAGCGGATGTATATCGGATGCAAAGCGTTCACTTTGCATGCAGGGAGTATGAATTGCATCAGCCCCGCAGATATAAAAGGATACATCTCGCACACAGTCAGCATTCAGAAGAAAGATGTGCTGCCACATACATCTTCAAAGAACACCATGGTTCGTCAGTCAGGGAAAAAGAGAAAGCTGGTGCCTACTCGTGCCAGCCCTGGCAAGAAGGACAGAACCACCATCCCACCCCCTGGAACTGACTCTGAAGCTGCTGGTGCTTCTCCTGATGCTGCTGCTGCTGGTGGTGTTGCTAATGCTGGTGCTTCTCCTGTTGCTGCTGGTGGTGCTATTCCTGCTGCTGGTGCTGGTGCTGGTGCTGCTGCTGCTACTACTGCTTCTGCTACTGCTACTGCTGCTGCTGTGGTGGACCAACCCCAAGGCCCTCAAAGCCCTGCTGCTCAAGCCCCTGAAGGCCCTGTTGCTCAAGCCCCTGAAGGCCCTGCTGCTGAAGGCCCCACCAGAGGGGGGAAGAGGCAAGGGAAGAGAGGGGAGAGAGGAAACAGTACACTGTTTCCGAGGAGCATGAGGAGGAGGTGCTGGAATGGCTGAGGGAGAACGAGTACCTGTGGAGAAAGGGCCACAAACTCTATCGCGACACTAAGAAGAAACAGGCAGCTTGGAGAGATAAGGCAGAGAGCCTGGGCTACACTGCAGATGTACTCCTGGGATGGTGGAAGCACATGCACACCTGGTATGGCAAGCTACACCTCAAAAAATCTTCCCAGGCTGCTGTCAAGCTCACTGACAGGGAGATGTACATCATGGCCAAGTGCAGCTTCCTGGAGGGTGAGGTCCACCACCGAGGAGCAGGCCCTCTGACATCCCTCTCCCTCAGACAGCCCATAGACAGCCAGTCCTCTTCCAGCCAGGAGCCAGCTGCCCTGTCCAGGCAGGTGTCTTCAGAGGGCCCCACGGCAGATACCCCCCCCCCAACAGCTGCACTCCCCATGCCGGAGGACTTGGAGGATGACACCCTGCTGTCGCAAATGGAGGAAGAAGCGGAAGCCACCAGAGACCAAACCCCCCAAACCCCCACCCCAGCTCCACAGGATGCAGGCAGAGAGGCAGACTGGAGGGCCAGAGCCACACTGTCCTGTTGGAGATCAGGGACACAATGAGAACCAGCAGAGAACTTCTCTCTCAGCTGGTCCACTTGGGCAGAGGATCCTACAGCCGCCACACTTTCATCACCTACGTGAGCCACACCTTGATATGACCGAGGCCCGAGGATATGCCCGAGGCCCAGTACCAGGTGATGAAGGAAAAGATCACCAGCACTTCTGCACAACCCGAAAGGCCCAGCTGAACCTGCTCCGACCCAGTCCTGGTCTGCTCCTCCACCCCAAGCGATGTCACATCCCTTCCATGGCTTTCAACAGCCTCTCACCTACCAAGGCTACGACTACCAGGACTTCCCACAGCAAAAACAGACCTTCCCAGTCCAGGCCCAGGTTCATCGCACGCCACAGACGCCACACCTCACCCAGCTGCAGACCAGACAGCCAACTACACTCCTCCTTTCTCCACCCCACAGCCAAGTCGGTCAATGGACAATCTGTCATCAGTCTTGTGCCTGGCATCCAGGTATTTGATGAAGGGCCTCTCAACCTCACGGGACTGAGTCAGCTCTCTGAGAGCTTCCTGAACACACCATCCCCTGTTGTACTCTCAGGCCCAAGCACCCCAATGGTGCCTCAGACCAGCACTCAAGCCACAGCCACCTCCACAGTCCCAGGCTGCTTAACAGCTGAGACCACGGACATGACTCAGAGTGACTGAGAATAGTGCCAGAGACTGAGTTGTTACTTGTCCACTTTATCTTTGCTTAAGACACTTAACTTGGTTCATTTTACTTTTTTAATAAAGTCATACAGTTTACTCAAGACAGTTATTAAGAAAGGTTATCTTTGCTTAACACACTTGGTTCATTTTGTTTACTTAATAAAGTGTTGGTGAAAACTTTGAAAAAATGGTTAAGTCTTTGCATGCTTGTGGGATAGGTAAGGATAGTTGTGGGAAAGATAAACCTCCAGTGCAAGCATAGTGGGACTGTATGGTCCACCATCCCAGCTGCCACACATATGGACCTTTTGTATCAATAACAATTTATTCATTGATCAACACATTTCAAAATAAACAAAGCTCTTTATTAATGCCCTATTCATTGTAGGACCATTCAACATACATGGCACAATCTCATCAGTGTTATGCGACAGCTTCAAAGAAGCATCCATTAACCATCTATCATCCTGTCTTGCCACTCCACTGCTCCAGCTGGGCAGTTGCACCAGTGTCCCAGGAGGCTGTGCTGCTTCTTCCCTTCATGTGAAGCTCTGTTGGGGCCTGGCACATCCACAGTGTCTATCATGTTTAGTCCTTGCCTCCATTCACCAGGCTCCATGTCCCCATTGCCTTGTTGGCGGTCCACAAGTCTGTTCTGCAACACTGGGTAGCGGGTGCGCATGAGATTGTGCAGGATGCAGCAAGCTTCTATGATGCTCCTCACAGTCTGTGGGTGATGTTGCATGGTGGTGAGAAGTATCTCGAACCTGTTGGCCAGGATGCCAAAGGTGTTCTCCACCACCCGCCTTGCCCTGGACAGCCTGTAGTTGAAGATCCTCTCTTCATGGGTGAGGTATCTTGAACTGTACAGCTTCATGAGGTAGGTTCTGAGGGAGAAGGCATCATCACCAACAATGAAGTATGGCACATCTTGTGCATCATTGGGTAGGGGGTCTGGATCTGGGAAACCCATGATGAGGTTGCATTCCAGACGATCCTTGAGGTCACTGGCGTTATAAACCTGGCTATCTGAAGCTGACCCGTTGCCTGAAGCATTGATTTACATGAACTTGTAGTCAGCATCAACCATGGCTAAGAGGATGATACTGAAGAAGCCCTTGTAGTTGAAATAAGTGGACCATGAGTTGGCTGGAGCTTTGCAGGCCACGGGCTTCCCATCTATGGCTCCAACGGTGTGGGGAAAGTTCCACCTCTGATACCACTCTTCTGCAACTTTCCTCCAGCCTTGTTCAGTGGTGGGGCACTTGAGGAGCTCCTCCACGTATTCTTCAATGATGGCCTGCACCACTTCTCTGACCACTTTGCTGATGTTGTTGTGTGGCACCCTCCACACGTACTGCATGTTTTTGTTTGTGGTCCAGAGGCCAGGTGCCACAGAGTCAGTGCCACCTTCAGTCCAGGGCCCAGGCTGGGAAGGAAGTTGGTGCTTGGCTTGGTCAACCTGGGTCTCATACACTCTACAAGTTCATCAAACATGGCTGGTGGCATCCTCATGAAGTGATGGAATGCACGAGGGTCTTCATTCGTCAGCTCCACTATCAACTGGTCATACAGTCCAAACTCCATTCTTCTCACGATCCATCCTCGGACCCACACAGCTCTTGGACGTCTCCTTCTTCTCCTTCTGTATAAAAGGTGAAACAGTCTGAACAGGGTTTGGTTCTGGTAATGAATGATCGCAGCTACCATATGGATTGTGTCATGATCTATGGTGGAGAACAATGGATGATGTGGAAGAGCAAGACCAAGGGTGAAGAGGTCTGTACACCACGGCTGCTGGACTCATACTGAGATACAGGTGATTTTCTCCCTCCTTTTATAGGAAATATTGGTTTTCCTCTTGGTGTCCTTCTACATACTCTAGACATACTGCAGACATCCTAAATATCCAAGATACATCTTAGATCCAAACATTTTGTCTGTTTTAATCCTTTATATACGAGTTGCATATGCTTACATCCTTTCTATTTCTGTGCTACTGATGTTGTGTGGACGTTCTGTGTACCTTTTGTTTCCTCCCTCTTTCCATTTTCTGCTGCAACGGATGTGTGTTGAGGGGATGGCCAGAGGATGCAGAGAGGTTACAGCGGATGTTTAACGGATGATAATGGACATAGAACGTTTGTTGCCCGTATATGTCACGGATGTACATCGTACGTGGCAGAAAGTTCATCCATTCAAAAAGTTTTGTGCAGCTCAAAACTTCTTGGGCAGATGAAATCTCAGTGGACGGATGCTAGAGGGATAGAGTGTATGAAACATGTATGCAGTGAGGACACAACAAATGCATTGTGTTTTCCAATGGATGGCAAGCTTTTTTTAACTTTTTATATCCTCTTTGCATCCATAAGTGCAGTGGGACAGGGGCTTTAGATATAATTTGCCATGGCTGTCTCCTGGGGTATTTTCCCAACTAGCCAGTCTAATTTATAGCCTGGTTGTATTCCCTGGTAGCCTCTCCTGTGAATATTATCCAGCTCTGAGTCTACATAGCTTTATGGTATATAGTCTAGATCAGGGGTAGGGAACGAGGGCCTTTTTCTGACTTGTGGTCTGCAGTTTCCAGAATTCCTTAGCCAGCCTTGCTCACTCTGGATTCATGGTAGTTGAAATCCACAAGTCATAAAAGGGGGCTTCTCTGGTCTAGATCATGAATAGCTTATTGCAGGGGTCCCCAACAGGGGTGGTGTTCAGCAGGTTCTGACCAGTTCTGTAAAATTGGTAGCAGACTTTTTGAGTAGTTCAGAGAACCGGTAGTGGAAATTTTGAGTGCTTCGGAATACCACTTTTGACTGGCCCTACCGCCATATATTCTCTGCCTCCTGAGTTCCAACTGATCGGCTGGTTCTTCTTTTGTTACCCTGCACAGAAGAATGGAGCTGGAAAGCAGATTAGTGGGGTGTGGGGAGAATGGAAATTTTACAGTATACTTCCCCTCGAGTGGGAACAGAGATTTTGCAATATCCTTCCCCTGTCACACCCACCAAGCCACGTTATGCCCACCAAGAATGCCCACAGAACTGGTAGTAAATTTTTTTGAATGCCACCACTGGTCCCCAAACTTGACAATTTTAAGACTTGTGAACTTCAAGTCCCAGAATTTGTTCACAAGTCTTAAAGTTGCCAAATTTGGAGACCTCTGGCTTAATGTAACTATTTTACTTCTTACTTTGACACCAACCTCAACCCCACCATCAAAGCCATGGAAATATCATTTATTTATTACTAGATTTATTATTGTGTTCTATATATCTATAGGGAACAAAGTAAACACATCTAATGATAAATAAATACAAGTTATCTTCATTTTTCTTCACTCTCCATCTTTCTTGCTAAAGAAGATAACTTTTCAGCTCTTATTGTAAAGGCGGAGAATATCATCTCGATGATCAAGTTCTCTCTGTAAATTTCATTTTGCGATTGGTACAGTAAATTAGAAATTTCTTTATTGCTTTTTTTGACACACTATCCATGGTTTCTTCTTTTCAAATGCTGACTTTTTTATAGAATAAGCACTTGAAAAAGAGTCAGCGCTATGGTATATTACTGAGTGTGATGTCAGAGAAATGCATTAATTTAGGAAGTTGGGTCTTTTCAGAAATATGAATCAGTCTAGAGTATGGCTGTTTTGCAGTTACTCATAAACCAAAGGCTAGAAATAAGTAATCATGGTTTTTTCTTCCATAACACATTTTATTTTCTGTCCCAGAAAGCATATGAGGAGGGTCATTGGGCTTTTTCTCACCACAGTTTTCAGGCTCACTTGATTAAGCCTAAGGAATGAAGCATTTTTTTTTTTCATTTTTTTCAATGTTACATTTATTTCATTCTGTTTCATTATGGATGTGATGAGGGTGACTTTTGATCTGGAGGTCTCTTGATTTGCAAAGATGGCAGTTGACCCAGAAATACACAATTGTGGAGGATTTTTTTTTTTTTTTTGTGGAAAGGATAGACCAGGGTTACAGGGAGTAAGTTGTGTCATCTGACTTTCTCCAGCTCAACTGGAGCACTTTCTCTTTCTGTACTGGAGAAATAGTTTTCTTTGGGTCTTCTGTCCAGTTTTCGCCCATCCCAAACTCACCCCCAGGAATTTCCCATCTCTCAAATTTTGGGTTGGACTAGCAGCATGCCCTTTAATCACTGAGGAGGTGGATTTTCTCCTGGGACTCAAGTCCCTGATAAATACACTTTGTTGCATCTATGAGACTGCTTCCTGGAAAATCTTTTCATACAACTTCTGAATAGAAGCCAGGTCAACCCATCAAGCCTCATGACAGCACAACTATCCTTCAAGACCAGAATTGAGTTTTTTCTTCTTCTTTTCTTTACTCTTTAATGTGCATCTGGAGAAGCATTGCAGGATAATTTGGGCAACCCAGAGCTTTTTCAGAGAAAGGCTTGGATTAAGAGACTGCATGGTCCCAAAATGGATTCAGGAGGAGGAGAAGAAGTTCAGGATAGCCACATTGTAGAATCTATCAGGTTATAGCTAGTAACTTAGAAGGTTATAGCTTTAATTTGGCAAGATTCCATCCATTAAGTCTATGCAAATAAAGTATTGAACAAATGGCTAGCTCATACCAACAAAACAGCAGTCATGCTGCCACAAAATCATATGCCATTAGGTATTCATCTTCCAAACATCCCATAACTTTTGCAAACATTGCTGTGTATATCCTCCGGATACACAGATTTTTGTAGGCAACTTCCCATGACATACATATTTACATATATAAATGCATAAATTTTGAACCAAGAATTGCAATCTCAAGTTTGGAGAACAATGTCGGGCAAAAGGGAACTATGTTCTGATTCTGTTTTTACTGCAAATGCAAATTAAAATAGTTTTGTTTAAAATGAAAGCAAGGAAGTATTTTTCTTACCTTTGCTTTTCGTACAGAGAAATCCTTATTCTGAGAGTGTTCTATCCAGCAAAAGGCTTAGAATTTTTAATGTAGTTATATTTTGAGCATCTCCTGGATATGGATAGTCAAAAATGGCATGATAGTAGTTGTAGCATCATGATCAGAGCTGTATCCTTTGTATTCACATGTTATATTGTAGCCACTTGGTGCTCTATATATTAAGATACATTGAGGATCTACTTCCCATTTTGTTCCTCTCAGATTGGAGAATATGGATAACTAGGGAGGCTTCAGATATGCAACTGAAAACAGACCATGCAATGCTCTGCCATCTTCAGACCATCCCCTGCCATCTTCCACAAGAAAGTATATTTCTAAACATTAGCAAGAGAAACTTTGAAAAGTAAAGTAGGAAACTAATACTTTCATGATATTATGTCTTACTAGAAAGTTCTTCCTTACTGTCTTTAATCTACATTCAGTATTTACTCTTTTGCTCAATCTTCTGTATTTTTCTTTTTTGGTATTTCACTATTTTAAGAGCAAAATGAATAAAAAAAGAATTTAGAAGTGTCTTTCACAGAAAAAAAGAAATAAAATTCTGAAAACTGTAGGACAGATTTTGGCAGTTCATCAGCTAGTTGATTTCCTGTGCATTGACCATAAAGCATTTTGCATCCTGTGCATTGACCATGAAGCATTTTGCATGAAAAATCAAGTTTTTTAGAATCTAAATATACAGTAAAGCATTTGCTCCAGGTGTTGTGATAACTCAGGACTCACTTATTGGGTAGAATTTTTGAGACATGTTCAACCATTATATACTGGCATTTTTAATAATTATGTCTTAAAAGTTTATTGTGAAAATTAGCAAGATCACAATGTCAACAAGGTGAGCATAATTTCTCAAAGCCCATCCCTTTTTTACCTGTGTATGATGCTCATGAGACACAAAAAAAGATGATGGAACTTTGATAATCAGTCACCCCTACCATCTTTATCTTTTAATTCCCTCCCACCAACATATTTTAATGCTTAAGAGAATATCTGAACAAAAAAGCAGCATTCCCATGGCTTCTTGGAATGTAATAAAGATGTACGTTGGTTGGTTGAAGAAACATTTTGCCATATAACCCATAAAATAGAAGAATAAAATTTTTCTATATCCCTGTTTGAGGATGATGGGTGGGAACCTTTATCTCTAGATCAAGAACTCTTGGAATAGGCAATCAGGGTGATATCTCCTGATCCAAATCTCTTTATAAAGGTCATTTTAAGTTTAAAGCACCCATTAGGTGGAAAATGTGGCTTCTCAGCACTGATTCATTAACACCCTGACTCTAGTGCTTTCATATTGTTAGCACTTTTCTGTGGTGGTTGAGCAGGAGAAGACATTGCTTTCAGCTTTTACTATTTTTATCTACCTACCAAGAAGCTCTGCAGAAATTGACTAACCCTCAACTTTAATTTATTATTTTTCACTTTTTTAAAGGAGTAGAGCAGGGGTCCCCAACCACCAGTCTCCGGACTGGTAGCGGTCCGTGGATCATTTTGTACCAGGCTGCAAAGCTTGGGCACCGCCATCTTGTTTCGATGGCATTTCCGGGTTTTCAGTTGCTTCTGGGTTTTTGGTTGGAAAGTGTTTTTGGGTTTTCGGTTGGAAAGTGGTGTTTGGGTGCTAAAGGAATCTTCGCACCTTAGTTTCATTGAAGGGGTAGTGGCTTCGAACGAAGAGCCGTCCTGATGGCGGTGGAGTCTCACGTTACTCAGGTACCGGTCCGTGGAAGAATGAATAATCGTGAAACCGGTCCCTGGTACAAAAAAGGCTGGGGACCACTGGAGTAGAGAATAAAGTACTAGGGAAACAGCAGTTGCAATCTATAATAATATAGTATAGTATAGTATAGTATAGTATAGTATAGTATGGTATGGTATGGTATGGTATGGTATGGTATGGTATGGTATGGTATGGTATGGTATGGT
>BLBF01000049.1:4006890-4039119 GCA_015471245.1 Laticauda colubrina
GTATGGTATGGTATGGTATGGTATGGTATGGTATGGTATGGTATGGTCTGGCCTGGTCAAGTCTAGTATTACAATACGTACATACAATACAATACAATTATAATACTGTTGCTATGCCATGCCATACAATATAATATATAGACCCAGTTTGGGCTAGAGCCTAGAGGTTAAGATACAAGGTTAGAAACTGGGAGACTTTGAGTTTTAGTCCACCTTAGACATAAAAGCCAGCTGGGTGACTTCGGGCCAACCACCAGTTGACTATGAGTTCTGTTCCCGCCTTTGACATGCAAGCTGGTTGGGTGATTTTGTGCCAGTCTCTCTCTCTCCCTCTCCTCCCCACCTCTCTCTCTCTCTCTCTCTCTCTCTCTCTCTCTCTCTCTCTCTCTCTCTCTCTCTCTCTCTCTCTCTCCCTCTCCCTCTCCCTCTCCCTCTCCCTCTCCCTCTCCCTCTCCCTCTCCCCCTCCCTCCCTCCCTCCCTCCCTCCCTCTGTTCACTCGACCTTACAGGGTTGTTGTGAGGAAATAGAAGGAGGAAAGAGAATTAGGTATGTTTACCACTTTGAGTTATTTGTTAAAAATAGTAAAGTAGGAATACAAATGAATAAATATTCTGGAGATAAGTGGCAATGTTTCTAATAACTCAATATCAACTACAAATTTCTATTCAAGGGCTGAATCTAGAAATATAAAAAGGGCTTGATGTTCTTCAGACAAACTCAATAATTTCTTTCTCTGAATCTTTATGTAGCAGAAGAGAATTAAAAATGACACTTGCTTATTTTTTGTTTTTTTTAATTAAAAACTACTTTGTTGCCAATTAAATCTTTGTGATAGGAATTGTGCTGAACTTTATAGAAACTATGACAAGGGTTTTAAAGTTTGCTTTATGAAAAATAAAATTCTCATTTTGATACAAAATATGCTGACATTTACAAAGTTAGCAAAAATGGAGTGAGATGGCTTCCATTCTTTAAAAATGGTTTTGTGCAAATCATTTCAGCCATAAATTACTGCAGGCACTTTGTAACAGAAGGAAAAACCATCCACATAATTTTATTTGGCTGAGAATATTACTATATTAAATGCAAACAATCTCCTAGGAAAAAAAGGCCAATGAAGCAATAATGATGCTGGGAAGAAATGGAAATTTAATTGATCAAAGCATTAAATTTTTCCTATCCAAACTTTGACCTCAACTTGAAGGCAATGCAAGTGGAATTTACAGAAGAAATGTGGAAAATGTGAAATGTTAGAGTCATAATATTCTTGCATGACTCTCAAACAATCAGACCTCTAGAAAGTGATATAAAAGTTGTTAAAAGAAGATACCATATAGATATATCAAGTGCTAGGAGTTTTACTTTATGAAAGTCTAATTCACAAATATTGCTTGGGGCACTACTTGTATTTATCTGAAAAATAAGCAAATAATATGTTGAATGATATAGTTGACATAGATACAGTGGTACCTTGGTACCATTGTTAATTAGTTCTGGGAGGCATGATGAATACAAAAAATGATGAGTACCAAACAATTTTTTTCCCATAAGGAATAATATAGTCACAAGGCAGAATAATAGTCACAAGGCAGCTGACACCAACAAGTTGTGCGTTGAGTACCAAACAAATGATGAGTACCAGGACAAAATTTTCATGTCAAAATGCATTGAGTACCAAACTCGATGAGTTTCAGAGCAGTTGAATACCTATTGTAATCTCAATGAATAAAGGAATGCATTTATTCAGTTATTTTATGCTCTGGATTTATCCATTAACATAGAAGAAATAGTAATTCTATTCTCACAGGTAGGCATCAAAATTGTATAGAGAAAAAGACTCCAGCACCTCTCCAAAAGTAATCAGCACTCATATCAGCATAAATTCAAGGTCAACTTCAGACCAGTGGTGGTATGCTACCGGTTTGGCTGAACTGGTAGTAAAAAAAGGCTCTGATGATCAGCTGAGAGGAAAAAGAAGAGAAAAGAACAGGATCGCTCTCCTACCTGCCCCTGAGTTTTTCTCTTCTTTATCCTCTCAACTGATTGGCGCTACAGGCCTCAGCTGGTGTGGAAAAAGCTGCGGTGTGCACGCACACGATCACCGAACCAGTAGTGAAACAGGTAGTGTCCCACTGCTGCTTTAGACCAATAATCAAGTAAGCAATATCCCAAACAAGAAACTGCAAAAGAAACCAACAGCAAACAGTCCCAGAAAAGAATCTCTAATACAACCCACATGGACAGGCAAGACACCAGAATATAAACTGACAGGGAACAGAATTACTTGCTAGCACTGATGATCTTACTTAGTGTTGGTAATGAAATGTCTGCAAGACAACAAGGAAGATCAGAGAGCACCAAGGACCCTTCATTTCAACCCTGAGCTACAAATATTCTCCTTTGTTGTGTAGTATCTGTTCTCAAAAACTGCAGAAGTACTCATTTTTAACTTTTTGGCCAAAGATTTCAAAGATTTTGGTGCCAGTCAGAATATTCTCTGGAGCTGATTCTGCCTGGAAAAGATGGTACCTACCATAGCAAGTGCTTTAAAGGTCAAAACACACATTTTGAACAAACTGAATTATTTATTTGTTTTTCACAACATCCAATAATCAAAATTCTCAGGTAGCTCATAATAAACCACACTAAAAATACAATTTGAGTTCAAGTATAGATTGGGGTGTCTAACCTTGGCACCTTTAAGACTTGTGCACTTCAATTCCCAGAACGCCTAATGTGGCCATGTTGGGTTCTGGGGATTCTGGGAGTTGAAATGTACAAGTTTTAAAAGTGCCAAAGTTGGACATCCCTGATATAGACAATCAAAACAGAAACAAATCCAAAAGGAAGACATCCTACCAAGTAGATTAAGCTAAATTAAAAACAATACTACTTGATTGCATGAATGCTGTACCATGCTAAGCTGTGTAATTTCTAGGCACAAATAATATATCACTTTGAACCTGCAAATATTTGTGTTTTAATAAAACAAAAGACATTTGTGGTCTTAGGGATTGATTGAAAGATGAAATATTGCAAATTCAAAACCTTAGGAAATCTATATTTCCAGAGAAGTTTGATGATGTTCTTCAAAATTTGAAGATCGCAACAAGCACAGAGTTCTATTGATGTACCTTTTAAAAGAAGGAAATGAACACCTCTCTTTCTTTCTCTTCTGTCCTCTCTCCCTCCCTCCCTGTGTGTGTATGTGTGTATGTGCGTGTGCTATATGATTGCTAAATAAAGCTCTAATTGTAGAGTCCTTGATGCTTTCCAAGCTTGGTTGCTTTCTTGCCAATGTTTCATTACTCAATTAAGTAACACCATCAGTACAACAAGAGAACAGATTTTGCTCTATTTATGCACCAGAGGCTTGCCCTATTAGCAATGGTGTGACCCCCACAGTTTTAGCCATAAGCTACAAATATTCTAAAGTTTTAACTATTTTTTAAAAAAACAATTAAAAAGTCTAAGTTTGTCCATAAGTCGTATGCCAATGGCTTATTCTTAATTTTACAAAGAGGATTTTTGAATATATTAAATTCAACCTTTATTGTCAATGCACAACATGTGTTCAGTGAGATTGGCTGAGCCTCCCTTAGTGCACCCTCCCAAGATAAATACACATCAATAACTCACAATGAAAGAAAGAAAATCCCTAACCCAATAAATCATATTAACCACATACAATCCTCTATACATATAGGTGCATAACATTACATTATAATACAGTATATTGCATATATATAATATATAACATTACATAACAAAAAAGCACAACATGTAGCATTGGACAGAAAGAAGCAGTTGTGCTAATCCATCACGGTCTTCTCACAAGCAACCCATGTCAGTCTAATATTAGCTCTTTTTTGTTGTTGTAGTTACTTCCTTGATAAAATGAGAAAATGTCTTTATCTTAGCCAAGCGTGAAAGTTTGTTCTTACACAGCCAAAATAAACAACTTAGATTAGTTTGTTACCAAAACAAGAATGAGATGGATACGGTATCTTGCATCCAAAACAGATCCATTTCTAGCTCTTTATGTAGAACAGATAGAAAAAAAGGAAGACTATTATAAATGGGACTCATATTTAATACCCAACAATTGCTATAATTTATTTGTATGGCTTCATAGTTTGTAAGAGGGAAATGGTGGCTCAGTGGCTAAGATGCTGAGCTTGTTGATCAGAAAAGTTGGCAGTCTGGCGGTTTGAATCCCTAGCACTGTGTAACAGAGTGAGCTTCCATTACTTGGTCCCAGCTTCTGCCAACCTAGCAGTTCAAAAGCATGTAAAAATGTAAGTAGAAAAATAAGGACCACTTTGGTGGGAAGGTAACAGTGTTCTGAGTGCCTTCGGCATTTAGTCATGCTGGAGACATGACCATGGAGATGTCTTTGGACAGTGCTGGCTCTTCGGCTTTGAAATGGAGATGAGCATTGCCGTCTAAAGACAAAAACAACTAGCACATATGTGTGAAGGGAACCTTTACCATTACCTATAGTTTGTGAAATCTATGGATTTGAGCAGAGCTGTCAAACTAATGGCCTGCAGGCGGATGCATCATGCACTGGCCATGCCCACACCTGGTATAGCGAAGAGGGGGAAAGTCACAAAACATCATGTGACACCGCCATGATGATGCAAGTATAAAATCCCTGTATTTGAGCCTTTGTTCCTTTGGACATGTTCTCCTGCAAAGTTTGCCTTGTCAGATTAATGGGGTGTGCCAGAAATCATTCAGTAAAGTCTCTCATTATATCTTTATTAATAAAATGTAAAATTGGGCTAGATGATGCTTCTGTTAGATGGTGGAATAATTGGTTCAATGACCACATCTAGGGAATACTTATAAATGGTTCTGCAAGAGATTGGAAAGTCCTGCTGAATGCAGTGCCTCAGGGCTCTGTCTTCACTTTATGCTGTTCAACAATTTTATTAATGACCAGGATGAAAGCTTGAAGTGATGATAATTAACTCTGTGGATGACACAAAAATAGAAGGCTGTCTAACACTCAAAAAGAAAAAGAAATTTCAGAAGAACTAGGTAGGACAGAAGAGTGGATCAAAAGGAGAAGCAATTGGGAGAAAATGTGAAGTCCTGCATTGGAGGAGGAAAAATGAAAAAGAGCACATATAGGATAGGGAGACATGGCTCAGCAGTACAGATAGTACTTAGCTTATGACCACAATTGTAACCAGAATTTCTGTTGCTTAGCTAAATGGTTGTTAAATGAGGGGCACCTGATATTATCATTTTTTCCATTGTTGTTAAGCAAATCAGTGTGGTTGTTAAGTGAATCATGTAGTTATTAAATAAGTCTGGCTTCCCCGTTATCTTTGCTTGTTGGAAGCAACTGCAAAGATCACAAATGAGGATCATATGAGCCTGGGACACCATAAATATATAAGTTTCTGGGTGTGCAGCTGATGAGTAGGCTGGCTTGGTTGCTCAACAATAAGACACTGATGAAGCAGACACAGTCGTGCCTGAATTTTCTGTGTTGCATGAGAAAAGTTCATCTTTCTTCTCCTGTCCTTACCATTTTCTATAGAGGGACAATCGAGAGCATTCTGTCATATTGAATTACTGGCTTGGAAGCAGAGGTGGCATTCAGCAGGTTCTAACCAGTTCTGGAGAACCAGTAGCAGAAATTTTGAGTAGTTCAGAGAACCAGTAAATACCACTTCTGACTGGAGATTTTACAGTATCCTTCCCCTGCCACGCCCACAGAACCGGTAGTAAAAAAAATTGAATCCCACCACTGTTTGGAAGCATTACTGCTTCGGACAGTGAAGACAATGCAGAGTGATGAGGACAGCAGAAAAGATAATTGGTAATTTACTTCCTTTTATCCCAACACCCTTTCAGAACACAAGCCTCTTCATTGCATCCTCTTAGCAGTTCAAACTTCAACCAAATCAGGAAGCTCAGACAACCTATAGAGTCAGCTATGACCCCTACAAGAGCCCATAAAATACATGTTCTTGCACAGGAACAGGAAGTTCAAGTGCGAAGCCCAAGAGAAGGTATAACTCTCAACTCCATGTGGTCAGCTGCCCAGAACCACACATGCTTGGTGGTTCTGCTTCATCAATAAATGGACCCTCTTTCCAATCAGCCTCCAGCCTCCATTTTGTCTCTTGTGCCTTTCTCCCAGCTTGGAACTAAACCAAATGGATATTTCTTCCAACATTACAAAATACACATGGTTTTTGGATGCAGTTTTTGTTCATTTCCCATAGTGGTCTCCAAGTACAGACTCATTCAGTCCATTTACTCAGAATATTGAGGATCACAGAATAAAGTTAAGCATGATAGACATGATGCTATGAAATGGCTATACAGTGTGAAGAGGCTTCATTTATATATATATGGGTGTAATAGGAATTTTTCATTTTGTTAAGATTTGATAGTATATTCTGCAAGATAGTATATTAGTAGCATAGTAGTACTAGTACTTTGCATTCTACAAAATTGTCTGCAAGCAAACAATCAAGTTCAGAGAGCACCAAGGAGCTACAGTTCAATCCTGAGCTACAAATATTCTCTTCTATCCAAATTATATTCTGCTTTATAGCCCAACCTGAATGATCATTCCAGTGTCCAAAAACAAAGGAGCAAACAAATCCCAATTACTTTTATGTATTTAACACTTTTCTTTTTTTTCCCCAAAGTTTTTTTATTTTTATTTTTTACACATCTCTTCACATGAGCAATGTGATTCCAGATTACAATATTTATACATAGTCATAGTTACATTTTCAACTTTCTTAATTAATATAACTTCAAATTATTATCCATTCAACAAATCTTTAGATAAATTTCCATTTTATATTTCAATTCATTAATTCAATATCAAAATCATTTCATCCTCACATATATTTTCAATTCTTTATCCCCTATTATTTTCATTTTCAGCTTACCACCTATTTTATGTTACTTTATGTATTATTATAATCTATAACTTTCTCAAGAACAATATGTAATTAGACAGTCAATGAAAGAAAAAATGAGTATAAGTAAAGTAAGATGAATACATTTGGGATCCACATGGTATATTCCCCTCATCTACAATATATCTTATATATATTCTAGAGATATTCATATAATCATTTCATATTTTTTCTTTGTTTCCAAAATGTACCCATATAATTTTAATACATTTTCATTCCCCTGCTTTTGATTGTAGTATAATTCATTTATTATAAATATTTTACATTTCCATATAATCCCTTCTAGTTATATTTTCTATTTGTTCATATCCTTTGTATAATCAATTATATTTTCTATTTCATGTATACCTCAAAGAAAGAAAAATAAAAACAAGAGTTAATTTCCCCTTTTATTTCTCTATGACCAATTGCAACCTATAGCATTTATACAACCCTAATTCACAGGGTTGCCATCTGGCCATTTTTCTGGCCAAATTCAAGAAATTTGGCCATATGAAAGTTGCTTGGCCGTGAAATCGAAATTTTGTCCGAATACCGGTTTTCAATACAATATATTCACATGAAAATGACTGCCCTCTTTGTAACTCTTCCCCTCAGTTTTTTTAAAAAAAGTTTGGGGACTTGGGGGGGGGGGGAAGATTGGCCCGAAAAGCAACCACTTTTCCCCCTCAGTTCTCCTGTCCCACATGGCAGGGAGCTTCCCCCAAGAGTGGTTCCTGACCCCCCCCCAAAAAAAGGTCCGTCTGGCCAGCTGCTGCGGCTTGGTTTTTCCACCTTAGTGGAAAAAAAACATTTTTTTGTGAGGGGTGGGAGAAGGAAGCAAAATGCAAATGCTCCTGGGCAGCCCAAAGGGGCATTCTAAACGAGATTCTCTCTGGACCCCTGGAAGAAACTTCCTGCCTCCCACATTGGCGGATGAAGCTGAAGGGGCCATGCAACTGCTCTTCTGTGGTTGGGGGTGGCTTCTGTGTCCTTTCCCCATTTTTAACATCTTCCTCCTCGGTTGCCGCAGAAGCCCCGCCATTTCTCACAAGGGACTGGAAGACCAAACGCTTTAGGGAGTAAGGTTGTTGTGGTTGTGTGTGTGTGTGTGTGTGTCAATATGCTGACTCTAAACTGCTTAGAGAAGGCTGTAAAGCACCATGAAATGGTATAAAAGTGCGACTGCTATTTTCATGTGCTAAGGGCAAAGAAATGCCACCGCCCTCCTCCCTGAAGGGAGCAAAAATCCACTCAGTCCCCCAACTCAGGGGCGGCTGGCCATCGACTTTGCCCTCCCCCACCCCATCCTTCTTGCCCCTCGTGGCTCACTTCCCCACCCTTCTGCATTTCCCTCTTACTATTTCTGTGAAGAGTAACATGCCCCTTTGGGAGTGGATAAGGTTGGTAAATTGGTCCATGCACCCCTTGGAAGAACTGGATGACTCCATGGCAATAGCGGGATGCCCCTCTTTCAAAGGGGGGACAAATTTTTGTGTCATTTTATTTGTTTAGTGATTATATTTTTTTCAATCGGGGGAGGAATCCCCTTAAAAACCCTCATGCCATAGCTCCCCCCTCCTCAGGATCACTGCATTTAGCCCTGAGCTTTCCAAACGGTAGTGTCAGCCTTCAAGATCTTCTACTATTGCTTTGCATCTTTCGACTGCCATAAGTAACGGGGGGAGGAAGGGAAAGTCTGGGAAGTGAGCCGGAGGTGTTAAATTCTTCTGTTGTGTAAATGGGGGGGGGGGAAGCATACAATAGAGTTAGGTTTCTATTTCTTGCTTAGCTTTCTTTTCTCTGCGCAACTGCAACCCGTTATCAAAATATGCCAAGGTCAACGGACAGAGGCCTCATCATCACCTGAAGATGCCCACATGACCATATTCACAACTTCTAATTGGAAGTGTCATCTGAACTATTGGGGGTGGGAACATTTCCATCACTTTGTATATGTGAATTGCGTGCCTAATTTCTCAGATTCAGAATTCTTTGGTTGCTACCACTTCACTTTCAGTAAAAGATGTCTTTTCTCTAAACTAAAGAGTCTAAGTATTTCTTTCCTGGATTTTGAATGGAGCTCCGCCTGACATTATTCTGAATGTGCCACCAGCTCACCCAGAGAGAATACCCAATTTTCTTCTAAGGGGGCCTGGACATCATGTCATCTTCAAATAGTGACCAAGAGGATCCGGGAGCCATTGGAGGGCAAGATTCTGTGCTGGTGCAGGAGGCCCAATCGCTAGCAGAGCTCAGTTTACAAGAGGATCCAGTGGTGAAGCCCAGATGGTCACTGGGAGTTGGTTAGAAAGATCCAGAGGAGGACCCCCCCCCGGGGTCACAACTACCCGCCGGCGTGGAAAAGAGGAGCCTTGGCAAGAGAAGGAAAAGAGGGAACTCTTGCTGGATCAAGCCAGGAGACTCCTTAATGAAGCCTTTGAACAACCTCAAGCTGCACAAAGGTATGAAGGGGGAGGGGAAGTAGCCCCAGCCAGAAGAAGCAGAGCAACTCTCTCTCCCATAAATCAACCCGATCCAGCAGCAGCCCCGGGGCCTTCAGCGGGAGGTGTGATTCCTAGAAGGCGTAAAGCTCCTAGGCTGCCTCCGTTAGAAGTAAAATACGGGGGGGAGGGATCCCAAAACCTTGGGATTTTTCCTAGCTCAAGTTTGGAGCCATATGGAAGAATATGGGGAAGATTTTCCCTCAGAAGCAGCCAAAGTGAGGTGTGTTACCAGGGCTCTGGAGGGAATAGTGGCAGAGTGGATGGTGACCTTGCATAATGATAATGCACCTCAGCTGCTGAATTATAACCTATTCATGGCTGCACTGCGGGCTAGGTTTGAGGACCCATTGGCAGAGTGCAAGGCCCGAATTAGGATGAAAGCCATAAAACAGGGGCGGAGGTCTGTGGCTGACTATACCCAAGAATTTAGACAGTTAGCTGGCCATTTCCGAGGCTGACCCCAAGAAGCCCTGATAGAACTGTTTAAAGATGGTTGAAATGAAGATGTGTACCAGAGATGCACTGCTAGAAGAGACTGCTAGAAATGACTTGCAGATGTGGTACTTGCTGGCAGAAGAAGTGGAGATTGATTCAATCTGAAGTAAACGGCGGGGAGGTTATGGGTGGAGCAAGTTTTCCCCCCCCCACTTCCTCAAGAGGCTCCTAAACCTCAGAAGGGAGGAGTGGTGGCAAGACCCAACCCCTCGGCCTGCTTTCGATGCGGGAAAGAAGGTCACTGGGCTGTGAACTGCAGAGTCAAGTTGGAGCCAAAGGGGGCGCCAAAGGAAGGAAAGAAACCTGAAAAGTCCCCGGCGAAGCCTCTCGAAACAGCACTAAAGTCGAAAGAGACAGCAGAGGTCGCCCCTCCCGCAGGAGAGGAATCAGAAGCCCAAGTGACCCCTGAGGAGGAGGATTCTGACTCGGAAGAAGACTTCCTGGTAAGTCCAAGCGTGGGCCCTATGACCATTCCGGTGAAGTTGAGGGTACCCAATTCAGGGGTCGAAGAGGAAATGCTAGCCCCGTTAGATTCTGGGTGCACAAGGTGTATAATCAACACGGAAGTAGTGAAGAAAATGGGCCTAAAGCTAAAACCTTTGAAGATGCCCATTTCCTTTTGCCAACTAGATGGATCAGTGGCTGGAGGTTGCCTTGCCCGTTTTGTCACAGTACCTATAGAAATGATCATGGGAGAGCATGATGAGACCCTGTGTTTTATTGTGGTCCCTGGGATGGAGCAACCATTAATACTGGGATTGCCCTGGCTCCAGAAATGGAACCCCCATGTTAACTGGAGGAAGGGGTTGTTGCGCATACGCACAAAGCAGTGACCGAGAGGAGGGGCCAGATCCCAGCCGAAGCCTGAGGACCTAATTGAAATAGCTTCCACAGGTACTGAGCCCATGAAAGATGAGGAGAAAATTCCCAAAGAGTATTGGGATTTAAAAGAAGTGTTCAGTAAGAAGGCCTCAGATGAGCTTCCGTCTCATCGGCCAACAGATTGTGCTATTGAGATTTTGCCTGGGGTGAAGCTCCCAAAACCAAAGTTGTACTCAATGACCCCACGGGAATTGGAAGAGCTAAGATTGTTTATAGATAAAAATCTGGAACGTGGTTTCATTCAACCTGCTAGACCCCGAGTAGCGGCCCCAGTGTTGTTCCAGGAAAAGAAAGATGGTTCCAAATGCTTGGTGGTGGATTACAGAAATTTGAACGCTATTTCTGTGGAAAACGTGTACCCCTTTCCTTTGATGAAGGACATGTTGGCCCATTTAGCGAAGGGAAAGATCTTCACGAAGTTGGATTTGAGAGAAGCATACTACCGAATTCGAATTAAGGAAGGGGATGAGTGGAAGACCGCTTTTAACTGCCCGATGGGTTGCTTCCAATTCAACGTTCTTCCTTTTGGTTTACAAGAGGCCCCAGCTGTATTCATCAAATGATCAATCAAGTGTTACATGAACATTTATACAGGGGGGTTCTGGTTTATCTTGATGATATCCTTATCTACACGGAAACTCTGGATGAACATGTGAAGTTAGCGCGGTCGGTTCTACAAAAACTGTGTGCCGCTAAGTTGTATGCTAAATTGTCAAAGTGTGAATTCTACCAAGACAAAATTGACTATTTGGGATATCACATTTCATCTGAAGGCATAGAGATGGATCCAGAGAAGGTGCGTGCTGTTCTGGAATGGGCTCCACCGTGCACCAGAAAACAACTTCAAAGCTTTTTGGGATTTGCAAATTTTTACCGGCAATTCATCCCGACGTTTGCTAAGATAGCAATGCCCATCACAAATCTCTTGAAAACAAAAAGGGAGGTGAAGCCAAGGCCAGGAAAGCTGCTGGAGTGGTCCATGGAGTGCCAAGCCGCTTTTGAAAAGCTAAAACGACTGTTTGCTGCAGAACCAGTGCTGAAGCACCCGGATATGGACACTCCTTTCGTGATTCAAGCCGATGCAATTGATGTGGCTATTGGAGCGGTATTACTTCAAGCCAACGAGAAAGGGACCTTACAGCCTTGTGCGTATACCTCCCGTAAGCTGTCTGAAACAGAGAGAAGATGGGCCGTCTGGGAGAAAGAAGCTTTTGCAGTTCGTTGGGCCTTGCTGACCTGGAGACATTTCCTGGAAGGAGCAAAACACCCATTTGAGGTATAGACTGATCATAAGAATTTGGAAGCCTTAAAAACACCTCAGAAGGTGTCCCCTAAACATGTTCGCTGGGCCCAGTACTTCAAGCGATTCAATTTCTCCTTGAAGTACATTCCAGGCGGGAAGAACTTCATGGCGGATGCTCTCTCTAGACTACCTCAATATAATAGTATGCGCCAGGAGGTGATAAGCCCAATTGTCTCAGCCAAACATCTAGCTGCCCCAGTGATCACCAGAGCCCAAAGGAAGAACCAAGAAGTGGTTTTATCGAATGACCTTACCGAACAATTAAAAGAAGCTTTAAAACTGGACGAATGGTTCCTGGCTCATTCAAGTGACTATACAATTAGAGATGGCTTGGCTTGGGTGGGGGCCAAGTTGTATGTGCTACAGGTGCTGAGGGGCCAAATACTACAACAGGCTCATGATTCTAAAGCAGCTGGCCACTTCAGATTTGTGAAGAGCTTACATCTGGTTAAGCGGCAATTCTGGTGGCCTACTTTAAAGAAGGACATTGAAGCTTATGTAGCTAGCTGTCCAATTTGTGCTTCGGCAAAGAGACCTCCTGGTAAGCCAGTAGGATTGTTACAAAGTGTAGCTAGACCAACGACTCCCTGGAAAGAAATCTCTATGGACTTTATAGTAGAATTACCCGAAAGTGGTGGAAACACAGTCATCTGGGTAGTGACTGATTTGTTTTCCAAACAAGTACATTGCATACCTTGTTCCAAGATTCCCTCTGCTAAGACGCTGGCTAAACTGTTTATTTCACATATCTGTAGGTTACATGGTGTTCCGGAACGCATAATCTCTGACAGAGGGGTCCAGTTTACCTCAAATTTTTGGAAAGAGTTCCTGAAGTTAATAGGCTCCACCCAGGGGTTAAGCTCCGCCCACCACCCACAAACTAATGGGGCCTGTGACAGGACTAACGCAGTGTTAGAACAATATCTTAGATGTTACATAAATTATCAACAAGATAACTGGTCCGAATTACTACCATTTGCCGAAGTGGCATATAACAACTCCGTACACAGTAGTACTGGATTTACTCCATTTAAAGTGGCTTCGGGACAAGATTTCGTTCCTGTACCTGAGCTTCCTCGTGAAAAACCTAACATCCATTCGTTGGATGAATGGATAACTCAACTCCAACTTAACTGGCCAGTGACACGCAAAGCATTAGATGCGGCCCATCAAGATCATAAGAAATTTGCAGACAAGAAAAGATCCCCACAGAAAGAATATAAAGTGGGCGACAAGGTTTTCCTGTCCACCAGATACCTGCAGACCACTCAAAAGTCAAAGAAGCTTGGTCCTAAGTATGTTGGTCCTTTCACGATTGAACGGATTATAAATCCTGTAACAGTCCAGCTGAACTTACCCAAAACTCTTTGACGAATTCATCCGGTATTACATGTTAGTTTGCTAAATCCTGAACGTACTTCTGATCTAAGACCCATCCAAGCTGACCCTCCCATACCAATACTGATTGAAGGTGAACAGCATTTTGAAGTTAAAGAAATTCTGGACTCTCGCAAATGGAGGGGTCGACTCCAATATCTTGTAGCCTGGAAACATTTCCCTTCTTCGCAAGCCGAATGGGTTAATGAAACCGACGTTAAAGCCCCTAAGTTGATCAAAGCATTTCGTTCCAAGTATCCTGATAAACCTTAGGAGTGTATTGTTTTGTAATTGCTGAATGATTAATAATTGTCTTTATATTTTCTCCTCTCTCTCCTCTAGGACTGATGGTTTTCCTTTTTCTAGGAGGGTCGAATGTCAGCCTTCAAGATCTTCTACTATTGCTTTGCATCTTTCGACTGCCATAAGTAACGGGGGGAGGAATGGAAAGTCTGGGAAGTGAGCTGGAGGTGTTAAATTCTTCTGTTGTGTAAATGGGGGGGGGGGAAGCATACAATAGAGTTAGGTTTCTATTTCTTGCTTAGCTTTCTTTTCTCTGCGCAACTGCAACCTGTTATTAAAATATGCCAAGGTCAACGGACAGAGGCCTCATCATCACCTGAAGATGCCCACATGATCATATTCACAACTTCTAATTGGAAGTGTCATCTGAACTATTGGGGGTGGGAACATTTCCATCACTTTGTATATGTGAATTGCGCGCCAATTTCTCGGATTCACAATTCTTTGGTTGCTACCACTTCACTTTCAGTAAAAGATGTCTTTTCTCTAAACTAAAGAGTCTAAGTATTTCTTTCCTGGATTTTGAATGGAGCCCCGCCTGACAGGTAGTAGTGGTTAATTGAAGTAGCTGCCTAGCCTGGATGTGAATAAAGAAACATAGAAATTCCCATGACATCACATCACGCTGTCGAATAGACCATTTTTTTATGAGTTGATTATTTAAAAACAGTTAAAAAAACAAAAAACAATATATCCTCATGTTATATTGCATAAAAAAATTTGGCCAGAAAATTTGGCCTTGAGAGAAAATAATTTGGCCAAATTTGGCCGTATTTTGACTTGAGTTTGGCCGAAGAGCCAAGCTGCGATTTGGCAACCCTGCTCATTCACACTTTTTGAACATAACACCAGATTTTCACCCAAGTCATCATATTCTGTTTTCCTAATATCATTTAAATAGTCATTAGCATATTTTAGAATATGTATAAACACACACACACTCACATACATATATAGAAGAAAGGATTAATAACAATAGAACCCTCTTATTAACTCTCACTCCATCTTTATTTTTTCTCATCTATAATTATCTAATAATCTTAGGATAGTTCCCAGTAAGTTATAAACTTCAAATCTCCCCAGTCTACATTTCTAATAAAAAATACAAATATACTTTCCCATGTGGTATCCCCCTTTTATGCTATATCTAACCCTTATCTCTAAATCTCTCGGCCTTGTCATTTCACTTAGTTTTAGCCAGCTTTCCCTTTTCTAAGTTTTCCTGGCCTTTCCTCTTTATCCCTTTTTCCCCCTCTAATATTACATTTATTTCCATCTGCCAGTCCCCCATTTTTCCTCTCCCCCTTTCCTTTTCTCATTTTTGAAATTTCTTCTTGTACAGCTTCTTCTTCTTCTGCTTACTCTTGGGAGCTTTCTCTCTTTTATTTATTATCTCTATCATCAATGTCTTAGTTTTAGTTCCTTTTGTGTCTTTTGGCAATGTCTCTGAATCGTCATGTTCATCTTGGCTGTTTTCTTCTTCCTTTGGCTCCTCCTCTCTAGAATTCCTTTGTTCTGCTATAAATTGCATTACTTTTTCTGCCACTGTGTCCAATGAACCCCTTCTTTCTTTTATCATTTCTTTCAATTTGCAGTTCCAACTTAAATTATTTGCTTGCTTCTTCCATTTTTTAATCAATTGTGTTACTCTTTATTTTATTAAAGTTATTTGTAATACTTGCCAAGAGACTCTGTTTATATCTCTTTTCCTTGTTGGTCCTTCTGTTTCCTTTGCTCAGTCAACCCCCAACAGTCCCAAGACATTGCCTTCCTTTGTCCTCTTGCTGCAATCTCCCCCTTTTTCTTTTAAGCTTCTGGGGTTCTTGTTATGTTAAAGTCTTTTATTTCGTGTCTTTTCTCATTCACACTTTTAACAGACCAGTAATTTTCCACAAAGTCATCCAGGAAAAAATGCCTTGTACCATTAGATGGCGCTCTATATCACTTCCATTTTTCAAAGTTCTTTTTTTCCTTTTTTTCAATTATATTAATTTTAATTTTCTTTTTAAGCATTATCAATTCCAAGCAAGTTCAGCATTTTATCCAATGCCTAATTAATGCCAGGTTCTGTATATTATTCCCAATTCTGTTCTTAATTTCATTATAGCTCTTTTGTAGCCCTGTTTTTTATTTATCTTATATAGTCCTCTTGTTTTCTATTCACCACTGTTGTACTCTCAAATGAGGAATCTTTCTACTTTTGGGATTATTAAAACAAAAGTTTCAGCTTCTCTTGTCTGGGTACATGCTGCTCACCACTTCACCTCTCCAGCACACACTTAGGTCCTGGTAGTTTCCTGTCTTCAGAGCAGCCATTAAAACTACTACTTCTCTCTGTCTTCCAGGGGAGTATACCAAGCCAAGGAGGGGAGATGCAGTCTCCCACTTTTCTCCCAACCCTCTGAGGTGGGTCTGATGGTTCTGGTCCCATAGCGACCCCTCCAACAGGGTAAGCATGGATCTAAGCTGCACACAATCGCATTCTCCATCCATCTTCAACGGAAGTGCCACTGGAAGTCAACACCTTTCTGACATTGTCCAAGCTTGATACAGTAGATGATATTCTAACAGCTTTGTTCCTAATGCCGTCCATTTTTGTAAATCCACAGGATTCTTTCTTTTTGCCATGTATATATCTATACCCTTGAACTAGACTGTGATGTTCCTTTGTATCATGTGTGCATGTGTTTGTGTAGGTATATGTATAATGGTAATCTTTTGAGAGCAATGACATTTCATTTTAATGTATGCTAATTAGTGAACATTTAAAGTGACAATAAAGTCCTGTTCTGTTCTGTTCTGTTATCCTCCCTTCCCTTCCCTTCTTCTCTCCTCTCCTCTTCCCTTCACCTGATATTGGGATGGCAAAGACCAGGAAACATTTTGAGGAATGGGAGGCAGATCATATCACTAGAGAAAATAAGATACTTCAGCTAATTTTCTTCTCCTGTTTTTTTAAAAAAAACATTAAACCTGCATTAAACCTAGGTTTAATTAGAAACTAAGTGAAACTTCTAAGTTAACTCCACTTTTGATGACTTTACAAATAAAAAAGGTTTAGAAGCAAAACAGACTGATCTATTTTCACAAAGTGTTAGCTATGTTCATACAAACTGTAGCTAAGTTAGCAGAACATGTTTGCAATATGTCAGTGAGCATAATTTTGACTGTCTGCAAAGGAACATACTTGCTATTCAGAGAAATAAATTGGAAACGTGAGCATTGTGTTCCCCTTACAGATTAGTTACCTTTATTTTTGGCTATCTCAAATGCTAACAACAGAATTGCAGTTTTCCATAAAAATACATTTAGTTTTGAATGTTCTACCAAGGGAATATAGTTTTTGTGGGCATTGCAGAAGCTGAATTCAACTCGATGCTTTTGCTTCTCATTAAAAGGAGAAAAAATAAACTCCAGCAGATTATTATATTTTTGTCCTCAGGCGTTTTTCTTTCTCCTTTTGCTATTAACATGCTGCTATTGCCAGAAAATATTCTTGCATTAATGCACATGCTTGCAAAATGTGCCATTAACAATCATCTGTGACTTCATCCTTCTTCTCAGGATAACGCACTGCACTTTCAATTATCACACTGCACTGTTGTGGTTCACTGGATGGAAATATGTGTTAAAATTGAAAAAAAGAGAGACAAAGCCATCGTTAAGCAATGGGCAAAGGCCAAGGATGATTCTCCTTTTTGGAGATGGAAGTTTTAGTCAGCTTAATTTCTATTCTATCTCTAATAGCCATTGTATAGGGCTATTTTTCAACTGAAAAGATGCAAAAAAGATAGGCATCTCTTTGAAGAATTTCTTTCTTTGAAGAGCTGTCTGACCGAAGTGCAAACTTTCATTTACACTCCTCTGTTTGAATATGTCAAATGATAGCTAGATAATTTGAATAACTATCAAAAGGCACTCTTTTATTTGAAAGTTGGCTATCCAGTCAAAGTCTACTTTGAAGACCCAAGCCACAAGAAAGGAGAACACACCCATAACCATTGAGCATCTGGACAGTTGTATTGTGCCTCTCTCTCTCTCTCTCTCCCTCTCTCCCTCTCTCCCTCACACACACACACACACACACACACACACACACAACTATGGTTTAGTGACTTTATTAATATTCCCCAGCAATTCTCTTCACCAAGACTCAGAACTGTCCCAATTAAGCCCAGCCATGATCAGACCAAGATGAGTCCACAAAGCAATTGAAAGTGGTGCAAATAAAATGACTCCACCAGACAAACACAAGAGAGAGCTCACGAGGCAAAGAAAAGTCCAGAGTCTACAAGGCATGAATCAGTTCCAAACATGGTGTCAATCCAGAGTGAAGCAGGAAACATGACGACCAAAAACATACAGCTAGAAAATCAGCACTGTTCCCACAGCAGCAGGAGTTGGATTCCACTGGTATAACAACCGGTTCGGTGATCATGTGCTTTGCTCTGGGCGCATGCTCCACATTTTAAAAAGCCTATGCTTATATTCAACTGCAGCCTCTGTGACGAAAACAGCTGAGGCACAACAAATCACTCTGCCATGCATATCAGCTGGGCTCTAAACAAAGGCATAAAGCACAGGAAAGAGCAGGGGCAGGGGGACGGCAGTTCCTCATCATCGGGAACTAGTTTGGAGTGAGCTGAACATTGGAACAAGGGGTTTGCCTGAACCAGGACGAACTGGTATAATCCCACTCCTGCACAGTAGCATCTGTCCATTGTGATAAATAGCCAGCTTTCCAATGCAGCCCATCAAGACAGGTGGGATTTTCTCCAAGTAGTCTGGCTGACTTCTGCTGCATTTGCCTTTTCTCTGCTCTGCATGTTTTCAGATCAGCTGCAGAAGGCAGTTCCTCCTCCTCTTCACTGGCAGTCTGCCACTGCAAGCTTTTCTCAGCTGAAGCCTCCTTTAAATCTCTTCTGGAGGCTTCAGAGCCATCAACCAACTTAATTCCTGAGATGACATATGAGGAGAAATCTGGGGAATAATCCAAGGGAGCCATCACAACAGTAGACCAAGCAGGAACATATGTTCTCTAATCTTCATTGAGATAAAATATTATTTTATTGTTGTTTATGCTAATTACTTGTTATAAGTCTGTCACTTCCTACTTTTGGTAAAAGCAACATCCATTTTCCTTTTTTGGTAGCATTGTCTGAAGTGAAGTGATCTATAAAGCCAATAAAGAAATAACCCAGGATACAACTTCTGGACAATCTGGCCTCCTTGGCTTTCAAAATTGGCAAACTGTTTGGTAAACTGCTTCAATCTGAAAACAATGCAACTTTCATATCAACATTGTCAATGTATATTTAGTGATTCCTTTCTGGAAAGAAAATCAGGAATTCTTGATTCAGTCAGGAATATATACCTAGGCCAGAGGTCTCTAGACTTGGCAACTTTAAGACTTTTGGACTTCAACTCCCAGAATTCTTCAACCAGCTATGCTGGCTGGAGAATTCTGGGAGTTGAAGTCCACAAGTCTTAAAAGTTGCCAAGTTTGGGCACCCCTGACCTAGACAATGAGTGGCAGAACTTAGCTGAACTTGGCTGATTAAAAAAGAAAGGAGAACAGACACAGACAAAACACGGACAAGAACCAATAGAGGGAAGTTTTTCAGATGGACAAACTTGGCATAAGAATTTCCTGACTATGAGAATTATAGTGCTGAATGGATAGTTTTCAAGCAGAACTTGGATAGCCATTTATCTGGAATGATTGGGGGATTCCTGACAGAGTATCTCCAAAGTTCTTCCCAAATCTATGATTCTCTGATCTTTACTTGAATAAAATGCAGGGAGTTGTGGGGATTATACACCAGACCAAACTGGGTTTTCAAATGGGCAAGTTTAAGTCTTGTGAACTACAACTCCCAGAATTCCTTCTCCAGTCATGTTAGCTCAGGAATTCTGGGAGTTGAAGTCCACAAGCCTTAAACTTGCCCAGTTTGAAGACCCTTGCATCTGACCAAAGTCTATTAACCTTGGCAACTTGAATTTTCGCCAGACAAAGCTGGCCAAGTAATTTTGGAAGTTGAAGTCTACATATCTTCAAATTGCCATGGCTGAGAAACATTGCATTAGACTAAAAATAAATCCAAAGAAATGACCCTGAAGAGGACAATGGACAACCAGTTTCATATTTTTATTAAGGAAACAACATAGACACATCTACAAAATCACCAAGGATTCAGCTTGATTTGAAAAGCTTTGCTTTGAGATACCATTTGGGATTTAAATGTAGCAGAGAAAACAAAATCATTTGAATGACCTGAGCAAATATATGAGGTCTTCACCCAGATTATATCTGGGACACCCATTAAACACAATCACATTCTCCATGTGTTGATTATTCTGGACAGGGATCCTCATAATGTCATGTCCCCACTAACTGCAGTTTTAGCAAAGCCATTTACCCTTGCATAAGACTGCAGTTTATGACAAGTAGTATAATAGCATCTTTGAGCATTTTAATTAAAAATTAATTGGAAGATTTTAAAGAACAAACTCATGTTGGGGGGGATGTCACTGTACAATTGCTTGTTTACAAAATTAGCCTAGATTTTCTCTCTCACTGTCCCTCCCCTCCCCCAAGTGTTTCAATCAATTCCATGTCTATTAAATATAATTATGATGCTCCCTCAAAATTATAATGTAGCATTCAAAGAACAACTGGGGAGAAAAAATCTGCAACTTTTACTGTAGAATGAGTGTAGCTATTAAAATGCAAATAGGTTGTAAAGAGAATGCTGGTGATGAGGAAAAGATTTTTAGCAGTTAATCTTGCCCTGACAATAATTTTCAGTTAACTGCTATTTATTATCTTCAGTGTCCAAACACTTTCATGAAACATGGTGACAGAATTGCGCCAGAATTACTGGAGAGCAACCAATAATTGGGAGGGGGACTCAAGAGGGAAATTAGCCTGGACTCACAATGCAAATACAAGAAAACAAGGTCTGACACCACCTCCAAATGCTTTTGAGTCTTATCTGGAGTTTCCCAGTAGAAAGCTGCCATTTGGGAAAATTCCTGTTCCAAAAGATGCATTAGGGCTTATTTTCCCGTTAGGTCTTATTTTGGAGGATACATGTTACTAAAATGCATCCATCTGGCTGACAATCTTAACTGGGGCTTATTTTGGGGTTGGGACTTATATTTCAAGCATCCTGAAAAATCATGCTAGGGCTTATTTTCTGGTTGAGTCTTACTTTTGGGGAAACAGGGTAGAATTGTAACTTCTGCTTATAATGAAGCAGTATACTGTACTCACATCCCTAACAGGGAAACATTTCTCTCTGAAATATAAAGGCACACAATTTTTTAAGTGATTTTCAGCTCAACTCTTCCACAAATCTTTGGCTTATTTATTTTATGTTCTCTTGGCTCATAACTGCCCTTTAGACTATTATGGTGTAACTAGATTTGATTAGCTGCTTAGAATCATGATGTCTACCCTGGATTTATAAAAGTTTAGATGGCAAATGTTCTTGTTACTTGAGTTACCCTTGTGGTTGAAGAGGTACAAGTAGTGGATAGGAGAATTGCTTATGATTCTTAAATATCTTGTCTACAATTGAACATAGTATTACAAATGCAGGCTGATACCAAATGGGATGAACTTGTTACTTGAATTTGATGAGCAAATCAATTCTTTATTATAGTCATAGACAGCATAAGAAGGATGAAATACTAATAATTAATAATTTTAACCCTTCCCCCACATATACACACACAGATAAATTTAAACAAACATAAAAGGATTTGAATATGTGTTCTGGGGTGGCCAACATGATCACCTCTGACTATTGTTAACTACAATTTCCCCAATCGCTAGTTATGGTGGCTGATGCTAATGGAAGCTGATAGGAGCTTTTATCCAACATACTGGATGGAGCCTGGAATTTAGTTTACTTTAAAAAAAAAGAATCACCACTATCCCAGCTCATAATTAGTTATAACTAACATGATACTTAAGGGAACCTTTATATGCATACATAAGTAGTTCCATAAGAATTGGGTATGGTATGAATCAGCTGGCTCAAAATAAGCATTATTACTTTTAGTGTGTATCTCTTACAATACTGGAATGCTAGTTTCACAGTTTGTGTGGGTGAGGAAACCAAAGAAAGCAACTCAGAACTTCACTCAGATGCTCAGAGGCCTGGATGTGGTAAGACCTTTATCTGTGAATGATGAAGAACAAGAAAACAAATTAAATGCACATCCTCTCTGTATTGTTCTAGAGAGATTGTCAGGGTTCCAAGTAGGAGACACAACTCAATCAAACCTCTGAGGCTTGGGGTTTCCTCAAGGCATGAATTTATTAGGCATGCCATATTGGCACAACTAGTGAAAACCCCTCCTCCACATACCTGTCACATGGTCCAATCAGGTGACAGCCCAACTCCAGCCGGCTTCAGTCCAAGCCTCCCCAGCACCTAGTGCGGACGTCCTTGGTTCACAAGAGAAATAATTTTATTTTGGTGACAAGTCCCCCAGATATCTATGCCCATCTTCCCTTTTCCATAGCTCCAAATGGCCGCACTGTGGCAGCCCTGAAGATGCTCCAATATGGCTTCAGGGATGACACAGATATCACATTGTAATGTTCCTATAGCACACACTCTTTATCTGAATTGCATAGAAGAAGCTGATATAGAAGAATTGCATAGAAGAAGCTGCATTTTATTTGAAAATGGACCAAAATTTTACTTTGCCTCTTCCAGCAGCAATTTCTGACCATTTAAATGAATTCTGTGTTGTTGTTTTTCTCGTAGACAAAACTTATCTACTGTATCCACTATGCAATGTACACAACATAGTGAAATTCTGCTTCTTAGCTTTAAAACTGAAATAGGAAAACCACAGTGAAAAATAAATCTGCATGCTATATGTGCTTGTATGTGTCCCCCCCCCTTTCACTTTTGGTCTTTTATATATTCTAGTTAAAGGACAGAAAGTAATGAAATTGAATATCAACTCTGTATTCACATTTTTAATATAAAAAGGTAGGCTGAAATTGCTATCAATTTGGGGAGATGAGGAAATTTGCTGTCACTCTTTCCTAGCTACTACCAATGGACATGTATAGCTGCTTTCTAGCTTCCCAGCATGCACTTGATTGGAGAGTGTGAGCTGATGGGTAAATGGGTTGGGTCAGCTTCAAACAACATACTTGGTATTTCGTCTCTCCAGCCCCTAGATGGGGCTAGAGCATAACAACAGTATATAAAGTTTACATGCTGGGGCATGGCAGTCATTTTTGGGCAATCACCAGGAGACTGTGAATTCCAGTCATGCCTTAAGTATGAAACTGGTTGGGTGACCTTACACCAATCACTTTCCCTAAGCCCAACAGAGTTGTGGTTATAGGAAACACTGGAGAAGAAAGGAGTATCATGTACATTCACTTCCCTCAGCTGAATATGAAAAAAGGACAGGATAAAAACCAATCAATCAAGAAAGGAAGAAAGCATGAAAGCAAGAAATAAGTGCAACCATGCCAATGTGCCTAAGTCTAATTTATGCCAACATCATTCATGACACTTTTCACTTTTCAGGCTTCCATCAGGTCCCTCAAACACAGCTTTCATAGTCTTTACCCTCTCAGTCTATTCACTGTTCCTTCTTATACAGGTAGTCCTTGATTTACAACTACAATTGAGCCCAAGATTTATGTTACTAAATGAGAA
Source organism: Laticauda colubrina (assembly GCA_015471245.1). Taxonomy (NCBI): domain Eukaryota; kingdom Metazoa; phylum Chordata; class Lepidosauria; order Squamata; family Elapidae; genus Laticauda; species Laticauda colubrina. The sequence goes on from BLBF01000049.1 coordinate 4,030,392, forward strand.
GGCATTTGTTAAGTGAGTTTTGTCCCATTTTATGTATGACATTTCTTGTAAGAGTTGTTAAGTGAATCACTCCAGTTGTTATGTTAGCAAGACGGTTCTTGTGTGAATCTGGCTCCCCCATTGATTTTGCTTTTCATAAATTTACAAAAGTTGGTCAACTGATCCTGGGACATTGCAATCGTCATAAATATGAACCAGTTGCTGAGCATCCAAATTTTGATCCCATAATGGTGGCTGCACTGGTTGTAAATATGAAAAATAGTTGTAAGTCCCTTTTTTTCAGTGCTGTTGCAACTTTGAATGGTTTCTAAACAAATTACAAATGTAAACAAATGACAGTCATATTTTATTTTATTTTTTTCAATGCCTTGATCTGAACCCACAGCTTTACCATTTTACAACATTCTGATTGCATGGGAGATTTTATTTTTGTCGTATTTTTGTCACCATTAATATTTATTGCATTAATTCACTTTTAAGCATGTCAGTCCTTCACAAATCTTTAACATTCATCTTCTGGAAGTTCATCACTTCAAAATAATGATGCAAAGTTATGTCATCACATTTATTTTTAATTCCATCCACTATCTCACTTTCAAAAAATTGTTTTTTATTTCCCTCGACATCACTCTGCATTTTTTGCAGGTTTTAGTCTTAAACCCTTCTGTATTATCTGTATTTTTGTAACTACCCTTTAAATGTTTGCACCTTTCATACTCATTTTTTTGCAGTTATCATTGTCTTCAATGTATTTTCTCCACCTTCCACAAACCCTGCTATGTGGCCTCATCAAGTTAGCAATATTAAAGGATGTTCCTTAGAGTGATAAAACAAAGAATGCCAGGAGATTTGCCAAGAATATATTGTATAGTCCCAGCCAGTGGTGGGATTTAAATATTTTTGCTATGGGTTCTGGTGGGTGTGGCAGTGAAGGATACTGTAAAATCTCCAGTCAGAGGTGCTGTTTGCTGGTTTTCCAAACAACTCATATTTTCTGCTACCGGTTCTCCAGAATACCTGTTCCCAGCCAGTGGTGGGATTCAATTTTTTTAATACTGGTTCCATGGGCATGGCTCAATGGGTATGGGTTGGTGGGCATGGCAGGGGAAGGATATGTAAAATATCCACTCCCACCCCACTCAGGGGAAGGTTACTGCAAAATCCCATTCCCTCCCCATTAACTTGCTTTCCAGCTCCATTCTTCTGTGCAGGGTAACAAAAGAAGATCCAGACAATCAGCTGGGACTCAGGAGACAGGGAATAGATGGGGGCAGGGCCAGTCAAAGGTGGGATTTGCCAGTTCTCCGAACTAGTCAAAATTTCAACTACCATTTGTCCAGAGCTGGTCAGAACCTGCTGAATACCATCTCTGCTCCCAGCAGTGTCATCTATGGCATAAGGTCATTTATTTATGATGGTTGCTGTGTCTTGGACAAGGAAAATTTTCCTGTGATCATCTTTTACAAACTTCCAACAACAATGGGGAGGGAGAAAAAAATGGGGCAAAAAAATCCACCTGTTCCCTGCAACTTGTCAACAAAGCCTTGAGGACTGCCCAGGTCCTTCCCATTTTCCTCTGTCCTGGCTCCCTTACTTCTTGTCGGGACTGATCCATTCTCCATCACTGATGTGGAAATTCTTAGTCAACATTTTGGTCGACATTCACTTCACAACCCTGTTACTAACTTAACAACTGAAGTGATTCACTTAACAACTGTGGCAAGAAAGATCATAAAATAGCCATAGCCATAGCCATAGCACTTAGATTATATACTGCTTCACGGTGTTTTACAGCCCCCCCTAAATGGGTTTTCAGAGTCAGCCTATTCCCCCCAGTAACCTGGGTCCTCATTTTACCGATCACAGAAGGATGAATGACTGAGTCAACCTTGAGCTTGGTCGGATTTGAACTGCCAAATTGCAGGCAGCTGGCAGCCAGCAGAAGTAGCCTGCAGTACCTCACTCTAACCACTGCGCCACTGAGCAATTGTCCATTTTACTTATCACTGTCACTTAACAACTGTCTTGCTTAGCAACAGAAATGTTGAGTTCAATTGTGGTTGTATGTCAAGGACTACCTGTATAGGAAGAGACTAGAAATGGATAATTGCTTTTGTGACAATGGGCAAAGGGATCGTTGTATATTATATAGGAGAAGACAGTGGAAAAATCTACTCCTGAATAGACCAGATAAAGTGATTGATGGTGTACTGTCAAGTTGGCAAGATGGGCCCCTCAGGTCAGATGGCACATTGAGAAAAAAAATTCACAATCTTTGACAGTGCTAATGGTATTTATGATCCAACTAGATTAAAGTCTTTGAGTTGCTGAAGCTGCCATGCGGGAAAAGCAATCTGATGTAGCAAAGATGGGATTATAATTGGAATATGGGATATAAGAAATTTGATCATAAGAAAGCTCAACCCGGCAAAAAATGAACTGCATCAACTGTACATTGACACCTAAGGCATAAGTAAATTGAAACAGACTGGCTTTGGACATGTCATACTGTTTATTCCTTGGCACATGAGAAATGCAGAGGGAACAGTATTGCTTTCATAGTCAGCAAAAGTTATAGCAAAGATAGTACTCAGATAGAAGGCAGTCAATTCAATTTCTTGGACAACCCTGTAATATGACAGCTTTCCAAGTTTATGCTCCAAACACAGATACAAAAAAATAGAGACAGATTAGCTTTGTAGTTATGTTCAATCTAAAATTGACATGGAAGCAATGTGTGTTCCTTATGGTTGGAGACTGAATGCCAAAAATTGGAAACAGCAAACATCATTGGACTAGATCAGGAGCATCAAACTCAAGGCCCGTAGGCTGGATCTGGCCCACAGGGTGTTTAGATCTAGCCCTTGGGGCTGTCCTGGAAACAGCGAAGGACCAGCCTGCGGTGCCTCTGTTATCCACTCTCAAAAGTGCCCCAAATTTGCATAAACAGAGCGGACAACAAGGGAAAGGAATGGATGGGGAGAGGATGTAGCCAGGATATAAAGTGGATTCTCCACGGAAGCCTAGCGGATGGAAGTGGATGGAAGTGGATGGCACATCCTCAGGGCTTCCAGGAGAGCACAGCGAAGCAGACGCGCAGCGGAAGGAATGGATGCCGAGCAGATGCTGAGCGGATACAGAGGATGCATCACGGAAGCCTAGCGGATGCATAACAGATGCCTAGCGGATGCAAAGTGTTCACTGCACATGCGGGGAGGATACATTGCGTTAGCCCCGCAGATATAAAAGGATGCAGCTCGCAAGCAGCCATTCAGAGGAAAGACCTGCTGCCAGACACATCTCCAGCCAACAACCATGGGGAAGAAGAGGAAGCCTGTGCCATCTGCTGCCAGCCCTGGCAAGAAGGACAGGGCCACCATCCCACCCCTTGGCTCTGACTCTGCTTCTGCTGGGGTTTCTGCTGCTCGGGCTGACTCTGCTGGTGCTGGGGCTTCTGCTGGTGCTGCTCCTGGTGCTGGGACTTCTGCTGGTGCTTACTCTGCTGACACTGTTCCTGGTGCTGGTGCTTCTGCTGGTGCTTACTCTGCTAGTGCTGCTCCTGGTGCTTCTGCTGGTGCTTACTCTGCTGGTGCTGCTCCTGGTGCTGGTGCTTCTGCTGGTGTTTACTCTGCTGGTGCTGATCCTGGTGCTGCTGGTGCTGCTGGTGCTGCTGGTGCTGCTGGTGCTGCTGGTACTGCTGATCCTGCTGATCCTGCTGGTGCTGCTGGTGCTGCTTTTGCTGCTACTGTTGTTGCTGCTGCTGCTGCTGCTGGTGGTGGTGTGTGGAACAGCCCCCAAAACCTCAAAGCCCCTCTGATGAGGGCCCAGAAGGTCCTGCCAGAGGGAGGAAGAGGCATATGCAAGAAAGGGAGAGGAGGCAATACTCCATCGAAGAGGAACATGAGGATGAGGTGCTCGAATGGCTGAGGGAGAATGAGTACTATGGCGGAAAGGACACAGGCTCTATCGAGATACCAAGAGGAAGCAGGCTGCTTGGAGAAAGAAGGCGGAGAGCCTGGGCTACACTTTGGAGGTCCTCCTCAGGTGGTGGAAGCACATGCACACCTGGTATGGGAAGCTGCAACTCAAGAAGTCTGGCCAGGCCACGGTCAAGCTCACCAACCGGGAGACCTACGTGATGGCCAAGTGCAGCTTCTTGGAGGGTGAGATCCGCCACCGAGGAGTAGCCCCTCTGTCTACCCTCTCTTTCAGGCAGCCCACAGAGAGCCAGTCCTCTTCTGGCCAAGAGTCAGCTCCTGTGTCCAGGCAGGTATCTGGGGAGCGTCCCACGATGGAGACCCCCCCGACAGCTGCACTCCCCATGGAGGACCCCCTGATGCAGTGGGAGCAAGGAGAGGGCACTTCCACCAGAGACCAACCCACCCCCACCCCCAGCTCCACCTCCAAAGAAAGCAGGCAGAGAGCCAGACCGGAGGGACAGAGCCACACTGTCCTGCTGGAGATCAGGGACACCATCAAAAGCAGCATAGATCTCCTCTCTCAGCTGGTACACACTGACATCCCATCCTCAAATTGCAAGCCCTTCCTCACCTATGTCATCCAGACCCTCATGGACAGGTCCAAATCACAGTACCAGGTGATAAAGAAGAGGATCACTGGTCTTCTGCACAACCCTCCAGGCCCAGCTGAACCTGCTCCGACCCAGTCCCGGTCTGCTCCTCCACCCCGGTTGATGTCACAGCCCTTCGAAGGCTTTCCACAGGTCCTCACCTACCAAGGATATGGCTACCAGGAGTTCCAGCAGCACAGGCAGCCCTTCCCAGTCAAGCCACAGGTTCATCGAACGCCACCAATGCCACCGATGCCACCGATGCCATCGACACCACAGATGCCACCCATGCCACAGATGCCACCCACACCTCACCCCGCTCAGCTGCAGACCAGACAGCCCCACTACACTCCTCCTTCCTCCACCCCACAGCCAAGCCCGGCCTCAGAACATCTGTCATTTGTCTTGGGACTGACACCACATGTCATGGATGAAGGGGCTCTCAACTTCACAGGACTGAGCCAGCACTCTGAGAGCTTCCTCCATACACTGTCCCCTGTTGTCCTCTCAGGGCCAGGCACACCAATGGCACCTCAGACCAGCACTCCAGCAGCAGCCACCTCCACAGCACCTGGACCTTCACCCCTGAGACTATGGGCACGCCTCAGAGTGACTGAGAAGAGTGCCAGAGACTGGGTTGCTTACTGTTGACTTTATCTTTGCTTGGGACACTTTTCTTGGGTCATTTTGCTTTTACAGTTTCTTATTTATAAAGTTTATCTTTGCTTCACACACTTGGTTCATTTATTTTAGTAAATAAAGTCTTGGTGGAAATTTTAAAAATGGTTTAAGCCTTTGCATGCTTGTGGGATGGGTAAGGATAGCAGTGGGATGGGCAGTGATACCTGTGGGATGGGTAATAGCTGTGGGATGGGCAGGGATACCTGTGGGATGGGCAGGGATACCTGTGGGATGGGTAATAGCTGTGGGATGGGTTAAGAGAGCAGTGGGATGGGCAGGGATACCTGTTGGATGGGTAATAGCTGTGAGATAGATAAACCTCCAGTGCAAGCATCGTGGGACTGTATGGTCCACCCTCCCAGGTGCCACACCTATGGCCCTTTATTATCAATAACAATTTAATCATTCTTCAACACATTTCAACATAAACACAACTCTTTATTAAATGCCCTGTTCATTGTAGGGCCACTCAACATACATGGCCCAATCTCATCAGTGTGATGAGGCAGGCTGAAGGAAGCATCCATTAAGCATCTACCATCCTGTCTTGCCACTCCACTGCTCCAGCTGGGGAGTTGCACCAATGTTTCAGGAGATTGTGCTGCTTCTTCCCTTCACGTGAAGCTCTGTTGGGGCCTTGCACATCCACAGTATCTATCAAGTTTCACCCTTGCCTCCATTCACCAGGCTCCATGTCCCTATTGCCTTGTTGGAGGTCCACGAGCCTATTCTGGAACACTGGGTAGCGGGTGCGCATGAGATTGTGCATGATGAAGCAAGCTGTTGGATGTCCCTCACAGTCTCTGGGCGATGCTGCATGGTGTTGAGAAGTACCTGGAACCTGTTGGCCAGGATGCCAAAGGTGTTCTCCACCACCCGCCTTGCCCTGGACAGCCTGTAGTGGAAGATCCTCTCTTCATGGGTGAGGCATCTGGAAGTGTAAGGCTTCATGAGGTAGGTTCTGAGGGAGAAGGCGTCATCCCCCACGATGAAGTAGGGCACATCTTGTGTGTCGTTGGGCAGGGGGTCTGGATCTGGGAAGCCCATGATGAGGTTGTGTTCCAGCCCCTCCTTGAGTTGACTGGCATTGTATATACCTGGGCATCTGAAGATGACCCGTTGCCTGAAGCATCGATGTACATGAACTTGTAGTCAGCATCGACCATGGCGAAGAGGATGATGCTGAAGAAGCCCTTGTAGTTGTGATAAGTGGACCCCGACTTGGCTGGAGCTTTGTAGGCCACATGCTTCCCATCTATGGCTCCAACGGTGTGGGGGAATTTCCACTTCTGATACCACTGCTCTGCAACTTTCTTCCAGCCTGCTTCAGTGGAGGGGCACTGGAGGAGCTCCTCCAGGTATTCTTCAATGATGGCCTGCACCACTTCTCTGACCACAATGCTGATGGCGTTGTGTGGCACCCTCCAGCCATATTGCATGCTCCTGTACGTGGTCCCGGAGACCAGGTGGCGCAGAGTGAGTGCCACCTTCAGCCCAGAGTCCTGGCTGGGCTGGAAGTTGGTGTTTGCCTTGGTCAACCTGGGTCTCAGCCGCTCCACAACTTCATCAAACATGGCTGGCGGCATCCTCATGAAGTTCTGGAATGAATGAGTGTCTTCGTTCCTCAGCTCCACCATCAGCTTGTTATACAGTCCATACTCGGCTGTTCTCGTGATCCATCTTCAGACCCAGACACTTCTTGGCCGCCTCCTTTTCTTTGTGTAGAACAGGTGAAAGAGCCTGTAGATGGCTTCGCACTGTTGTCGAAGGATGGTGGCTACCAAAAGGAGTGTGTGATGATCTATGGTGGGGATGACTGGATGCTGTGGAAGAGCAAGAGCCAGATGATGGCTGAAGAGGTCTGCACCGCATGGCTACTGGACTGAAAGTGAGATCCAGGTGATTTCCTCCCCCTTTTTATAGGAAATATAGGTTTTCCACTAGGTGTCCTTTTGCATCCTCTAGGCATCCTCCAGACATCCTAAATATCTGAGATACGTCCCCTATCCGAACCTTTTTTCTGTTTTAATGCTTTGTATGCAAGCTGCATCCACTTTCATCCTTTCTACGTCCGTGCTACTAATACTGCACGTCCGTTCTGCGTCCATTTCACTTCCTCCCTGTGTCCATTTTCTGCTGGAGCAGATGTGAGTTGCGCAGATGTGCAGCGGATGTGTAGCGGATATAGCGGACGCGTAACGGATGATGACAGACGTATAACAGATGTTCCCCATATGCGTTGCGGATGTAGAATGTATGCATTGGATACATTTTCCGCTCAAAAAGTTTTGTGCAGCTCAAAACTTTTTCATGGATGAAATGTCAGTAGACGGATGCTGGACGGATAGGGAGTATGAAAAACGGACGGAGTGAGTACAGAACGGATGCATCGCGTTAACCAACGGATGGCAAGTGTTTCTCTCTGTTTTACATCCTCTTTCCATCCGTTGGTGCTGTGTGACAGGTGCTTTAAGTTGTTAATTCAGCTTCTGAGTAAGTGGCCCTAAAATGAAACATTTGCCACAGAAGTATCTCTGGTTAGTGAATTCAGATTTTTACTGTTAAAGTATTGGTTACTTCTAGATCTTGATAACTTTAAAACTATCTCTAACATTTTCTTTAGAGGTGCATATTTAGTGAAAAATCTTCAGAATTCACGAGTGATAGGGATGCATTCCAAATGAAAATGGTTGTGTAAAAAAAAAAATCCAACAGAAACCTTTAGTTCAACTTCAGTGTGCAGATTTTAAGTAGTGGTACTGAAGTAAGAATGGGGAAAAAAGTTGATTGGTTGCAAAAATAACCTTAGTCCTTTCTGTTGGTAGAGAGAAAATAGAAATGCACTATTTAAACAATAAAAATCCAGGCCAGGGTTAAGCTAACTTGACATCAAGTTCATTGGTGTGTTTTTTGTAAATCGTTTTTCTGATTCCTTATGGACGCAAATACATCCAGCTCTCCCTTGATCAGTTTCATAAGCGAGGGCAATCTTCTAACTATAGCACTAAGGGAAAAAAAAAAAAGCAGAAAGACAAAATCAGAATGAGGGTGTTTTTACAGCTGAAAAGTTAAGTGTGTATGTTTCTGTGTGTATTTAGAGATGGAATAAAATGAAGGAAGAAGAGGAAGAGATGGTGGCACTGGAGGAAAAGGATGGTCAAAATTATGATATCATATTTAGAACAAAAGTACTTTACCCAAAGGTTCCTTTCCAATACATAAGGGGGAGATTACATTTGTATTCTACAGTGAGGACAATTACCCAGTGGAGCAGCTTGTCTTTAGAAGTTGTGGGCACTTCATCACTGGAGGCTTTTAAGAAGAGACTGGACAGCCACCTATCTGAAATGGTATAGGGTCTCCTATTTGAGCAGGGGATTGAATTAAAAGACCTCTAAATTCTATTCAGATAGATGATAGATAGATAGATAGATAGATAGATAGATAGATAGATAGATAGATAGATAGATAGATAGA
>BLBF01000049.1:4042347-4166918 GCA_015471245.1 Laticauda colubrina
AAAGAAAAGAAAAGAAAAGAAAAGAAAAGAAAAGAAAAGAAAAGAAACAAGTTTAGCAGACAAGAAAGACTACCAGAAATAAGAGGTATAGATTTTGAGAAAGTTGAAGAGCATGATGGTTGGTACATGAAGTGTTTTTATTCTTTTAGTAATTCATGGAAAATGAAATGAGAAAGAAAAAGAAAGAAAGAAAGAAAAAGAAAGAAAGAAAAAATGAAAGAACGAGTGAGGGAGGGAGAGAAGAAGGCAGACAGGAACAAACAAAAGAAGGAAGAAATGAAAGAAGGGAGGGAGGAATGAAGGAAGAAACAAACGAAGGAAGGAACAAAGGAGTATATTTCTTTGTGCAGGAAATGGTGTGATTTCATTTCTGAGACTATTGGTGTGTGATGTCTAAATGAGGGATTATTTCTTAGCATGAGATAATTGCACCTCCCCAGAATTGAGAAGAATGTATATGACAAAAATTGTTGAATTTCCTTTGGAGGATTTAAAGTGAACCTGTGAAGTTGCAGTTGTAATGTAGAAATAAGAATTTAAGTTGAAGATATATAACCACTGTAAGAACGAGGAACTAAACCAGGCTCACTGAAGTCTATATATTAAAACTCAGAGTATAGAGAATAAACAGGATGAATTTGTTAAGAACTTTTGTGGATGACTTGGTTCTGGTTCTTTAAAGAGTATTACACATTTAATGAATAAATTAAAGCTATTTGAGGCATTGGCAGGTTTCAAGGTTAATAAAAAGAAGACAAAGATTTTAACAAAAATACAAAAGTGCAAGATCAAACAGAATGGATGAATAAGTGGCTTTTAAGATTGAAAAGGTAAAATACTTGAACAAAATTAAGACAAAAATGAGTGGTGTGTTATTTCAAAATAAATATGTTAAGATGTGGAATGAAGTTAAGGGCCTGTCACATTGGCCGATGGATGCAAAACGTTTGTAAAAAGGACACAGCGGACGAGAAAATGTTCCATCCATTGTTATCTGCTCTCAAAAGTGCCCCAAATTTGCATAAGCAGAGCGGACAACAATGGAAAGGAATGGACGGGGGGAGGACGTAGCCAGGATGGAAAGCGGATGCACCACGGAAGCCTAGCGGATGGAAGTGGATGGGAGCAGATGGCACATCCGCAGGGCTTCCGGGGGAGCACAGAGAAGTGGACGTGCAGCAGAAGGAGCAGATGGAGAGCGGATGACAAGCAGATGAAGCGGATGCAGAGCAGAAGCCTACTGGATGCCTAGCGGATGCCTAGTGGATGCACAGCGTTCACTGCGCATGCAGGGAGGATGCATTGCATCAGCCCCGCGGATATAAAGGGAAGCAGCTCGCAAGCAGGTCACCTTTCAGAGGAAAGACCTGCTGCCAGACACAGCTCCAGCCAGCCAGCCAGCCAGCCAGCCAACAACCATGGGGAATAAGAGAAAGCCTCTGCCATCTGCTGCCAGCCCTGGCAAGAGGGACAGGGCCACCATCCCACCCCTTGGCCCTGAATCTGCTTCTGCTGGGGCTTCTGCTGCTGGGGCTGACTCTTCTGGTGCTGGAGCTTCTGCTGGTGCTGCTCCTGGTGCTGGTTCTTCTGCTGGTGCTTACTCTGCTGATGCTGCTCCTGGTGCTGGGGCTTCTGCTGGTGCTTACTCTGCTGACACTGCTCCTGGTCCTGCTGGTCCTGCTGGTGCTCCTGGTGCTCATGGTCCTGCTGGTGCTCCTGGTCCTGCTGGTGCTGCTGGTGCTGCTGGTGCTTACTCTGCTGCTGCTGATCCTGGTCCTGCTGGTGCTGCTGGCGCTGCTGGTGCTTACTCTGCTGCTGGTGCTGCTGGTCCTGCTTTTGCTGCTACTGTTGTTGTTGCTGCTGGTGGTGGTGGTGGTGTGGAGGAGCAGCCCCTACAACCTCGAAGCCCCTCTGATGAGGGCCCAGATGGCCCTGCCAGAGGGAGGAAGAGGCATACGCGTGAACGGGAGAGGAGGCAATACTCCATTGAAGAGGAACATGAGCATGAGGTGCTGGAATGGCTGAGGGAGAACGAGTACCTCTGGAGGAAGGGACACAGACTCTATCAAGACACCAAAAGGAAGCAGGCTGCTTGGAGAGAGAAGGCGGAGAACCTGGGCTAAATTTTGGAGGTGCTCCTCGGCTAGTGGAAGCACATGCACACCTGGTACAGGAAGCTGCACCTCAAGAAATCTGGCCAGGCCACGGTCAAGCTGACAGACCGAGAGACCTACGTGATGGCCAAGTGCAGCTTCTTGGAGGGTGAGTTCTGCCACCGAGGAGCAGCCCCTCTCACAACCCTCTCTCTCAGGCAGCCCGCAGAGAGCCAGTCCTCTTCTGGCCAAGAGTCAGCTCCTGTGTCCAGGCAGGTATCTGTGGAGCATGCCACGACGGAGACCCCCCGCCCAACAGCTGCACTCCCCATTGCAGAGCGTGTTGAGGACCCCCTGACGCAGTGGGAGCAAGGAGAGGACACTTCCACCAGAGAACAACCCACATCCACCCCCAGCTCCACCTCCACAGAAAGCAGGCAGAGAGGCAGACTGGAGGGGCAGAGCCACAGTGTCCTCCTGGAGATCAGGGACACCATCAGAAGCAGCGTAGATCTCCTCTCTCAGCTGGCACACACCCATCCTCCAACCGCAAGCCCTTCCTCACCTACGTCAACCAGACCCTCATGAACATGTTGGAATCAAAGTACCAGGTGATAAAGGACAGGATCACCGGTCTTCTTCACAACCCTCCAGACCCAGCTGAACCTGCTCCCACCCAATCCAGGTCTGCTCCGGCACCCCAGGTGATGTCACTGCCCTTCCAAGGCTTTCCACAGCCCCTCACCTACCAAGGCTACGGCTACCAGGAGCTCCAGCAGCACAGGCAGCCCTTCCCAGTCCAGGCACAGGTACATCGAACACCACCAGTGCCACCGATGCCACTGATGCCATGGATGCTACCCACGCCACAGATGCCACTGATGCCACAGATGCCACCGACACCACAGATGCCACCCACGCCTCACCTCGCTCAGCTGCAGATCAGACTTCCCCACTACACTGCTCCTTCCTCCACCCCATAGCCAAGCCCGGCCTCAGAACATTTGTCATTGGTATTGGGGCTGACACCCCATGTCCTGGAGGAAGGGGCTCTCAACATCACAGGACTGAGCCAGGTCTCTGAGAGCTTCCTGCACACACCATCCCCTGTTGTCCTCTCGGGCCAGGCACCCCAATGATGCCTCAGACCAGCACTCCAGCAGCAGCCACTTCCACAGCACCTGGGCCCTTCACCCCTGAGACTGGGCACGCCTCAGAGTGATGAAGAAGAGTGCCAGAGACTGGGTGGCTACCTGTTGACTTTATCTTTGCTTGGGACACTTGGGTTATTTTGCTTTTACAGCTTGTTATTAATAAAGATTATCTTTGCTTCACACACTTGCTTCATTTATTTTAGTAAATAAAGTCTTGGTGGAAACTTTTAGAAATGGTTTAAGCCTTTGCATGCTTGTGGGATGGGTAAAGATAGCAGTGGGATGGGCAGGGATACCTTTGGGATGGGTGATAGCTGTGGGATAGATAAACCTCCAGTGCAAGCATGTGGGACTGTGTGGTGCCAGGTGCCACACCTATGGCCCTTTATTATCAATAACAATGTAATCATTGATCCACACATTTCAACATAAACACAACTCTTTATTAAATGCCCTGTTCATTGTAGGCCCACTCAACATACATGGCCCAATCTCATCCGTGTGATGAGACAGGCTGAAGGAAGCATCCATTAAGCATCTATCATACTGTCTTGCCACTCCACTGCTCCAGCTGGGGAGTTGCACCAGTGTTTCAGGAGGTTGCGCTGCTTCTTCCCTTCACGTGAAGCTCTGTTGGGGCCTTGCACATCCACAGTGTCTATCAGGATTTGCCCTTACCTCCATTTCCCAGGCTCCATGTCCCCATGAGCCTTTTCTGCAACACTGGGTAGTGGGTGCGCATGGGATTGTGCAGCCTGTAGTTGAAGATCCTCTCTTCATGGATGAGGTATCTGGAGGTGTAGGGCTTCATGAGTTAGGTTCTGAGGGAGAAGGCATCATCCCCCACGATGAAGTAGGGCACATATTTTGTGTCGTTGGGCAGGGGGTCTGGATCTGGGAAGCCCATGATGAGGTTGCGTTCCAGCCCCTCCTTGAGTTGACTGGCGTTGTATACCTGGGCAGCTGAAGCTGACCCGTTGCCTGAAGCATAGATGTACATGAACTTGTAGTCAGCATCGACCATCGTGAAGAGGATGATGCTGAAGAAGCCCTTGTAGTTGAAATAAGTGGACCCTTACTTGGCTGGAGCTTTGCAGGCCATGTGCTTCCCATCTATAGCTCCAATGGTGTGGCGGAAGTTCCACTTCTGATACCACTGCTCTGCAACTTTCTTCCAGCCTTCTTCAGTGATGGGGCACTGGAGGAGCTCCTGCAGGTATTCTTCGATGATGGCCTGCACCACTTCTCTGACCACAATGCTGATGGTGCTGTTTGGCACCCTCCAGCCATTTTGCATACTCCTGTAGGTGGTCCCCGAGGTCAGGTGGAGCAGAGTCAGTGCCACCTTCAGCCGAGAGTCCAGGCTGGGCCGGAAGTTGGTGCTCTGCTTGGTCAACCTGGGTCTCAGCCGCTCCACAACTTCGTCAAACATGGCTGGCGGCATCCTCATGAAGTTCTGGAATGCACAAGTGTCTTCCTCCCTCAGCTCCACCATCAGCTTGTTGTACAGTCCGTACTTCTGATGATCCATCTTCGGACCCAGACACTTCTTGGCCACCTCCTTTTCTTTGTGTAGAACAGGTGAAAGGGCCTGTAGATGGCTTCACACTGTTGTAGAAGGATGGTGGCTACCAAAAGGAGTGTGTGATGATCCATGGTGGAGATGACTGGAGGCTGTGGAAGAGCAAGAGCCAGATGATGGCTGAAGAGGTCTGCACCGCATGGCTGCTGGACTGAAAGTGAGATCCAGGTGAGTCCTCCCCCTTTTTATAGGCAATATAGGTTTTCCACTATGTGTCCTTTTGCATCCTCTAGGCATCCTCCAGACATCCTAAATATCCGAGATAGGTCCCCTCTGCGAACGTTTTTTCTGTTTTAATGCTTTGTATGCGAGCTTCATCTGCTTTCATCCTTTCTCCATCCATGCTACTAACGCTTTGTGTCCATTCCGCATCTGTTTCGCTTCCTCCCTGTGTCTGTTTTCTGCTGGAGCAGATGTGAATTGCACGGATGCACAGCGGATGCCTAGCGGATATAGTGGATGTGTAACGGGTGACAACGGATGTAGAACGGATGTTCCCCGTATGAGTTGCGGATGTAGAATGTATGCATTGGATACATTTTCTGCTCAAAAAGTTTTGTGCAGCTCAAAACTTTTTGAGCGGATGAAATGTCAATAGACGGATGCTGGACGGATAGAGAGGATGAAAAATGGACGCAGTGAGTACAGAACGGAAGCATCTCGTTAACCAACGGATGGCAAGTGTTTTTCTCCATTTTACATCCTCTTTCCATCCGTTGGTGCAGTGTGACAGGGGCTTTAATAAAGATGTCTCCACAAGGTACAATTGTCATTGTTGGGTGGAATTTCTCTGATTAAAATGAATGTTTTCCTAGAATGTTATTTTTGTTTCAAATAATACTTCTTTTGGCAACTGATATATGATTTAAACAATGGCAGAAAGATGTAACTAAATTTGTACATCGGGGGAAATCCTATAATGTATTACAAGATGCAAAGGAAAGAGGGGGGGTTGAATTTATCAGACTTAAAATTATATTTTGCAGTCTAATATTTAATTTGGATAAAAGAGCGGGGATAAATAAGAAATATTTTGTTAGCTGCCACCTGACGCCTGTGCTGCACTATCGCTTGGTGCCAGTCTACCATGAACTCTTGGGAGGAGGACTGTATGGGAAGGGAGAGATTTCCCAGGTAATGAAGACTTCACTATATCTCCCTGAGATGTGGCTTCAAGGTCTATTGGCTATATTCTGTTCACTTGAAGTGACCAGTCTGAAAATATCTTCTTTGAATTTGACTGAACATTGGGGGAGCAGCAATTTTTAAATTCTGGCTTTGCATTACTGTATTTCACTTGACTTCTACTAAACTATACCCTTCTCAACCAATGGAGTCAAGGATCATTGTTACTTAGAGATTCAAGCTGAGGCAAGTCTGACAAGGTTATTGGAGTTAGAAGAACATAATCTGAGAATTGGATGGGATAGATATCTATGTCCAATAAATTTAAGTTTAATGTAGATTTCAGAAATGTTTATGTCAGGTGGTCTATTTTTAAAACTATAGAATAAATATAAATTTAGTTTTGCTGAAAATATCTTTGTGTCTTTCAGCACAGGAAGCATTTTATAGATGAAAAATGATAAGTAAACATAAATAGTTAACTTACCATTATGTACTAGGATTTTCTCAAGTGGACTGCAATAAAATGATGTGCTTATCCTTGGTTGTCTTAGATATAGTTACGAGAAATATTTGAAATGGATAAAAGATTTTATGGTTTTGAACAATGTAAGACTGAGTTATGTGCTAATGATAAACAAATCACTGCTAAAATATATAAACCTTTGTTAAATAATGAGATACAAGTTCAGGTAAAAGAATGTATGATAAAATGGGCCAAACGCTTTTGTTATAATATACAAATGAACAGTGAGAAAATATGTGGGTGAAAGATGTTCTAACCTTAAGCCCATGTCACACTGGCCAACGGATGCAAAAATGACACAGCGGACGAGCAAAATGTTCCATCCGTTGTTATCCGCTCTTAAAAGGGGCCAAAATTTGCATAACCGGAGCAGATAACACGGACGCGGGGAGGATGCAGGGCGGATGCAAAGCGGATGCAGAACAGAAGCCCAGCGGATGGAAGCAGATGGGAGCGGATGGCGCAACCACAGGGCTTCAGGGGGGGGCTAAGTGAAGCAGACGCGGAACGGATACAGCGGATGCAGAACGGATGCCGAACGGATAAAGTGGATGCACAGTGGATGCACAGCGGATAAAGCGGATGCACAGCGGATGCCTAGTGGATGCACAGCGGAAGCAGAACGGATGCCGAGCATTAATTGCGCATGCGCGGGGGAAGTATTACGTAAGC
This sequence comes from Laticauda colubrina, assembly GCA_015471245.1. NCBI lineage: Eukaryota > Metazoa > Chordata > Lepidosauria > Squamata > Elapidae > Laticauda > Laticauda colubrina. The sequence continues at coordinate 4,049,500 of BLBF01000049.1, forward strand.
CCCCCGGATATAAAGAGAAACAGCTCGCACATGGCCAGCATTCCGAGGAAAGACCTGCTGCTGGACACTTCGAGTTCCTTGCCTGCCCTGCCAGCCTGCCTTCCAGCCAGCCTTGGTGCCTGCCTGCCTGCCTGCCTTCCTGCCAGGCTTTCTGCCAGCCTTCCTGCCAGGCTTCCTGCCAGCCTTCCTGCCAGCCTTCCTGCCAGCCTTCCTGCCAGTCTTGGTGCCTGCCAGCCTTCCTGCCAGCCAGCAACCGCACAACCATGGGGAGGAAGCGAAAGCCTCAGCAACCTGCCGCCATCCCTGGCAAGAGGGACAGGGCCAACCTCCCGCCCCCTGCCCCTGACTCTGCTTCTGCTGGGGCTTCTGCTGAAGCTGCTCCTGGTGGTGGTGCTTCTGCTGGTGCTGGGGCTTCTGCTGGGGCTTACTCTGTTGAAGCTGCTCCTGGTCCTGCTGGTCCTGCTGGTCCTGCTCGTGCTCCTGGTCTTGCTCATCCTGCTCATCCTAATCGTGCTCCTGGTCCTGATTGTGCTCCTGGACTTGCTGGCCCTGCTGGTGCTTACTCTACTGCTGCTGATCCTGGTCCTGCTGATCCTGCTGCCACTGCTGCTGCTGCTGCTGATGATTATCCTGCTGCTGCTGCTGCTGCTGCTGCTGATGATGATGATGATTATGATCCTGCTGGTGAGGATGATGATGATGATGATAATGATGATGATGATTCTGCTGGTACTGCTGCTGCTGGTGGTGGTGTTGAGGAGCAGCCCCTACTACCTGGGAGCCCCTCTGATGAGGGCCCATCTGGTCCAGCCAAAGGGAGGAAGAGGCGTATGCGACAACGGAAGAGGAGGCAATACTATACTGAGGAGGTGCACGAGAATGAGGTGCTGGAGTGGCTGAGAAAGAACGACTATCTGTGGCGGAAGGGACACCGGCTGTACAGGGACACAAAGCAGAAGCAGGCTGCTTGGAGAGAGAGGGCAGAGAGTATGGGTTACACTTTGGAGGTGCTCCTCGGCTGGTGGAAGCACATGCATACCTGGTAGGGGAAGCTGCACCTGAAGAAATCTGGCCAGGCCACTGTGAAGCTGACAGACAGAGAGACCTACATCATGGCCAGGTGCAGCTTCCTGGAGGTTGAGGTCCGCCACCGAGGAGCACCAGCAGCCCCTCTCACGACCCTCTCTCTCCGACAGCCTGCTGAGAGCCAGTCCTCTTCCGGCCGAGAGTCAGTCCCTGTCTCCAGGCAGGTTTCTGTGGAGTGTTCCACGGCGGAGAACCCGCAGACAGGTGTGGTAAGCATGGTGGAGTGCGTAGAGGACTCCCTGGTGTGGTGGGAGAAAGGAGACATCAAGTCCACCACAGTCCTAGCCGCATCCAGCCCCCCCAGCTCTGCCTCTGCAGAAAGGCAGAGAGCCGTAAGCTGGAGGGGCAGAGCCACACTGTCCTGCTGGAGATCAGGGACACCATCCGCACCAGCATAGATCTCCTCTCTCAGCTGGTCAACACCGACTCCTCCTCCTCCAACTGCAAGCCCCTCCTCACCTATGTCAACCAGACCCTCAAGGAAATGGCAGATCCACAGTACTAGCTGGTGAAGGACCGGATCACCAAGTTGCTTCACAACCCTCCAGACCCAGAGGAACCTGCTGTCACCCAGTCCAGGCTGCTCCTCCACCCCAGGTGATGTCCCTCCCATTCCAAGGCTTCCCACAGGCCCTCACCTACCAGGGCTACAGCTACCAGGAGGTTCAGCAGCACAGGCAGCAGCCCTTCCCAGTCCAGGCACAGAGTCATTGGGCAACACCGTTGCCACCTGTTTCACTGATGCCACCGATGCCACCCACGACAATGATGCCACCGACGACAGTGATGCCACCCATGCCAATGATGCCATCAATGACAGCGATGCCACCCACTCCAGTCCTCACCCAGCTGCAGACCAGACAGCCCCACTACACTACTCTTTCCTCCACCCCACAGCCAAACCCGGCCTCAGTACATCTGTCATCAGTACTGGGACTGACACCCCATGGCATGGAGGAAGGACCTCTCAGCATCACGGGGCTGAGCCAGCTGTCCGAGAGCTTTCTCAACACACCATCCCCTGTTGTCCTCTCGAGGCCAGGCACTCCAGCACCACCCACCATCACAGTACCTGGACCCTTCACCCCTGAGACTGGGCACACCTCCGAGTGACCAAGAAGAGTGCCAGAGACCAGGTAGCTGGCTACCTGTGGACTTTATTTGGACACTTGACTTGGGTCATTTTTTTTTTACAGCTTGTTGTTCAAAAAAGTTTATCTTTGATTCACACACTTGCTTCATTTGTTTTTTTGAAAAAGTCTTGGTGGAGACTTTGATAATTGGCTTAAGTCTTTGCATGCTTGTGGGATGGGTTAAAATAGCTGTGGGGTGGGCAGGGATACCTGTGGAATGAGCAGGGATACCTTTGGGATGTTTAATAGCTGTGGGATAGATAAACCTCCAGTACAAGCATAGTGGGACTGTATGGTTTACCCTCCCAGGTGCCACACCTATGGCCCTTTTTTTATGAATAACAATGTAAGCATTAATCCACACATTTGAACACAAACACAACTCTTTATTAAATGCCCTATTCATTGTAGGCCCACCCACATACATGGACCAATCTCATCCGTGTGATGAGACAGGCTGAAGGAAGCATCCATTAAGCATCTACCATCCTGTCTTGCCACTCCACTGCTCCAGCTGGGGAGTTGCACCAGAGTTTCAGGAGGTTGTGCTGCTTCTTGCCTTCCCGTGAGGCTCTGTTGTGGCCTTGCACATCCTGAGTGTCGATCAGGTTTCGCCCTTGCCTCCATTTCCCAGGCTCCATGTCCCCATTGCCTTGTTGATGGTCCATGAGCCTGTTCTGAAAGACTGGGTAGCGGGTGCGCATGAGATTGTGCAGGATGCAGCAAGCTTCCACGATCCTCCTCACGGTCTCTGGGTGATGCTGCATGGTGGTGAGAAGTACCTGGAACCTGTTGGCCAGGATGCCAAAGGCGTTCTCCACCACCCGTCTTGCCCTGAACAGCCTGTAGTTGAAGATCCTCTCTTCACGGGTCAGGAGTCTGGAAGTATATGGCTTCATGAGGTAGGTTCTGAGGGAGAAGGCGTCATCCCCCACGATGAAGTAGGGCACATCTTGCGTGTCGTTGGGCAGGGGGTCTGCATCTGGGAAGCCCACGTTTAGGTTGCCTTCCAGCCCCTCCTTGAGGTGACTGGCGTTGTATACCTGGGCATCTGAAGATGAGCCGTAGCCTGAAACATCGATGTACATGAATTTGTAGTCAGCATCGATCATGGTGAAGAGGACGATGCCGTAGAAGCCCTTGTAGTTGAAATAAGTGGACCCCGACTTGGCTGGAGCTTTGCAGGCCACGTGCTTGCCATCTATGGCTCCAACGGTGTGTGGGAAGTTCCACCTCTGATACCACTGCTCTGCAACTTTCTTCCATCCTTCTTCAGTGGAGGGGCACTGGAGGAGCTCCTTCTTGTATTCTTCGATGATGGCCTGCACCACTTCTCTGACCACAATGTTGATGGTTGTTAGGGATAACATTGTTTACCCTAACTGGTTTAGGTGAAATAATAACTATGAATCATAGTTAGTGTATGTTAGAGTGTATGCAGCTTTAACTGTGAAATAGCAATTGTGGGAGTGGTTATAAAAACCATTTAAAAGTAGCAAGACTACAGCTTGCTCTCTCTCTCTCTGGCTTTGATGATCCCTGATTACTGCTTGGAATCAAGACTGCATTGCTCGAACGGGAGAGACAACAAAGGACTGATTTTTATGTGAACTGACATAGGATATTCTACATGTACTTTGCTAAATGAATACCCCTGAATGGACTGACTACATGGTAAATGAATATTGGACTGTTATTTGACTATGCCATGAACTTATACTGAAATAAAATATATTCTTGATAGCACAAGCGTATCTGTTATTTTTACTGTATGTTAATAAACATACAAGCTTAGCTCACTCATTTATCTGTGTGCCTATCTGACTAACACTGCACATTCTGTTTAGCTTGTCTACCTAACCCTGGTTGGGGAACCCAGGCTTAACAATGGTGTTGTGTGGCACCCTCCAGCCGTACTGCATGCTTTTGTAGGTGGTCCCTGAGGCCAGGTGGCGCAGAGTGAGTGCTACCTTGAGCCCAGGTTCCAGGCTGGGCCGGAAGTTGGTGTTTGCCTTGGTCAACCTGGGTGTCAGGCGCTGCACAACTTCATCAAACATGGCTGGAGGCATCCTCATGCAGTTCTAGAACGCCCGAGTGTCTTCGTTCCTGAGCTCCACCATCAACTTGTTGTACAGTCCGTACTCTGGTCTTCTCCCAATCCATTTTCGGACCCAGACGCTTCTTGGCCACCTCTTTTTCTTCCCGTAGTAGAGTTCACAGAGCCTGTAGATGGCTTTGTACTGTTGCAGAAATATGGTGGCTGCCAAAAGGACTGTGGTACGATCCACGGTGGACATGACTGGATGCTGTGGAAGAGGAAGAGTCAGATGAAGGCTGCAGAGGTCTGCACAGGTGGGCTGCTGGTCTGAAAATGAGATGCAGACGAGTTGCTCCCCCTTTTTATAGGCAGCATAGGTGTCCCTTTGCATCCTCTAGGCATCCTCTAGGCATCCTGTAGACATCCTTAATATCCGAGATAGGTCCCCTCTGCGAACGTTTTTTCCATTTTAAATGCTTTGTTTCCATGCTGCATCCATTCTGCGTCCGTTCTGCATCTGTTCCACGTCCGTTCCCCTTCCTCCCTGTGTCCGGGCGGATGCGAGTTGCGCGGATGTGCAGCGGACGCCAAGCGGATATAGCGGATGCATAATGGATGCGTAACGGATGGGTAGCAGATGCGTAGCAGATGCAGAATGGACAAACTGGATACATTTTCCATGCAAAAGTTTTGGGCAGCCCAAAACTTTCGGAGCAGATGAAACGTCAATAAACGGATGCTTTACAGATGGAGAGGAAGCAAAACGGAGGCAGTGAGTACATCGTGTTTTCGAACGGATGGCAAGGTTTTTTGTCCATTTTACATCCTCTTTGCATCCGTTGGTTCAGTGTGACATGGGCTTTAAGGGGGATTTATGTAAAATGATGTATTGTTGGCATTTGTCACCAGATAAATTGTCCAGAATGTATAAAGATGCTTTGAATCTTTGCTGAAAATATGGACAAAATGGCATTTTATTATGTTTGGTGGTTGTGTAAAAAAGAAAAAAAATGGATACAAATAAGTCTATTAATTTAGATAAATTTGAAGATTATTGTACAACTGAAACAAGAGACTTTTCTTTCAGGACTAATAGGCAGGAAACTAGGAAAAAAACCATGGAGCTTTGTTTTCATAAGTGACAACTGCACCACGATTACTATATGCTCAAAATTGGAAAGAATCAATACTGCCCAGAATGGAGGAATGGATGGTGAAGACGAAACTTATGGAAATGGCTAATTTAACCTCTTCATTTAGAGAAAATATTATACCTACATTTATGACTGACTAGAAATCCCTTGAAGACTTTTTGCATGAAATGAAAAAAAAAAAAGCATTTGTGATTGGTGGTTTTGACGATCAGAAAAAATAGATTTTTTTTGCAACCATAGAGGAAGAAATAATTTTGTAATCATACTTATAGTTGCTGCAGAGGATACCAGAAGTTTCCACATTCTATTTCTTTTTATTCCTTCTCACTTCACTTTTGTTCTTTTTTTTTCTTTTGTCCTTCTGTCTTTTTATTTTATTTTATTTTAAAGCTTTGATGGCACAGTGGTTAGAATGAAGTATTTCAGGCTAACTTTGCCTGCTGTCTGGAGTTCGATCCTGACAGGCTCAAGGTTGACTCAGCCTTCCATCCTTCCGAGGTTGGTAAAATGAGTACCTAGATTGTTGCTGATATTGTAAACTACTCAGAGAGTGCTTTAAATCACTATAGGGTGGTATATAAACATAAGTGCTATTGCTATTTTGTATTGGCTTGTGTTGGTTTTTTTGTTGTCTCTAACACTTCTAATAAGTTTAATTAAAAGGAATTAAACAGGATGTGCTTATCTCTTACCACAACAAGAAACATTACTTTTATACTTTTCATTGTTTACAGTGTCATAAAAACAATATATAAAATGTGAAAAGTTACTAATATTAAAACATGAACATTAAAACAAATAGCATTTAAGAGCTGTGGTGGTGCAGTGGCCGGAAGGCAGTATTGCAGGCTGACTCACTGCTTACTGCTAGGAGTTTGATTCTGACTGGCTCAAGGTTGCCTCAGCTTTTCATTCTTCTGAGGTTGGTAAAATGAGGACCCAGATTGTTGGGGGGCAAAATGCTGACTCTGTAAATCACTTACAGAGGGCTGTAAAGCATTATGAAGCTGTATATAAGTCGAAGTGTGATTGCTGTTGTTGTTTAACAACAGGTGCTTTAATAAGCTTGACTGAGGCTTGGTGGGCTGATTCTCAGGATCAGAATATAGTGATTGTAGGTTGCAATTTGTCGAACAGGAAGAAAGAGAAATGGACAAGGATTTCCATTGTATGCTTAAAATATTCATCTCCGAACGGACATCCAAGAGATAGTGAAATTGATAAAAATGTTTTAAGTTAAAATAAGTAAAAGGAAGAATAAATGCAGGAACTTCATTGACATCAGTTTTGAGCTACCCAATGAAGAATAGAAAATGAATGATACTTACCAAAAGTAAATATCAAATACATTTTTAAAAAGTTAAAATAATAGCAGTAAGGAATTTTAATTACTTTAGGACATAAATCTGGCTAAGCACCATCCTTTCACTAAATTCCAATTTGTCTTGTTGATAACTTTATATTTATCCTTGGTTTGATTATAACCCCAGGAGCCTCCAACCTTGGCAACATGCTGGCTGAGGAATTCTGGGAGTTGAAGTCCACAAGTCTTAAAAGTTGCCAAGTTTGGAGATGCCTACTGTAACCAATACCGAAGAAGATGAACCAGCGTTTCTCCATCTCAGTGAATTTTAATGTGTGTGGACTTCAATGCCCAGAATTCCCTAGCCAGCTAAGGATAGTTGTGTAAGATGCACTAACTATCAATGAAATCAATTGAGAGAGAACGCAATGCTCTCTGAATTAGTTAAAAATGGGACCCCATCCTGTTCTGTATAAAATAGTTGGCTCCAAATAACTCATTCTGATTGGTTACTAAAAAATAAAAGGGATTGGTTCAAAAAGGAACCAATCCTCGAAGCCACACAAAGGCGGCAAAATCAAATGAATGTCATTGGCTACAAGCCGGCAGACAGGAGAATATAAAAAGGCTGTCGCGGCTTGAGCCAACGTTCTGTTTTTACTGACTGTTGTTGGAATAAAGACTTTGTTGTTGGAACCCGGTCTACCTCGTGTTTTTCCAGACAGAACACTGGCGACGAGGGTGGGATTGTCCTAAACGCGAGACCAAGCACGCGGTGATATAGAATTCCAGACGGCAAACAGAATGGACAGGAACAATGCACCACCCGCACCTTTTAATCCCAACGAAGAGGATTGGGATTCCTATGTAGACCGTTTCCAGATGTACTTGGAAAGCAATGAGATGGAGGGAATCTCAGATCAGCGCAAGAGGGCTGTGTTCTTAACACACTGAGGGCCTACAATCTTCAAAATGGCCAAAGCCCTAGCGAAGTCCCGAGACTTCAAGCAATTGACGTGGCCAGAACTTCAGAGGCTGCTCAAAGCTCACTATGCCCCGATGGTGTGCAACCTTATAAAGTGACATGAATTCTATCGAAGAGACCAGAGAGAAGGTGAGACCATTGCTGACTTTGTAGCCGCTCTCCAACAAATAGGGGGAGAGTGCGAATTCCTAAACCTAGATGAGGCCATGAGAGACCGAGTAGTGTTGGGCTTAAGAGACTCAACAACACAGAGCAAACTATTAAACAAGCCCAACATAACCATAGCCGAGGCCATCGCGGAAGCCACAGCTGCTGAATCGGCTGTCAAAATGAAGCAGATGAACGCGAACGGAGACAAAACAAGCCTGGCCAGAGGAAAAAAACAGTCTCCCGCTACCACTCACCACGAAGATTATGGCGAGACGTCCGAATCAGATGAAGAAGATGACGAGGTCCACCGCCTGTATGCCAACAAGAAAGAGCGCAAAAGGAGAAATTGGCGGGAATGCGCTGGCTGCGGAGGAAATCATCCTCGAGCTGAATGCAGGTTTCTCGATGCCATTTGCAGAACTTGCAAGAAACGAGGGCATATCGAGAAAGTCTGCAGGAACAAGAAAAACTACAGCCCAACGAGACGCAGCAACTCCCCCGCACAGGCCGAGCCCAGGAGAGCTGAGAGAAAGTGGCAGCGGAACAAGCAAACCTCTAACTGAGAGAATACACATCAGACTGTTACTATAGGAAGCGCTCAGACGGAAAGCAGAAAGAAAGTCAAGATAATTGTGAAAATCGAAGGAAAGCTTTGCGAAATGGAAGTAGACTCTGGATCCTTCCTATCCATGGTATCTTGGGACACCCTCAAACAACTAGTCCCAGATATCAAACCTAGAGAACTCCAGAAGCAGCGGCTAACATTCAAAGACTACCAGGGAAACCGAATCCCTGTAGTCGGCATGGGACAATTCCAAGTCACTTACAAACATCATGTTGAGGTGCTACCGCTGACCATAGTTGACCGAGACCGACCAAGCCTCCTGGGCATCGAATGGTTCGCGCCATTGGGCATCGGGATGACCGGGATAGACCGAGTGGCCACAACTGACTGGGAAGAAAACCTAATCCAGGAATTCCAGGACGTTTTTGATGGCTCACTTGGCAAGTATCGGGGAAACCCTATTTCTTTTAGTCTAGACCCCCAAGTAACCCTACAGAGACTAAAGGCCAGGCGAGTTCCTTTTGCCTTAAAAACAAAGATTGAGGAACAGCTAAATAAACTAGTAGCACAAGGGGTATTAGAACCTGTGGACCATGCCAAGTGGGAAACGCCTATAGTTACACCTATTAAACCTGACGGGTCCATTCGAATCTGTGGTGACTACAAGGCTACCCTGAACCAAGCACTGCAACAGAGCGCATACTCGGTGCCAGTAGTGCAGCACTTACTACATTCCCTGGGGAGTGGAAAAGTTTTTGCCAAACTCGATCTGGCACAAGCTTATCAACAGCTCCCAGTAGACCCCGAAAGAGCAGAAGCACAGACTATAGTTACTCACAAGGGGGCTTTCAGATGTAACAGACTCCAATTTGGAGTGAGTGTAGCCCCAGGCGTTTTTCAGAGCCTAATGGAATGCCTCCTAAATGGCATACAAGGAGTCGTACCATATTTCAACGACATCCTAATCTCAGCAAAAAATGAAAACCAACTAAGAAAGAGACTTAAGGAAGTACTAACCAAATTCAGGGAATCTGGCCTAAAAGTAAAAAAAGAAAAGTGCTGCCTAATAAAAAAGAGCATTGAATTCCTGGGCTATTTAATAGATGGAGAAGGTATACACCCTACCGAAAAGAAAATTAAAGCCATTAAAGACGCACCAGAACCAAAGAACAAAACCGAGTTACAAGCATTTCTAGGGCTGATAAATTTTTATAATGTATTCCTACCAAATAAGGCTACAATAGCAGAACCATTGCACCATTTACTGGACAAGAAAGCATTTTGGACTTGGGGTTATAAAGAAAAGAAAGCTTTCCAGCAAATAAAAAACTTGCTAACATCGAACACCGTTCTCATTCAATTTAGCGACACACTACCATTGAGAGTGACCTGCGACGCCTCACCATTTGGAATCAGTGCCATCCTGAGCCACCAACTACCTGATGGAAGAGAGGCACCCGTCACATACTATTCAAAAACCCTGTCAAAAACCGAGCGAAATTACAGCCAATTGGACAGAGAAGCCCTAGCAATTGTCGCTGGGGTAAAACGTTTCCACGAATACCTATATGGGTGGACTTTTCAAATCGTAACAGACCACAAACCGCTATTAGGAATTTTGGCGGGAAACAAGCCCACACCAAATATTCTGTCCCCAAGAATGACTAGGTGGTCGGAGTTCCTAGCAGCCTATTCCTATACTCTAATACATCAGCCAGGGAAACAAATTTCCCATGCAGACGCCTTGAGCAGAGCACCCTTGCCATCAACAGAAGAAGACCCGGCACCAACGATGACTGCTCTACAGATAGAGACTTGCCCCGATCTACCCATATCTGCGAATGATGTCGCCAGAGCCACCACAAAAGACCCATTGACTGCCCGCGTCCTTAACTGGGTAGGTAGAGGTTGGCTGGAAGACCAAAAAACAGACTTTTAAACCTTTCCGGACCAGACAAACTGAACTCTCAATCCAAAAAGGGTGTCTATTGTGGGGTGAGCGGGTAATTATTCCTAACAAATTGCAACCCAGGGTACTAGGTATGTTGCATGAGGGCCACCTTGGAATTGTTAAAATGAAAAGCCTTGCTAGAAGTTATGTCTGGTGGCCGGGTATTGATAGGGACATAAAATACTGGGTAAACTCATGCAACAAATGCCAGAGAATCAGACCATCCCCACCAAAAGCACCCGTAAGGGACTGGGAAACCCCAAGAGGCCCCTGGTCGTGAATCCACATCGATTTCGCAGGTCCTACCAAGGGGCACACGTTTCTGATTGTCGTGGATGAATACTCTAATTGGCTAGAGGTAAAAATTATGCCATCAACGACAACAGAAACCGTGATAAAACAATTAGACAAACTTTTTGCAACCCATGGCCTACCGGACGTCCTAGTGTCCGATAATGGGCCACAATTAACCAGCCTACAATTCGAGCAATACCTAGCCTCCCTAGGTATAAGACATGCCCTTACCGCGCCGGCCCATCCGGCTGCAAATGGTAGGGCCGAAAGAATGGTCAGGTTTACCAAAGAGGGTTTAGAAAAAAATGGACACTGGAGATGTCCATAACAAAATAAACCGATTACTCACCCTCCAACATATAACACCAAGTACCACAACCAACAAAACCCCAGCAGAACTACTGATGGGGAGAAAACTAAGGTCGCACCTAGATAGGCTGCATCCAAATTTCACACCAGAACCCCCCCACCGACTCCTCTACGCGATTCAGGAGTTTTGAAATTGGCGATTTAGTGTATGCTAAAAACTTCACTGGGGACCCATTATGGCTACCGGGACAAATTACAAAAATAACAGGCCCCAAGTCCTACCGATTAACGGTAGACGACGGCAGGGAATGGAAGCGGCACATAGACCAGCTTCGTTCCCGAAATTTAGGAAGAAATGAAAAAACACAACCATGCATATACAAAAACGATGAAATTCAAACCAAAGAGTGGGGGGCGGAAATGCAAGAAATAAATAAAGAACCGTTTAAATCAAACTCCGAAAATGAGTACAGACAAAAAGAGCAAAATTGTTTGAAGGAAATTGTGTGAAGAGTCCATCAGAGGGGGCCAGCCAGGCCAGCTCGACCTGCCCAGAGGAAACGGGAGGGAGCGGCAAAACCGCCGGCCTAAGCAACTCAGGCGGCAGTAAAATGGCTGACTCACCCTTCCAGATGGTTCCAGGGAGAAGGACGGAAGACACGGCAGCCCCATCCGAACCAGTTGAAGTCTCCAACAAAAATGAACCGCGCAAGTCCAGTCGAGTCAAGAGAAGCCCCACCTACCTGCGAGACTACGTCACCACGTAGGACTGAACTAAGAGGGGAGGGGTGTTTTGTATAAAATAGTTGGCTCCAAATAACTCATTCTGATTGGTTACTAAAAAATAAAAGGGATTGGTTCAAAAAGGAACCAATCCTCGAAGCCGCACAAAGGCGGCAAAATCAAATGAATGTCATTGGTTACAAGCCGGCAGACAGGAGAATATAAAAAGGCTGTCGCGGCTTGAGCCAACGTTCCGTTTTTACTGACTGTTGTTGGAATAAAGACTTTGTTGTTGGAACCCGGTCTACCTCGCGTTTTTCCGGACAGAACACATCCAATGAGGAATCAAACTGAAATGACATTATTAAGGAAAGGCACTGCTATTGGGAGCAGAAATATTTCACCCACCCCAAAATCAAGGGGTTTGCAGCAACAGGGTAATTGAAGCCCCACCCCTTTTAAATATGCTTCACATGCATTTTATGCAAATACAAAGGGGCTTTGATCTCCCAGATGGGTGAGTTGCCATTTTCAAGCCAATGACTATAGCGGCCTTTCAGGTGAAATATTTTTGCAAATAACAAGCTACTGAAATCTTAAAGAAGTTGTTTGTAAAATTGCTTTTATTGTAATCTTTAATTAGTTTGAATAAGGTTTTATATCAGGGGTAAATGTTTATCATTTTCCTCTTTTTGCTCCATGCCACAAGCATTTGATATGAGTAAAACTGGGAAGATTAGTTCAAGTTTGAACAATGTATTTGTTTTTTTCTGCCTCTGCTCTTATGGGTCATCTGAAGTCTAATTAAGTTTTAATTGTTTGATCGGTAGCTAAGGCCACCCAGAGAGAAGTAAACATAAGTAGTCTCACTTCCTGCAGGAATTATTTTTTTATTGAAAAGGCTGAACATATAAAAAGGAAAATCTTGCATTGAAGAGAAATGGGTTTTCTCTTTGTTTCATAAATATATAATGTATCATTATATAAGTGAATCAAGAGAGCCAGCTTGATACATATATTTAAGGCATCAAAGAAAATAGGAGACTGTGAGTTCTAGTTTTGTCTTAGGCATAAAACTGGCTGGGAGACCTTGGACCAGTCACTCTCTCTTAGCCCTAAGAAGAAGACAATGACAAGCCATTTTTAAAAATCTTGCTCCACCCATCAAACTACAAAGATTACTTTCGCAGGTATTTGCAGTCAAAACTGACTTGAAAATTCATACAAACACGCATCAGTCTTTTTCTCAGTTCTCCTTTCGTGTTCTTGTTGACTTCTACCTCTCCCTTCCAGTTTAATTATTTTCACTTGTTAATTTGATTACAACTTTCCTTTGGTAATTGGCTCCAATTTGAAAATGTATTGATTTGGGGAAACTGTTCTGCAAATCTAAGCAATCCTTTGAGGTGAAATCCTCTTAGCCTAGGGTGAAACTGTACCTTATTAAAATGTGAGAGAAAGCATTTTAAAAATACATTCCTTGCTGCTTTAGCCATGGTTTGTTTTTATCATGATTTGTTGAATAAGCCATATTAGATTCGGCTCACCCGTGATAAGCCACACAAGGTGGTTTGCAAATCAGTGTGTTTGGGCTTACAGACCATGCTGAGTCAAAACTAAACAGATTACAGTTTTGTTTAGCTTTACTGGTGTAAATTCTACCACTGATGCCACAACAAACACAGTACTGTAGCTATGTCTACCTGTAAAAGATTAGGGTAAGATTAAGAAAGCACTTATCTTCACTACATGTTCAGTCTGTGGTGAGGCTTACTTCCATTCTCTGTAGACCAAGAGTGTCAAACTCACGTCATCATGGCGGCATCACATAATGTATTGGGACTTTTTCCCCTTTTGCTAAACCAGGCATGGGCAGTGCAAGATGCATCTGGCCCACAGGCCGGGAGTTTTACAGCCCTGCTGTAGGCAGTATTGCTAATCATTGACCAAATGTCATCTTCACATAATGATGAAGGAAATAATAAATTAACTTGATTGTTTATATGCTCTGGAACTGATTTAAGGAAACGGGAATATTTTGACATTATAGATAAAATCTAAAGGAAGATTGTCACTTGGAGATACAAATATATTTATGTTAATGCAATCCTAGGCTGCATTAACAGAGGGATAGAATCAAAATCATGAGAAGTGATACTTTATAATACATTGGTAAGACCACACCTGGAATCCTGCACCTAATTTCAGTCACCACAATCAGTGGTGGGATTCAACCGGTGTTACTACCGGTTTGGTAACTATGTTTTGCGTTGCGCGTGCATGTAATAAATATTAAGCTGTACCGCCTAGACAGCTGAAAAGCACTGCGCGCAGGTGTGCAGTGTTTGAAAAGCCACCTTTTTACTACTTTTTCAACCTCAGCTGTGCCATGCAAAGCAGCTGAGGTTGAAAGAGCAGGAAATAAAGGACAGGTAAGAGCCCAAGCCAGGAGGGTGGGCCAAACAGCAGCAGACACAGAACTGGTTCGGTGTCTGCTGCTCTTCAGAGCTACTGGTTCTATAGAGCTGGGCAGAACCGGTAGCATCCCACAATATAAAAAAAAATGTTGAGACTTTGGAAAAACTGCAGAGAAAACCAATACAAATGATTGAGGCTGAAGGCTAAAATATATGAAAAACCATTGCAGGAATTGAGTAGGTCTTGTCTACTGAAAAGAAGAACTGGGGTAACATTATAGCAGTGTGTCAATATTTGAGAGCCTGCCACAAAGAAGAGGGGGGTCAACCATTTTTCCAAACCACCAGAAGGCAAGACAAGAAGCAATAGATGGAACAAACAGAGAAGCAACCTAGAACTAAGGAGAATTTTCCTGACAGTGAGAACAATCAGTGGAATAGCTTACCTTTAGAAGTTGTGGGTGCTCCAACACTAGAGGCTTTTAAGAAGAGACTGGACAGCCATTTGTGTAAAATAGTATCAAAAGTTTGGATTAGAAGACCTCCAAAATCCCTTCCAACTCTGTTATTCTGTATATTCTACCTATGAAGAAGATTGCACAGCAAAAGAGTGGCCAGATCTACCAACTGGACAGGAAGTTTATATGTGGGATTTTTGTAGAAATAATACAAGTCCAAATTCCAGTTATCCAGGATTTATGGCCAAGAAAGAAAGTGTTACTGCCATTGGTCAAGGAAAAGATTTCTTGATAGGTCATCAAGGGTGAAAGAAATTGGTAAGCTGGAAACCCACAATTCCTAGGCTGAAAGCAACTATTATGTCTATATACATCAGCTGCAGCTGTCTGCAATGGCTTCAAAAGATAGATAAAATATCATGGCTGACTCAAAAAGAAAAGGTCTTGGATTTAAACCTTGGAATATAGACACACTTATAAGCTTTCATTGCTATGAACTGCGGTAGGCAGATCTATTAAATATGACTTCATGGTAGGAGGCAGTCAAATAATTCAGCCTGTCAAGTTTGGGCCTGTGAACCTTCTGCAGAAGAAGCCAACTCCTTCATAAAGAGTTCAATCTGGAAAGCCTTAATTTACAGCCAGGATATGAAGTCTGTTTCTGAAATTCAAAGTGCTGATTGTGACCTTCAAAGATTTCTGCTGGTTTGGGACCAAAGTATTTTGGTTTTTTGAGCTCAAAAGAGCCTGTCTTAATTCGGTGTGATATAAGATGGGGCTAAGAGAAAATCTGAGTGGTTTCCAAAATTGATGTTAGCTCTTTGAAGGAGACCAGGTCGGGAAACAATTGCCACAAGGATTCAAAATAACGTGCTGCTATTGCAGGTTATAAAAACAGAATTTTGAAAATCTTTAGCAAAGCTGGGTTACCACATGGCTATACCAGTGGTGGGATTCAACAATTTTTACTACAGGTTCTATGGGCATGGCTTGGTGGGCGTAGCTTGGTGGGCATGGCAGGGGAAGGATATTGTAAAATCTCCATTCCCTCCCCACTCCAGGGGAAGAATACTGCAAAATCTCCATTTCCTCCCCACCCCACTAACCTGCTTTAAAGCTCTGTTCTCCTGTGCAGGGCAACAAAAGAAGACCCAGCCAGTCAGCTGGGACTCAGGAGGCAGAGAATAGATGGAGGCGGAGCCAGTCAGAGGAGGTATTTGCTGGTTCTCCGAACTACTCAAAATTTCTGCTTCCAGTTATCCAGAACTGGTCAGAACCTGCTGAATACCACCTCTGGTATAGCTGTGTGGTAACCAAATTTTGCTCAAGATTCTGTTTGGGGCTATACCCACAAGTATTCTGGTTAAGCAACCCTTGATAACTTTTCTTGTAATTTCACTTGTCCAGCCTGCTCACAGAAAAATTGTAGGATGTTAACAGATATAGAAATGAATATATTGAGGTGTCAGTTTCGATAGAACAGGCATGACACTTAAACATGGGAGCCTGAGTTCAATCGCAGAGATAATCCTATAAAATGACATGGATTTCTACAGGGCAGAACAAGAGAGAACTAATTATGACAAACTGTGTAATTTCCATCAGTGATATAACACAAATTCCATCATGCACATTCTTTATTCCCAGTTTACAAAATGTTGACAAGTACCAGAGCTTTAACTGTGAAGGACAATAATTATATACCTCTATAATGACTCTAAGCTGAGATATAAGCTGACTTATTTCTTCCTTTTTTCTTTTATGGTTAAACAGATACAAAGATCTGTCAGAATATTTTCTCACAGAATGCATATCCAATGAGACCATCTTGATCTTGACCCTACCCTACTGTGTCATCATATTTCAATCCTGCTGTAGCTACTGAGTCATTCCAAGTAACAAATGTTTTATTTAGTGCTTTCTGGCACCATTCTGAGCCAACCTGGTTTGGAATAGTGCCAGAAAGCACAAAATAACTCTGCAAATAAATCCAAAATTCACTTTTATTACTGGGCATTAAAAAAATAGAAAAATTTGGGGAAGTTGCTGAATATATGTGAGTGTTCTTTGGGTTTCAGAAAGGCATATTTAATTGAAACTATTTTCCATATTTTTTTCAAGCTGTGAAATGTTAACACTTTAAGGGCAAAAGTCTTCTTCATCTTAGCCTTCATTACGGATTGTTCGAAATCTATATCCAGTGGTGGGATTCAGCTGGTTTGCACCAGTTCAGGCAAATTGGTTGTTAAATTACCCCCACTATCAAAATAGGTCCTGGGTGCTGCGCTGAACTGCAGTGGAGAAACGGGCAATGGAGTGGCCAGCATGAGGGAAGGAGAAGGTTGCCTTCCTTCTTTCTACTTCCTGCTCCTCCTCTTCCCCTTGTGCCAGCTGCTCTATTTCCTATTTCTTCATTGCAGTGCAGTGCCCAGGATCTACTTTGATAGTGGAGATACCCATAACTTGTATTGATGCATATGTAAAAAGGGTGTGACTTATCTTGTTACACCATGCTCACCATCTTGCACAGTTCCATGGGGTTCAGAGGTACAATGGACATTATTCAGAATTGACCATGGAATGAAGACCACTGCAAGCTAGACTGAAATCTGTTCCAGTGCTTTGCTGGGAAGATAAAGGAAGCAAATGTTTGAAAGTCTGTAGAGATTCTTAGTCATCCAGGTCATGGTTGTCCCAAAGGTACTTTTTCAGGAGGCAACTGAACTTTCTTGTTTTTTCTTTTGAAGACATTTTGCTTCTCATCCAAGAAGCTTCTTCAGCTCTGACAGGATAGTAGGGAATGGAAGGATTTATACTCCTTGCAGACAGCTGGTAATCTGCATCTTTTTAGAGGGTCATTGAAGCATTTGGAGGTTTATCTGTGTCCTCAGGGTCACCTGAGTAGTGCTTCTGGTTCCTGCAGTCTGCAATTTTTCTTGAAAATTTTGAAAGAAAAAACAAGAAAGTCCAGTTGCCTCCTAAAAAAACACATTTGGGACAAATGTTTGAAAATTCAGCATTTCTGAAAACATAAATCCTATCTGCTAAAAATAGATGCATAAATTCCCTTTCCAATGAAAACAAGATAAATCTATGTAGTCTTTATGTTGACAAAATGGATAATATTTGATTTGTGACTGACAGTAAAAAATAGTAGGTGAACAAAACTTTTTAAATTTAATCCACCCTAGGTTGAACAGTGATTGGTTGGCAGAATTACATTCCACTGGATGTTGCTGACTGCTGCCCTAAATATGGATAATTGCAAGAGATGATAGGTTACAAATTCATCCTTTTCATGGATGTTATAAATTTGCTTATAGTAACGTATGCTTCAATTTTGATGGGCAATTTTTTCTAGGCTGATAGACATATTTATATTATACAAATGTTTTATACACACAGAGCCAATTTGGCCTAGTGGTTAAGGCCTAGAAAGCAAGGGACTGTGAATTTTAGTCTTGCCTTAGGTATGAAAGTCTGCTGGTTGACTTTGGGCCAGTTACCTTCTCTCAGCCCAACCCACCTCACTGTTGTTGTGGGGAAAATAGAAAGAAGGATATGTTCTTCCTATGTATGTTCGCCACCTTGAGTTATGTATAAAGTAATAGAGGTGGGATTAAAAGTTAAATAAATAAATACATTTGGACTTTTGAGAGCATGTCTTTCTCTCTCTCTCTTTTTTTAACTTACATGCCACCCATCAAAACCAATTTTTCCTAGGGTAGCTTACAAAATTGTAGCATAAATTTAAAAATATAAAGAAAGAGTATTCTCACAAAATAGTAGCCATATGACATCGTGTGTTCCTGAATAGATATCCTGGTAGCTTTAGCCAATTCATTGAACACCAGTTTCTCAGAAGGTAAACTGGTGAAGTTTCTCCACAGTACTTTCTGTAGCTTCCTGTAGAAAATTAGCACCCATTCCTCTCCTAGAAGAATGAAATATTTTAGGAAATATTAAAAGGCAGAATATTATATTTCCCTAAAGGAGAAATGGAGAAATATGCTCTTGGAAAGCAGACCCCGTCTTTCTTAATATCCTACAGCAGATGTCAGCACTTAAGAAATAAAGAGATAGCTCTATTCATAAGCAAAATCCCTGCAACAAAGTCTGAACAAAGGTAGGATTAGCCCTCAGCCACAATAAGAATTGCTCAACAAGCCCCTTCATTGCATCAGTAGACCAAATTTCAACCAAACTTAGCTCAGACAAACTCGTAGGATTTGTACATGGCACCATGGGAGTCTGCAAACAATTAATAGGATACATGTTCTTGCACAGGAACAGGAAGCTCAAGTTCAAAGCCCAAGAGAAAGTATAAATAATCCCCACTCTCAACTCCATGTGGTCAGCTGCATCAGAACTCATGTGGTTCTGTCCATCATAAAACCATCTTTCTAATCACCCTCCATGTTTCTTTCTCCCAGCTTGGAACTCTACCAGATGGATATTTTGTCCAATACTCCCAAAAATGTTCTAGAAAGCTCAGTTTTATCTTTAGGAGTATATGTGGGGAGGTGGGAGAGAGACAGGTGAGGATCTTCATGAATATCATTGGCCTGCACTCATCTGTTATTTCATTTTAAAATATTGTCCAAATATATAAATACTGTAAATAAGTGCAGGAAAGGAGATATTGGAAGTGATATTTTGGGTTCCAAAGTGCCAGTGCTCTTTTTTTAAAAAAAAGGTCATAAAAAATCGAATTCAAAGAGCAGATGGCAAAGTCAAAATTGGCAAGCACATTGGTAGCTATGGGACCCACATTGTCTGTTCCTACTTTAATTGCATTGTATTTGGATGACTGCAATGAATTCTCTCTGAGGTTGCTTTTAATAAAAAACTTAGAAACTTCAGTTGATAATTAAGATTTTAACAGGTTCTCTTTACTGGGGACATGTAACCCATTAGGTAAAATACCAATTCTGGCTTCTCATTTGTTTCTGAGCCCAGTAGAATGGACTTGTAGTGAACTGTATAGCTGAGCTTGAGGAGCTGTTAAAGTTTTTTTCTCTCTCTTTTATGAATGTATTCACTTGCTTTGTTGTTTGTCAAGGCTTTCTTGTTTGCTTAAAGCTATCTGGATTATATTAACAGCACAGAGAGGTCTGCTGCATATTACTAGCTGGATTCTGGAATATTGTCCTGGAATTCTGGAATATTGTCCTGGGATTTTCTTATCTTGTCATGTCAAAGCTATGGTCAGTCAGCATAATAAAAGTTGCATGAAACTTAAGTTGCACGAACTAAAATTGCTTGGGTCAACCAACATATGCCATTATGCCATGCTTCAGTAACCATAACAGTTGAATTCATGCATTCTACTAAGTGGTAATGTTGTTTGCTCAGTTTTGGTTTAATGTTTTGTGTGACTCCACTCATAACTTTAAGATTTAGATTGAACGGGAGCCATGGTGGCGCAGTGGTTAAAATTGAAGTATTGCAGGCTAACTCTGCCCCCAGCCAGGAGTTCAATTCTGACTGGCTTAAGGCTGACTCAGCTTTCCATCCTTCCAAAGTTGGTGAAATGAGGACCCAGATTGTTGGAGGTCGAATGCTGCCTCAGTAAATCACTTACAGAGGGCTGTAGAGTACTATGAAGCAGTGTATAAGTCTAAATGCTATTGCTAGACAGTGAGAACTATCAACTAGGGGAATAGTTTGCCTCCAGAAGTTGTGGATGCTCCATCACCGGAGGCTTTAAAAAGAGACTGGACAGCCACTTGTCTGAAATGGTTAAGGTCTCCATCATCATCATCTGGAAGAGAGCTTGGAGGTTGGACCAGAAAACCTCCAAGATCCCTTCCAGATGATGATGAGGATGATAATGATGATGATGATAGATGAGTAGTTGGGAGTCAGGCATCAACATCATCATCAATTCAATAACCCTAATGTTTTATTGTCTTGGTTCAATAAGGAAATTGTTATAATTACAAAGGGAGAATCGAATCCTCCACTTGATATATGTTAGGGAAATGAATTATTGCAATATTTAGTCTGGAGCCCTTTGATGGATGCTGCATGAGGGGAGAGATTCAGGAAGAGATAATCCATGAAATGGATTTTCCAACCAGTGTCTAGCAGATGAAAGCAGATGGAAGCGGATGACACCTCTGAAGGGGTTCTGGGAGAGAATTTCAAAGCGGACACATAGCGGAAGGGGCAGGTGCATAGCGGATGAAGCGGATGCATTGCGTACACCTATAGGAAACAAAGGGGATGCCGCACAGATGTATATCGGATGCAAAGCATTCACTGTGCATGCGGGGGGCATGAATTGCATCCGCTCCATGGATATAAAAGGATGCAGCACGCATGCAGTCAGCATACAGGGGAAAGACGTGCTGCCAGATACATCTTGCAGGAACACCATGGTTCGTCAGTCAGGCAATAAAGTTTAATAAAGTTTATCTTTGCTTAAGACACTTAATAATGTTTACTTGATTCATTTTGTTTATTTAATAAAGTGTTGGTAAAAACTTTGAAAAAATGGTTAAGCCTTTGCATGCTTGTGGGATAGATAAGGATAGTTGTGGATAGATAAACCTCCAGTGCAAGCATAGTGGGACTGTATGGTCCACCCTCCTAGCTGCCACACATATGGCCCTTTATTATAAATAACAATTTATTCAGTGATCAGCACATTTTAAAATAAACAAAGCTCTTTATTAATGCCCTATTCATTGTAGGACCACTCAACATACATGGCACAATCTCATCAGTGTTATGCAACAGTCTCAAGGAAGCATCCATTAATCATCTATCATCCTGTCTTGCCATTCCACTGCTCCAGCTGGGGAGTTGCACCAGTGTCTCAGTAGGTTACACTGCTTCTTCCCTTCACGTGAAGCTCTGTTGGGGCCTTGTACATCCACAGTGTCTATCAGGTTACGTCCTTGCCTCCATTCACCAGGCTCCATGTCCCCATTCCCTTGTTGACGGTCAACAAGTCTGTTCTGCAACACTGGGTAGCGGGTGTGCATGAGACTGTGCAGGATGCAGCAAGCTTCCATAATGCTCCTCACAGTCTCTGGGTTATGTTTCATGGTGGTGAGAAGTATCTGGAACCTGTTGGCCAGGATGCTGAAGACATTCTCCCCCACCCGTCTTGACCTGGACAGCCTGTAGTTGAAGATCCTCTCTTCATGGGTGAGGTATCTTGAAGTGTACGGCTTTATGAGGTAGGTTCTGAGGGAGAACGCGTCATCACCAATGATGAAGTAGGGCACATCTTGTGTGTTATTGGGTAGGGGGTCTGGACCTGGAAAACCTATGATGAGGTTGCATTCCAGCCCATCCTTGAGGTCACTTGTGTTGTATACCTGGCCATCTGAAGCTGACCCGTTGCTTGAAGCATCAATGTAGATGAACTTGTAGTCAGCATCAACCATGGCAAAGAGGATGATACTGAAGAAGCCCTTGTAGTTGTAATAAGTGGACCCTGAGTTGGAGGAGCTTTGCAGGCCACGTGCTTCCCATCTATGGCTCCAACGGTGTGGGGAAAGTTCGACCTTTGATACCACTCTTCTGCAAGTTTTCTCCAGCCTTGTTCAGTGGTGGGGCACTTGAGGAGCTCCTCCACATATTCTTCAATGATGGCCTGTACCACTTCTCTGACCACTTTGCTGATGCTGTTGTGTGGCACCCTCCATTCATACTGCATGTTTCTGTATGTGGTTCCAGAGGCCAGGTGCCACAGAGTCAGTGCCACCTTCAGTCTAGGGTTCAGGTTGGGATGGAAGTTGGTGCTAGGCTTGGTCAACCTGGGTCTCAGACATTCTACAAATTCATCAAACATGGCTGGTGGCATCCTCATGAAATGATGGAATGCACGAGGGTCTTCATTCCTCAGCTCCACCATCAACTGGTCATACAGTCCAAACTCCATTCTTCTCACAATCCATCCTCAGACCCACACAGCTCTTGGATGTCTCCTTCCCCTCCTTCTGTGTAAAACTTGATACAGTCTGAACAGGTTTTTGTTCTGGTGATGAATGAGCACAACTGTCATATGGACTGTGTCATCATCCATGGTGGAGAACAATTGATGATGTTGAAGACCAAGACCAAAGGTGAAGAGGTCTATTTACCACGGTTGCTGGACTCATACTGAGATCCAGATGATTTTCTCCCCCTTTTTATAGAAAATATCGGTTGTCCGCTAGGTGTCCTTCTATATACTCTAGACATACTCCAGACATCCCAAATATACGAGATACATCCCAGATACAAACGTTTTTTCCATTTTTATTACTTTATATACGAGATGCATACGCTTATATCCTTTCTATTTCCATGCTACTAACGCTGTGTGGATGTTCCGTGTACTTTTTGTTTCCTCCCTCTTTCCATTTTCAGCTGCAGTGGATGTGAGTTGAGGGGATGGCCAGAGGATGCAGAGAGGATACAGCGGACATTTAATGGATGATAACGGACATAGAACATTTGTTGCCCATTTATGTCACGGATGTACATTGCATGCGGCAGAAAGTTCATCCGTTCACAAAGTTTTGTGTAGCTCAAAACTTCTTGCGCGGATGAAATCTCAGTGGATGGATACTTGAGGGATAGAGCGTATGAAACACGTATGTAGTGAGTTCACAACGGATGCATAGTGTTTTCCAATGGATGGCAAGCTTCTTTTAACCTTTTACATCCTCTTTGCATCTGTAAGTGCAGTGGGACCAGGCCTTAAGAAAACATAAATATGGTTACTACTTTCTAATAAAGCCATAGAAATATGATTATGGCTAGAACCATATTACCTGGCTCTATTGTTAGTTGATTCACCATTATGGCTGCTGTTTATATTTATTTATTTTGTGGGTGTTTTTATTTGTTTTAATTTCTTTTATCTCTTTTAAACTGTTTTAGAAGTTTGGAATTCTAAGCCGCCTAAAGTCACTTGGTCAGTTGGTCAGCTATAGAAATTGAATTAATAAGTACAATAGAATAAATATAACTATTTGAATAAAATCACACATTGAAAACAAAGTTAAGAGGCTAAAGCTTATAAGTTCGAATAAAAATCAAAGTTAAAAATTCAAAAGGCTAAAAGATGAATGTGGGAGTGCCCACAAGCCACCAGCCATCCCCAGGGCTGCATCACCTTCTTAGACTCTCATGCTAATTGTAGAATTATAGAATCATAGAATCATAGGTTGGAAGGAATCTTGGAGGTTTTCTAGTCCAAATCCTTGCCCAAGGCAAGGAGACCATATTATACTGGACAAATGATCTTTCAAAACCTCCAGAGATGGAGTACCCACAACTCTGGGAAGCAAGCTATGAGTAATGGTTCTCACTGTCAGGAAATTTCTCCTTAGTTCCAGATTGGTTAACCCTGTGATGAGCTTCCACTCATTGCTTCTAATCCTACCCTAGATATAAAAAAATTAGCCACAGAATTTGACCAGAAGTTTCACATAAATAAAAATGAATGAAAATTAAGATGTAACAATATCCTGCTGATAAATAAAATCCTGTTTAAGGAATATGTTTCAATCAGAATAGAGTTGGAAAGGATCTTGGAGGTTTTCAATGTGAAAATTTCCAAACAAAAGAGCTGTTGAAGAGTTAGTCGAGACTGCCTTGAGATGGGTGGATATCAGAGATGATATTCAGCAGGTTCTGGCCAGTTCTAGAGAACCGGTAGCGGAAATTTTGAGTAGTTCGGAGAACTGAACTACTGACTGGAGATTTTACAGTATCCTTCCCCTGCCATGCCGACCAAGCCATGCCCACAGAACCGGTAGTAAAAAAAAATGAATCCCACCACTGGTGGATATAGAACATCAGAGTTGGAAGGGACCTTGGAGGTTTTCTAGTCCAGCCCCTTGCTCAAGCAGGAGATCCTATACAATTTCAGACAAGTCTCTTCTTAAAAATCTCCAGTGATAAAGCACCCACAACATCTGAAAGCAATCCATTAATGGTTAATTGTCCTCATTATTAGGAAGTTTCTCCTTAATTCCAGGTTGCTTCTCTCCTTGGTAAGTTTCCATCCATTGTTCCTTGTCTTGCCTTCTGGTGCTTTGTAAAATAATTTGATGCCCTTTTCTTTGTGGCAGCAAAGTGCTTTGTGTATTTTGTTGAGTAGGTTCCTATACAAGGCCTCTGAGTTTTGCTTTTAGGTGTCTGCTTCCAGTCACTAGCTGTCTGTCATTTTGCTGCAACTCCAGAACTTAATATACTTTTTCTGGAAAACCAGAAGACTGGGGGTGTTGGCCTCACCTCTGAGGATAGGATGTTCCAAAGTTCCAAAGAGTAAATAGTGAGGCTAGCAATGTTCCATAGTCCATTCCATCTTCCCTCTGATCTCCTAGTCCTGAGTCCAAGAATCCTTTCAGGCTTTCCTTGGTGAGGTGGTGACATGGGCAGGCCAAAAACTTAGCACAGCTGACCTTCACAAACATTTTCCATCCTTTTTCCCCCCTCTTTGACAGCCTCTGCAGTCAAAATGACTTCAAGAATGTGAAGTTTTGTCTGGCTGAATAGGCTTCTTGATTGGAAACACTGCTGCCAAAAGAAAAAAAAGGGGGACTTAAAAAGGAAGTTGTGAATGTGCTGTGGCCTGATCCCTGAGGCTTATTTAAAAGTGGAGAGCATAATTAGAGACAATAATGATGGAAATGCAGGCTTTGCACAAGCTTTCTGGCATTCATTCCTTAATTCTCATGTCAGATTGGTGCTTTTGTTAAGATGATTTTGGATCAATTTGGATCAATTAGGCTGGAGCCTCCCCCACTGCCTCCATTACCAAAGAGTATTTCTGAAAGCCTTTGGCTGCCCTGATCACAAGAACAATCATGTGCCAGTTTCAGATTCCAAATCAGCAGGAACCTGGAATGCTTTTGAGAAGTAAAACATGGCCCCTGCATTCAAACTTTTGGAACTTTCATGATAAGACCACAAAAAAAAAAAAAAAAAAAAAGAGGAAATACAGCATTGAGATGAGTGGGGGTTTTGTTTTTTGTTTTAAAAAAAGGCCTGTTTCTAAGCAAGATGCTGAGTTTTGATGTCCAGAAAAAAAACAGATGAAGGTGTGCAATTTAAAGCCTGCCATTTCCCATGAATGATCCATTCAGTTCAGGATGGAAAAACTTGCAGTCAATGCTTTTGGTAACTGGGTTACCTTGCTTTTGTAGCCACAGCTTGTATTGTCCCTTCTGACCCTTTCTCTTTGCTTTATCACTTTGGCTGTAATTTTACCAACTAGAGACACAAATGACCAAGACTCAAACTATCTTACTTCAGTTACATAAAGCAAAGACCAAGCTCTCTGGAAAAAAACTTAGTGCTAGTGGAAGGAAGGAAACTTAGGGGACTGGAGACTAAAACTTATAAAGAACGGTTACAGGAACTGGGTATGGCTCGTCTGGTGAAGTGAAGGACCAGGGGAGACATGATAGCAATGTTCCATTACATAGTGAGGAAGGGGTCAAGCTATTTTTCTAGGCACCTGAAGGCCAGACAAGGAATAATGGATGGAAGTTGATCAAGGAGAGATTCAACCTCAAAATAAGGAGAAATTTTCTGACAGTGAGAACAATCAACGAATGGAACAGCTTGCCCTCGGAAGTTGTGGGAGCTTCATCACTGGAGGCCTTCAAGAAGAGATTGCACAGCTATTTGTTAGTAATGGTGAAGGGTCTCCTGCTTGGGTGAGGGATTGGACTAGATAGAAACCTCCAAGATCCCTTTCAACTCTGTTAATCTGTTATCTGAAAAGGGAAAGATGACAACCAAGGTGGAAAGATTTAGTCATAATGTTAATAAGTGCACCTTTGGATGAGCTGGAAGACCAGGTTAAGAAAGATCATCATGGAAAAAGTCAAAGGTCCATTTTTCAAAAGGCAACTGGACTTTCTTTGTTTTTCCTTGATATTTCGCTTCCCATCCAAGAAGCTTCTTCAGTTCTGACAAAATGATGGAGAATGGAAGGATTTATATTCCTTGTGCACACACACCCATACACACACACCCATACACACACACACACACACACACACACACACACACACACACACAAAGAGAATATAAATACTTTGCACTTGATCTTTCAAATCACTGAATAGTGATAAGCATGTAGTTTTCACAATAACTTTAAACATCAGAACCTTTTGTAGTATAATCAGGAGTGAGCTGCTGGGCAGGGGTGGGATTCAAATTTTTTAACAACTGGTTCTGTGGGCATGGCTTAGTTGGTGGCTTAAATGGTGGTCATGTGACTGGGTGGACATGGCTTGGTGGGCATGTGACTGGCTGGGCATGGCCAACTCAACATCACTCACATCGAGGTGCGCATCTCCTCGCATGGCCTCTCGTGACTGTGGGGATGCTGCAACAGTCATAAGTGTGAAAAAGGGTCATAAGTCACTTTTTTCAGTGCCACTGTAACTTTGAATGGGCACTCCACACAAGCAAAATACCAGCAAAGGAGGGGAAAAAACCCCCAGAGACGTTCCTGAGACAAGAAGTCTAGTCCTGCCAAGAATGTAATAAGGGTTAATGGAGAGGCAGTTTCTGTAAGCAACACCAGAATGTTTCCTTCCTGCCTTCCTTACAGGATTAGGCCAGTAATTTGTTCTAACAACCGGTTCTCTGAACTGGTTAGAATGTTAACAACCAGTTCTAGTGAATAGGTGCGAACTGGTAGAATCCCACCCCTGCTGCTGGGGGATCGCAGGGGTTCAGGAGAGCCCCTAGCTAAGATACTGTGCATTTTGGAGAATCACCAAATTCCACTCCTGTCTGGCCCTGCCCACCCTACCCCATTCCTCCCAGGAGTCCCCACGCAGCATGTTTTGGATGCAGGTAAGTGCAGAGAGGGGCTTGCAGAGAGCAAAAAACACGGGCCTCCTGGAAGTTCGGGAAGGCTGGAAATGGGCCCATTTCTGGCTTCCAGAGCCCAGGGAGGCCATTTTCACCCTCCTAGAGACTTGAGAAAAGCCTCTGAAGGCCAGGTAGAGCAAAAAGCCCTCTCCCCACTGACAGGACACTGACTAGGCCACGCCCACCATGGCCACGCCTACCCAGCAATCAGGCAGAGAACCCATTGCTAAAATTTTTGCAGCCCACCCCTGAGTGTAACTATAATTTGAGGCATGGTACCTTACCACTTGATAGCCCTTGGGTAGCTTTGCTTAGCTTTGGAAGCTAAGCCTGTTTGGGCCTGGTTAATGCTTGGCTAGAAACCCACTAAGGAACCTGCAGGTTTGAGGCTAGACTGTGAAAGAGAAACATATCTTAGAAGAAGCAATATCAAAACATTGTGTGGTTGCTTACAAAATTGCACGGATGTCCATGTGACCACAAATCCACAGGAATCTAGTTAAGCTAGAGGATGTCTTTATCTTTTGGAGAGAAAAATAATTCTCTCTGTGAGTTCACCCCCTCTGATTTCGAGGTTTACGTAATGCTGCAGGACTCAATTATAATGAAGTTAAGACTAGCTGTCCAAACCATTTTGAAATAACATCAAAATTCGATACTGTTGATTCAACATCTAACCTTGCTAAGGGTTGGGCAAGCAGGTGAGCAGAAGGCGGATTTAGCTGCCAAGTTTTGGATTCTAAAAATAAGGCTTGTTTAGATTGCAGGAAAAAGCAGCCACCTGCCAATTAAATGAAAGAGGCCTTCCATTAGGCTGGGTTGGAGTGGCAAATCGAGGCACTTACTTTGGTAGATAAATGCCTTAATGTCCCCTTTCCATTCTGCACGTGCTGGAGAGGAAGAACGTGACATAGAATATCCATTAAAATCAGGTTAAACTTTCAGGATGGATGTCAAGAGCCCTAGTCTTCCTTGATCCTTTCTCGGGAGAGCGCTCCCACTTTGCACATTGGTACAGATTATCCATACAATTATGTAAATTGGAACTGTGCAAGTTTTTTGACATCCGTCGTTACCAGCTGAACTGAAGCTATCAATTTCCTTTCAAGTTCTCTTTAATGATTTTTGAGGCTTTTGTGGCAAATACATTCAGATCTTTCAATACTGCTCTTCGAGAACAGAAGTCTTTTTTTTTTTAATCACAGCAAAGTAGGACATATTTAACATGAGGAGAACCATACTCCAAAAAGGAGGCAAGACTGGGATAAAAAAAAATCTAATTGAAATCCACATTAAATTATCAAAGTACAATCAATACCATTGCTATTAATGGTGATTTAATCAAAACAAGTGTCTTCCTGCAACATCCACAGCAAACTGCAATGACCCCCAAATTCTCACCTTGTGTTCTTGCATCCTGATATCTTCATAGGTTTTTTTTTTTTTTTCAGATAACAGATTAACAGAGTTGGAAGGGATCTTGTAGACCCAACACCATTTCTGACAAATGGCAGTCCAATCTCTTCTTGAAAGTCTTAGTGATGAAGCTCCCACAACTTCCAAGGGCAAGGTGATCTATTGGTTGATTGTTCTCACTGTCAGAAAATTTCTCATTATTTCCAGGTTAAGTCCCTCCTTGATCACCTTCCATCCATTATTCTGGCCTTCAGGTGCTTTAGAAAACAGCTTGACCCCTTCCTCCTCTCTGTGGCAGCCCCTCAAATATTGGAACATGGCTATCATGTCTCCCCTAGTCCTTCTCTTCATTAGACTAGCCATGCCCAGTTCCTGTAACTGTTCTTCATATCTTTTAGTATTCAGTTGCCTATTTAAATAACTTTTTGATATTTCAAAAAATACTCAAGGCCTGGCTATGTGGTCAGTCCTGGAGCTACAGGCAACCAGAGCCTGACTCAGATGGTTCAATTGTCCTCCCTCTTCTTCTTTTTATGATATTTATCAATATGGGTTTTGTTCCATATTAGTATTCTTGGAATACCCTCACCTGATTGGTTAATATGGACTGCACTGTGATTGGACGAAACAACGACAGTGATTGGTTAGTAAAGAATCAACCGCGATTGGCCGCGCCGATCGCGGGAAGTTCAGAAAGCTGTCATTGGATGCGAGCCGACAGCAAGCTCTATAAGAAGGGCCGACGAAGGTGGGATACTGAGACAAAGAGACCAGTCGAGCACGTGGCAACCAAGCTGAACAACTGACGAGATGGCTGGCAGCAACTTGCCACCCGATCAGGCAACCAAGAACTGGGAATCATACATTGATCGATTCCTCATGTTCCTCGAGAGCAACAACTTGAAAGATGCAAATGACCACAGGAAGCGAGCTGTGTTCCTGACCCACTGCGGGCCTGCAGTGTTCAAGATGGCCAAAGCATTGGCCAAGCCCGAAGATGTAAAAGAGATGGCATGGCCAGACCTAGACCGGCTACTCTGAAACCATTATGCCACGGCCATTCCCAACCTAATCCGGAGACATGAGTTCTACCGATGGGATCAGAAGGATGGAGAGAGCATCGGGGACTTCGTGGCAGCCCGAAGAAACATCAGGGGTGCATGTGGTTTCTCCAACATGGACAAGGCTCTGAGATACCGCGTGGTTCTCGGGTTAAGAGATCCGATACTCCAGAGCAGACAAATGGCTTCAATCTTAGCAGAAAGACTGAAAAAATATTTAAATAATTTTATTCATCCAGATCAAAATGGATTTCTGCCAAAGAGACAAATTAGAGACAATATGAGAGTAATTTTGGATACTTTGGAATATTATGAGGCTCATCCTGAAAAACAAATGGCTTTGATATTCCTAGATGCTCAAAAGGCATTTGACAACGTGAATTGGAGATTTATGTTATTACTATTGGAACAGATGGGCTTTGCCAGAAAATTTATTCAAGCAATAGAAGCCATATATAATAAACAGACAGCAAAGGTAATGATGGAGGGAGAATTTACAGATCTTATTAATATAAGAAGAGGCACAAGACAAGGATGTCCCCTATCTCCTTTGTTATTCGTATTAACTTTGGAAGTGTTGAATAGAAATATTAGAGATGACAAAAATATAAAAGGAATGAAAATTAAAAAGGAAGAATTTAAACTACAAGCTTTTGCTGACGATTCAGCTTTTATTCTGGAAGACCCGTTAGAAACCGCTCCAAAGTTATTGGAAAAGATAGAGACATATGGTGAGATGGCTGGCTTGAAAATAAATAAAGATAAAACAAAGATTTTGACAAAAAACATGTTATTGAGACAAAGAGAAGAACTGACAGATCTTTTGAAAATTCAAGTTACAAATAAGGTTAAGTATCTGGGGATATACTTGACAGCAAGATGTAGCACATTAAAAGAGAATAATTATATTAAACTCAAACAACAGATAATTACAGATTTGAAGAAATGGGAAAATTTACAATTGTCATTAATAGGGAGAATTTCAACAATTAAGATGAATATTTTACCTAGAATTTTATTTCTCTTTCAAACAATACCAATTAGACTTGGAAAAGACTATTTTGAAGATTTAAATAAAACTATGTTGAAGTTTATATGGCAAGGTAAAAAAGCGAGAATAAAGTTAAAGCTTTTGCAAGATGCTAGAATTAGAGGAGGTTTTGGCCTGCCTAATTGGGAATTGTATTATCAAGCTGCAAGTTTGATGTGGGTCAAAGAATGGATAACATTAAGAAAACATAGATTGTTGACATTAGAAGGACATGATTTACTGTTGGGCTGGCATGCTTTTTTATGGTACAAGGGAACTAAAACACAGGGGTATTTCAGAAGACATTATATACGGGAGTCTTTGTGGTTAAATTGGGAGAAGATAAAAAAACAATGTTATTTGAAAATTCCAACTTGGTTATCGACTATTGAAGCATTTTCCTATCCTATGATCTATAAAAAGGAACAAACAGTTAGATATGGGGAACTGTTGGATGAAAAGGGTGGACTTAAAATGATCCAAAACTTAGAGGAACAAGGTATAAGGATGAATTGGTTTTCATATGCGCAAATACACTCAAGATATCTTGAAGATTTTAAAACGGAAGGATTCTATGATAAACAGACTGATTTAGATAAGATATTGATGGGTACTGATGAGAAAGTGATTAAAAAGTTATATGGTTATTTATTGGGAATTAAGCTAGAGGAAGAACAAGTTAAAGAAACTATGATTGCTTGGGGGAAGAATTTTGGATATGGGATTGATTTAGAGCAATGGCAAAAATTGTGTTCTCAAAATTATAAAATGACAATGTCAATAGCATATAAAGAAAACTTGTATAAGATGTTTTACAGGTGGCACTTCCCCCCGACAAGAATAGCAAGAATGTTCAAGAACAAATCTGAAAAATGTTGGAAATGTCATCAGATACCTGGCTCATACTATCATATGTGGTGGACTTGTGAGAATGCCAGAAAATATTGGACTTAAATTCACATGTGGTTGGAAAAAATGACAAAGAAACACATAGACTTGAAACCAGAGATCTTTTTATTGGGAATTTTACCTGATATATATAATAAAGACTTGAAATATTTGATTGTAAATGTATTAACAGCGGCTAGGATTGTATTTGCTAAAAACTGGAAGAATGAGAAAATACCATTGCAGGAAGAAATTATTAAGAAAATATTGGAATGTGCTGAGATGAGTAGATTGACATTTGAAATTAGAGAACAAGAAGATAAACAATTTTATGAAATTTGGGTTTTTTTTTTATCAATGGTTAGATGATAAAATACAATAATAGAGCATTAGTATTATATATATGAAGGGTTTTTAGGATTGATTTGTTATGATTATATGATAAGTTATAGAATAAACTGTTTGAAGTATTGTTATCTCACAAAGCATGAATGATTAAAAGTATAGTCAGGAAAAGATTTTTTTTTATTTTTTTTTGGTAATATTAGAATATGGATTGACAATATGAGTGGTTATGCAATATAACTGTAATTGACACTATAAAATGAATGCACAAAACTGATGAACCAACCAATACACCGGAAGTATATATGAGAGTAGATGTTTTTAATGTTTTGTACGTTTGTCTGTTTGTAGAAAATTAATAAAATAAAAAAAAAAAAAGAATATTGCACATGCTGCACAAGGGACACCCAGGCATCGTAAAGATGAAATCCTTGGCCAGAAGCTACATTTGGTGGCCAGAGATGGACAAAACTATCGAGACATGGTTGGCAACATGTGATAAATGTCAAAGATCCAGGCCAAACCCTCCCTCCACACCAACCCTCGAATGGGAAACACCCAGGGGCCCATGGTCAAGGGTCCACATAGACTTTGCGGGACCCACAAAAGGACACACCTTTTTAATCACAGTTGATGCTTATTCCAACTGGTTGGAGATAAACATTATGCAATCTACCAGAACAGAAGCAGTCATAAAAAAAATAACTAAACTTTTTGCCACCCATGGTCTACCAGACTTGCTAGTCTCTGACAACGGGCCACAATTCACGGTGTTGGCATTTGAACAATTTCTCACTGAATGGGGCATACGGCATGCATTTACAGTGCCCGCTCATCCGGCGGTGAACGAGCGGGTGGAACGAATGGTCAGATACACGAAAGATGTCCTAGAAAAAAATGGATGCAGGAAGCATGCACAAAAAAATAAATAAACTACTAACAGTACAACATATAACATCCAGTTCAAAAACCAACAAAAGCCCAGCAGAGCTCCTCTTGGGAAGAAAACTCCAATCCCACCTAGACAGACTGCACCCAACATATAATTCCGAAAAACCACCAGACTCGTCTAGCAGGTACCGCACATTTAATCCAGGAAACACAGTTTATGCTAAAAACTTTTCAGGGGACCCGCTCTGGGTACCTGCCAAGATAACCCAGGTGACAGGTCCCCGGTCATACCAGCTAGAAATGGAGGACGGAAGGAATTGGAAATGACATATCGACCAACTAAGATTGAGAACAACATCCAACAGTACAAGCAATGCACAAACACCACAAAAAGACTTAAATAAAAAAACCAGAGGGGGAAGAGAAACCCCAGACAATTACCAAAAGGAAGGAGAAAATCCTCCCACAGCACAGCGACAAACCAAACACGTCCAACCAACACAAACCAAGCAACCACCACCAACACCAATAAATAGAGAAAGAAACCAACAACACTTACCAGCCAACAATGGCAGCAGAAGGGAACCAGCAGAAGACAACCCACGCGGTACCTCGCCTGGAAGAAACAGCCAAGCCAGTTCAACCAGCCTGGAAAGACCAGCCAGGAACAGAGAAGCTGACAACTCAACCGACCCCAGTAGACTGGGTGGGAGTTGCAGCAAAAGACCTGACTCACCCTTCCAGACGGTTCCATTCAGAAGAGCAGGAGCAACAAAGATTCCATCCAAACCGGCTGAAGACCAAGCAACAACTGAGCTGCGCAGGTCAAATAGGCAGGTTAAAAGCCCCGCCTACCTACGGGACTATGTCACGTAGGATGGACCAAACCAAGAGGGGAGGGGTGTTCCATATTAGCATTCTTGGAATACCATCACCTGATTGGTCAAGATGGACTGCACTGTGATTGGACGAAAGAACAACAGTGATTGGTCAGTAAAGAATCAGATTCAGGGAGATTCAGAGAGCTGTCATTGGATGCGAGCCACCGGCAAGCTCTATAAGAAGGGCTGCCGCGGCTTGCAGGTCCAACACTCTTTTCATAAAGAGCTGAAGTTATGCTGCTCTCAAGTCTCTTTTTCCTGCGCTTGTATAGGTTTTTATGTTGTATATTGTATTTTTGTTTTTATCTGATCATTGGTGCAACCCAGGATGTTTAAATGAGCTGGGAAGGTGAGCTTTAGGTGAGCTGGGAAGCTATATAAATTGGATCATACATAAATAAAATAAATCATACATTTTGTGTAAGGATCAGAGGTGGCATTCAGCAGGTTCTGACCAGTTCTGGAGAACCAGTAGTGGAAATTTTAAGTAGTTCAGAGAATACCTCCTCTGACTGGCTCCGCACCCATCTATTCTCTGCCTCCTGAGTCCCAGCTGATTGGCTGGGTCTTCTTTTGTTGCCCTGCACAGGAGAATGGAGTTGGAAATCAGGTTAGTGGGGTGGGGAGGGAATGGAGATTTTGCAGTAAACTTTCCTCAGGAGTGGGATGGGAATGGAGATTTTACAGTATCCTTTCCCTGCCACGCCCACCAAAACACACCCACCACGCCTTGCCCACAGGACCAGGAATAAAAAAAAATTAATCCCACCACTGGTAAGGATGTCATCACCCACCTTTCACCATTGTCCCCTACCCCTTGTTCTACAGTACAGAAACTGTACTGTACTTTGGGTGCTTCTGAGCATGCAGGAGTATGAGTACAGCATAGTGGTGGGATTCAAATTTTTTTTACTACCGATTCTGTGGGCATGGTGGGGGAAAGATACTGTAAAATCTCTGGTCAGAAGTGGTATTTGCCAGTTCTCCGAATTGGTCAAAATTTCCTCTACCAATTCTCCAGAATTAGTCAGAACCAACTGAATACCACCGTTGGTACAACACCTCTCTAGGGAGCCAGTTTGGTTTAGTGATTAAGGCGCCAGACTAAAAACCAAAAGGCTGTGAGTTCTAGTCCCACCTTAAGCATGAAAGCCACCTTTGTTAGTTGGGCCAATCATCAGTAGTCAACTGGAATTCTGGGAGTTGAAGTCCACAGATCATAAAGGGGCCATAGTTCCCTGCCCCTGCAAGGTTATTCCAACAAACCTGAAAGATGTTCATAGAGAGAAAGAGACTGGGGTTACCATGGCTGGGACTTGACCATGGATCTTGCAGCCTTGGTCAAAAAGCCTAAAATTGAGGTTTATTGTTTGTTTGTTTTTTGAAGTTGAATGGAGACAGTAAGGTAGAAGATAACTACCTAAAAAAATAAGTTTTAGCAACTCTGAATAATACTTGTGTGAAGTAACACAGTGTTTTGACAGATTTTGATTTGGCTGGCAATATAGAGAGGTGTGTATGTCTGTTTTGCATTTTTACCCCTAATGCATACACACAATTTAAATATCAACAGCATTTAAATATGCTGAAAGGACCCTTTAACCTTTTCTTATGTTTAAAAGTAGAATTCTGCTTACATGGGTGCTAATATACGCATGGGTAATTTTAACTTCCTTTTGGAGAAATGCAGTGAATGTTTGCTTCCACAACTTTTAATAATAAAAAAACATGTTGAAAAAAATCCCCTAAATGTTTGGTATCAATCATTATATTTTGTTGCTGGGTGATAATAACCGGTCGAACAAGGTTATGTCTGGAAATCTGTTTAAAGTACAGATGGTCTTTGATTGTAGAAAGTCAGCATACCTAAGAAGAATGAAATATTTTGGGACATATCACAAAAGCAGAATATTATATTTCACTAAAGGGGAAATGGAGATATATGCTCTTGGAGACAGAAAGCAGCATCCAAGTCTTTCTTAATAGCCCCAGCACATGGTGAGACCAGTTTTTAGAAATGGAGATTTGGCAATCTATTCAAGACAGGATATTTTGAAACAAAGGCAGAATGGTAGGATTAGAAGCAGCCATCATCCAAGATTCAACACAGGGAAAAGCCATTAAGCCACAATAGGAATTATTGCATCCCTCTCAGAGTAGTCCAAACTTCAGCCAAACTTAGCTCAGACAAACACTTAGGATTTGTAGCTTGCCTATAGAGCCAGCTATGATCCCTACATAACCTCTACATGACCCCAACAGCCAATAGAATACATGTTCTTGCACAGGTACAGGAAGCTCTAGTGCAAAGCCCAAGAGAAGGTATTAATACCCCCCACTCTCAACTCCATATGGTCAGCTGCACCAGGACCATGTGCCTGATGGTTCTGTTTCATCATTAAAACATCTTTCCAATCAGCTTCCACGTTACCAGTGTCTTTCTCTAGCTTTCTCTTACTCTACCAGTGTCCATCTCCAGATGGATATTTCTTTCCACACAACTACAATTGGGAATCAGAATTTCTGTTCTAAGCAAGGCAGTTATTCAGTAGACTGTACCCTATTTATGACTTTTTTCTGTCATGATTGTTAAGTGAATCATTGCAGATGTTAAGTGAATCATATGTTTGTTAAGCTAATCCAGCTTCCTCATTGACCTTGCTTGTCAGATACCATCTGGGAAGGTCACAAATGCCAATCCCATGACTTTGAGATGCTGCAACCATCACAGATTGCCAAGCACCTGAATTTTGATCACAGGATGGTTCCAACGGTCATAAGTGTGAGAACCGGTGGGAAAATAACCTTTTTCAGTGCTGTTGTAATTTCAAACGATCACTAAATGTATGGTTGTAAGTCAGGCACTAACTGTGTAGGGCAGATATCAATAGCACTTAGATTTATATACCACTTCACAGTGCTTTTACAGCCCTTTCTAAGCAATTTACAGAGTCAGCATATTGCCCCCAACAATCTGGGTTCTCATTTGACCCACCTCGGAAGGATGGAAGGCTGAGACAACCTTGAGCCAGTCAGGATTGAACTCCTGGCAGTGGGCAGAGTCACTTTGCAATACTGCATTCTAACCACCGCACCACTACGGTTCTTCTACAGGAGCGAGGAAGTTGATATGCTAAAACAACAACCCTTCACAAATGCTCTAATTATGAAATGTCACTAATGAAGAATCAATTTCTTGCCTATTTCCTGTATGATAGTTGGAAGAACTAAAATTCAGAGAGGGAGAGGGATGGTCTAAAATGCAGCCTGAGCTGGAAGAGAAACAGAGAGAAAATGTGGGAGATAATTTTTCCCCTCTCAATCTTTTGAGTGGGTGACTTCATTTTGACAGGATGGCAGCAATCCTCAAGTTAGCTAAGCATAACTCAGTGCAGTTTGTCAAAAAAAAAAAAAATAGTATAGAACTGTGGCCTATGACTCAAAGATCTCGAGCAAGCTGAGCCTCAAGATAAGTCTTCCACCATAAAATCCAGACAAAACAACCATCGGAGTGGAATGGTATAAAGTAGAGGGTGTAGAAGCTTGGCAACTTTAAGACTTGTGGACTTCAACTCCCAGAATTCCCCAGCCATTAAGTCCACAAGTTTTAAAGTTGCCAAGGTTGGTTACAAGGTCTCCTGCTTTTAATCAGGAGGCTGGATGTCACGCCCCTGGTGGGAGGAAGAGGAGGAACAGCCAACAGGGAGTGGAAGGGTGGCTCCAGAGGTTGTGAAGGAGGTTGGGGAAGGGAAGAGGTCAGCTGAGCAAGCAGAGGAGGACCCAGGCCCCTCACCTATCCATCCTAGGGCATGCAGGGAGGAGAGGATAAAGGAAAGACATGGTCTACTCGGGAGAAGAGGGCCTTGATCCTCTTTATGGGATGCAGATGTGAGAACTGCATAAGAGTTTGGACCTGCGTGCCAGCAAATACTGGAAACAAAGAGTGTTTTATTCCTGGATGAGGTTTATCTTGTTTGGTGTTCTTCCAATGGACTATACCTGGTTATCTTCTTGAAGTTTGTAAGTCATTATCCTGGTCTGTTGTGGAACTTTCTTCAGTGTGGTTTGTTTTTGGTTTTTTATTGCTTCATTATCTGCTGTTTGAGTTTGGACTGTATATTTTTCATTTGGAATGTTATTTTGGAAATCTCCAACTGAGAACAATTGAACAGTGAAGCCAAGTTGAAGGCATTAATGATTAAAGCCCATGTCACACTGAACCAATGGATGCAAAGAGGATGTAAAATGGACAAAAAACCTTGCCATCCGTTCGAAAACGCGATGTACTCACTGCCTCCGTTTGGCTTCCTCTCTATCCGTCCAGAATCCGTTTATGGACGTTTCATCCATTCCAAAAGTTTTGGGCTGCCTAAAACTTTTGCGCGGAAAATGTATCCAGTTCGTCTGTTCTGCATCCGCGACGCATCCGCTACGCATCCGCTACGCATCTGCTACGCATCCGTTCTGCATCTGTTACACATCCGCTATATCAGCTAGGCATCTGCTACGCATCCGCGCAACTCCATCTGCCCGGACGTGGGGAGGAAGCGGAACAGACGCAGAATGGATGCAGAACGGATGCAGAACGGATGCAGAACAGATGCAGCATGGAAACAAAGCGTTCAAAACGGAAAAAACGTTCGCAGAGGGGACCTATCTCAGATATTAAGGATGTCTAGAGGATGCCTACAGGATGCCTAGATGATGCCTAGTGGAAAACCTATACTGCCTATAAAAAGGGGGAGCAACTCGCCTGCATCTCACTTTCAGAACAGCAACCCAGCGGTGCAGACCTCTGCAGCCTTCATCTGCCTCTTCCTCTTCCACAGCATCCAGTCATGTCCACCGTGGATTGTAACAAAGTCCTTTCAGCAGCCACCATCGTTCTGCAACAGTGCGAAGCCATCTGCAGGCTCTGTGAACACTACTGCGAGAAGAAAAGGAGCCACCCAAAAAGAGTCTGGGTCCGAAGATGGTTCACTGGAAGAGCAGAGGACGGACTGTACAACAAGCTGATGGTGGAGCTCAGGAGTGAAGACACTCGGGCGTTCCAGAACTTCATGAAGATGCCTCCAGCCATGTTTGACAAAGTTGTGCAGCGGCTGACACCCAGGTTGACCAAGGCAAACACCAGCTTCCGGCCCAGCCTGGAACCTGGGCTCAAGGTGGCACTCACTCTGCGCCACCTGGCCTCAGGGACATCCTACAGGAGCATGCAGTACGGCTGGAGGGTGCATTCCAAAACCATCAGCATTGTGGTCAGAGAAGTGGTGCAGGCCATCATCGAAGAATACAAGGAGGAGTTCCTCCAGTACCCCTCCACTGAAGAAGGATGGAAGAAAGTTTCAGAGCAGTGGTATCAGAAGTGGAACTTACCACACACCATTGGAGCCATAGATGGCAAGCACGTGGCCTGCAAATCTCCAGCCAAGTCGGGGTCCACTTATTTCAACTCCAAGGGCTTCTTCAGAATCATCCTCTTCGCCATGGTCAATGCTGACTACAAGTTCATGTACATCGATGCTTCAGGCAACAGCTCCTCTTCAGATGCCCAGGTATACAACGCCAGTCACCTCAAGGAGGAGCTGGAACATAACCTCATCGTGGGCTTCCCAGATCCAGAACCCCTGCCCAATGACACACAATATGTGCCCTACTTCATCGTGGGGGATGACGACTTCTCCCTCACAACCTACCTCATGAAGCCCTACACCTCCAGACTCCTCACCCGTGAAGAGAGGATCTTCAACTACAGGCTGTCCAGGGCAAGGTGGGTGGTGGAGAACGCCTTTGGCATCCTGGCCAACAGGTTCCAGGTACTTCTCACCACCATGCAGCATCACCCAGAGACCGTGAGGAGGATCGTGGAAGCTTGCTGCATCCTGCACAATCTCATGCGCACCTGCTACCCAGTCTTGCAGAACAGGCTCGTGGACCTCCAACAAGGCAATGGGGACATGAAGCCTGGGGAATGGAGGCAAGGGCGAAACCTGACAGACACTGAGGATGTGCAAGGCCCCAACAGAGCCTCACATGAAGGGAAGAAGCAGCGCAACCTCCTGAGACACTGGGGCAACTCCCTAGCTGGAGCAGTGGAGTGGCAAAACAGGATGATAGATGCTTAATGGATGCTTCCTTCAGACTGTCTCATCACATGGATGAGATTGGGCCATGTATGTTTGGTTGGCCTACAATGAACAGGGCGTTTAATAAAGAGTTGTGTTTATGTTGACATGTGTGGATAATTATTACATTATTATTGATAATAAAGGTGTGGCACCTGGGAGGGTGGACCATCCAGTCCCACTATGCTTGCACTGGAGGTTTATCTATCCCACTGCTATCCTAACCCATCCCATAGCTATTACCCATCCCACAGGTATCCTAACCCATCCCAAAGCTATCCTTACCCATCCCACAAGCATGCAAAGGCTTAAACCATTTCTAAAAGTTTCCAGCAAGACTTTATTAAAAAAAAGAAATGAAGCAAGTGTGTGAATCAAAAATAGACTTTATTAACAACAAGCTATAAGACAAAACTGAGTCTCTGGCACTCCTCTTGGTCGCTCAGTCCCAGGGGTGAAGGGTGCAGGTGCTGTGGAGGTGGCTGGTGCTGGAGTGCTTGTCATCAGCTCCTCCAGAAGCAGAAGCAGCAGAAGCGCCAGCCCTAGAAGAGCGAGCCCATGCTGCAGAAGCCCTAGCAGAACCAGAGTGCGGGCCAGGGGGCGGGATGGTAGCCCTGTCCCTCTTGCCAGGGCTGGCAGCAGATGGCTGAGGCTTGCTGTGCTTCCGCATGGTTGTGGGGTTGCTGGCTGGCAGGGAGGCTGGCAGGAACCAAGGCTGGTAGCAAGGCTGGCAGGGAGGCTGGCACCAAGGCAGGCAGGAAGGCTGGCAGGGAGGCTGGCACCAAGGCTGGCAGGAAGGCTTGCAGGCAGGCAGGCACCAAGGCTGGCAGGAAGGCTGGCAGGCTGGCAGGCAGGCAGGCACCAAGGCTGGCAGGCAGACATGAACCAAGGCTGGCAGGAAAGCAGGCAGCAAGGCTGGCAGGCAGACCGGCTGGCAGGCAGGCTCGCAGGCAGGCTGGCACCAAGGCTGGCAGGGAGGCTAACAGTAAGGCTGGCAGGCAGACTGGCAGGCAGTGCAGGCAAGGCAGTCGATGTGTCCGGCAGCAGGTCTTTCCTCTGAATGGTGACCTGCTTCCGAGCTGCTTCCGTTATATCCGTGGGGCTGATGCAATGCATCCTCCCCGCATGCGCAGTGAACGCCAGGCATCCATTAGGCTTCCGTTCTGCATCCGCTTCATCCGTTCGGCGTCCGCTCTGCATCCACTCTTTCCATTCTGCGTCCGCTTTGCTGAGGCCCCCCGGAAGCCCTGCGCATGTGCCACCCACTCCCTCCGCTCCCATCCGCTTCCATCCGCTAGGCTTCCGTTCCGCATCCGCTTTGCATCTGCCCTGCGTCCTCCCCGCATCCATGTTATCCACTCCGGTTATGCAAATTTTCGCCCCTTTTGAGAGCGGATAACAATGGATGGAACATTTTGCTCGTCCGCTGTGTCCTTTTTGCATCCGTTGGCTAGTGTGACATGGGCTTAAATAACATTTATTTATCTTTTGGGTTTTGTTACATTTATGGTACACTCCGGGTCATCACACTGGACTAGAAGACCTCTGAGTCTCTTCCAGCCACTGAATTCATGTTCTATGTTTCAGCAAAAATGATAGGCACTGCAGGAATAATCAGGATTGAAGATCTGAGGCTACAAAGGAAAATCTCAGAGGACTACCTCCAAAACAGGGGAAAGTGCCAAGCTATAAATGAAAGAGGATTTGATTTAATTCAATGTAAATGCAACCTCTAAATGACTACAATGGAGAGAGGTGGGATTGTTGGCATTGAGCTAGGAAGTCATGTAGGTGTTTTGCTTTATGACCAGAATGTCTTACGACCAAAATTCAAGGTTCACACGTGGACCTGTTCTATATTATCAATAAAATGCAGTTACACACAAAAAGGTGTGGGAAGAAATATCGATCTGGTTCAGTTCCAAGCTTGGAGAAAGACATTGGAAACATGGAGGCGGATTGGAAAGAAGGTTTAATGATGAACAGAACCACCAAGCACATGGTTCTGGTGCAGCTGCCAAAATGAAGTTGAGGGGTTTTTATACATTCTTTGGGCTTTGCACGTGAGCCTCCTTTTCCTGTGCAAAAACATGTATTCTATTGGCTGTTGTCAGACTCCCATGGGGTCATGTAGGGGTTATGTAGGGGTCATAGCTGGCTCTATAAGCAAAGTACAAATCCTAGGTATTTGTCTCAGCTCCCACGTCTGTTGAAGTTTGGACTGCTCTGAGAGTGATGCAATGAAGGGGCTTGTGTTCTGAAGGTGTTGGATAATTCTTATTGTGGCTTAATGACTTTTGTTCTGTTTTGGCTCTTGGGTGAGGATATTTGCTTATGAATAGAGCTATCTAGATACTTGCCTTCTTCCAATAAGCTCTTTATCTCTCAAGTGTTGACATCTGCTGTGGGCTATTAAGGAAAGCGGGGATTGCTTTTTTTCCTGTTAAAAAAACATGTTTCTCCATTTGTCCCTTTGGAAAATAGAATAATCTTTTTAAAAATATTCCTCAAAATATTTCATTCTTTTAGGAGGTGAGGTGGCTTCCCACACAGGCATACACACTATAACCTACTTTAATGCTGTGCACTTTGTGATCAATAGTTTCTTCTCCAATGGATTGGATCCAGCCATTGACTGGTGGTAATCTGACAGCTCTTAATGGTAGCTTACAGCTAATGTTCATTAAGCAAGTTACCAAAATCTTATTTGTTCAATGCCCGTTGTGCATTGTAGGCAGGAGTGGGCTGCTATGGGTTCACTGGGTTCGGGTGAACCGCCAAATTCCACCCCTGGCTAGCCCCACACCACCCACACCACCCCGCCCCTGCCACCCTACCCCTCCCTTCCCAGGAGTCTCCATGTAACCCATTTTGGATGTGAGGTAAGTACAGGTACTGCATAGAGGCTTGGGGGGGGGGAATGGACTTCCCGGAGGCTCCACAAGGCCTCCGGAGCCTGGAGGAGGCAGTTTTCACTATCCCAAAGGCCTCCAGAGCCTGGGGAAGGTGAAAACGCTCCCCCACCATGGTGCAACTAGGCCAACTAGGCCACACACCCCATGGCCTCACCCACT
Organism: Laticauda colubrina; assembly: GCA_015471245.1. Taxonomy (NCBI): domain Eukaryota; kingdom Metazoa; phylum Chordata; class Lepidosauria; order Squamata; family Elapidae; genus Laticauda; species Laticauda colubrina. The sequence goes on from BLBF01000049.1 coordinate 4,092,620, forward strand.
CAGCAACTGGGCAGAGAACTCATTGCTGGATTTTTTTAAAGCCCACCCCTGATTGTAGGCCTGCAGATAAAGTACTTCTATTCAATTCTCAGCACATAGTGACTGTTCACTGGGGAAAAAAAAAAAACAATGTTAGGTGAGCCACATACAAATAACCCTACTAAGCCAGCTATGTTTGTGTTATTTTAATGCCAAATTCTATGACCTTATTAACCTCTTAAAGGCACTAAGCAGTCCCCAAATGATTTTTATTTTATTTCTTTGGTTTTGTGTTGCCAGGTGTTGCAGCATTTCTTATTCTGAATGGTTAGGTTTTGTATCAGGCCCTTATAGACTGCAGAACATTTCTTATTACAGAATATGACTTGTCACCATCTCTTACCCTGATGTTTCTTTCTGACAGAGTTAGAGTTTGGGAGATTAGACTTCAAGTTGCAGAGGAAGATTAATGGGAGTGATCATGTTTCTTTTCAAGCCAGCCTACACATTTTCACTGATAATTTTGTGAAAACTTCTGATAAGCTTCCAAGAGACTTCAGGATTTTTCAAAGCATGCTTTGAAAGCTACGGAGTTAAGACAGTCGTATCAAGACTGATTCATCACCTGGTGTTTCTCCACAATAAGGTCTCACTTGAATTTCACATATCCTTGTATTCTTGTAGGCTTTCAGACAAATTCTGACCTATCTCTATGTATGTTAAAGAATTGGAGATAGAAGATCATTTCAACTTATACCAATTCTCTGTTATGGTACCCAGAAGAGAAGATGGGGTCAATATACTTACGACCACAATTTAGCCCAAAATTTCTGTTTCTAACTTGTTAAGTGAATTTTGGCTCATTTTATGACCTTTCTTGTCATAGTTGCTAAGTGAATCATAGCAGTTCAGGTAGCAACACATTTGTTAAGTGCATCTGGCTTCCCCATGGACTTTGCTTGGTCAGAAGATCCTAAAAGATGATAACATGAGTCCTGGACACTGCAACCATCATAAATATGAATCAGTTGCCAAGCATCTGAATTTAGAATTCTTAGAATTCTAATTCTTTTCTTGGTCAAGTGTGATTGGACACACAAGGAATTTGTCTTGGTGCAAATGCTCTCAGTGTATATAAAAGAAAAGATACATTCATTGAGAATTCAGTGTTCTGTATAGAGTGGTATACTCCAAATAACTTAATCTGATTGGCCAGAAAGGCCAGTGTTGGATTAGTTCATTAAGAACCAATCCAAAAGAGCCACTGAAAGGTGGCAAAGTCAAATAGCTGCCATTGGCTACAAGCCGGCAGGCAAGCCTGTATAAAAAGGCTGCCGCGGCTTTAGCCAGACGGTTCCGTTACTGTTGGTTGCTTGAATAAAAATTCTGTTTGTTGGAATCCGGTCTACCTCACGTTTTTCAGGACAGAACACTGGCGACGAGGATGGGATCATCCTAAACACGAGACCGAACACGCAGCAGAAAAGAAATCCAGGCTAGAAGTGATGGCTGGGAGTAATGCGCCACCCGCACCCTTCAATCCCAATGAAGAGGATTGGGAATCATACGTAGACCGTTTCCTGATGTTCTTAGAGAGCAACGAGATGGAGGAGATCTCAGACCAGTGGAAGAGGGCTGTCTTCCTAACGCATTGTGGACCAACCGTGTTCAAGATGGCCAAAGCATTGGCGAAGCCCAGAGACGTGAAACAAATGACCTGGTCTGAGCTCCACTGAATGCTAAAGGCCCACTACGCACCGGAAGTGTCAAATCTCATCAAACGGCACGAGTTCTACAAAAGGGATCAAAAGGAAGGTGAGACCATCTCTGACTTCATGGGGGCTCTCTGACAACTGGGGGGAGCTTGCAAGTTCCTGAACTTGGATGAAGTCATACGAGATTGAGTTGTCCTAGGTCTGAGAGACTCTAACTTACAAAGTAAATTACTAAATAAACCCAATATAACAGTGGCTGAAGCGATCACAGAAGCCACAGCAGCAAAAGCCGTGAAAAAGTCAGCGGCCACTATGAAGCAAATGAACTCCAATAATGATGCGATGACCCTATCCAGAGGAAAGAAGCAAGTTCCCACTACAACACATCACAAAGACTTTGATGGTTCATCAGAAATGGAAGATGATGACGATGAGGTCCACCGCCTGTATGCCAACAAAAAAAGGCATGAAAAAAGAAATTGGCGGGAATGCGCTGGCTGCGGGGGAAACCACCCTCGAGCCGATTGCAGATTCCTTGATGCCATCTGCCGAGCTTGCAAGAAGAGGGGACACATCGAGAAAGTCTGTAGGAATCGAAAAAATAACAGTCCAAACAGATGCAGTAACTCTCCACTACAAGCTGAATCGAAGCAAGCCAAGAAGAAATGGGAGTGCAACAAACAAATGAGCAACCAAGAAAAGACCCATCAAATTGTCACTATCGGAAGTGCTCAGACGGAAAGTGGGAGAAAGGTCAAAGTCATTGTAAAAAATTGAAGGAAGCCCCTGCGAGCTGGAAGTTGACTCAGGATCCTTCCTGTCAATGGTGTCTTGGAACACAATCAGATGACTGGTTCCAAACATCAAGTTAAAAGAACTCCAGAAACAAAAGTTAATTTTAAAAGACTACCAAGGAAACCGAATCCCTGTAGGTAGGTCTAGGACATTTCCGAGTTACATACAAGCAGCAAGCTGAAGTCCTGCCTCTAACAATAGTCAACTGGGACCGCCCCAGCCTCCTGGGCATCGAATGGTTCGCACCATTGGACATCGGAATGACCGGGGTGAGCCGAGTAGCCGCAACCAACTGGGAAGAGAGCCTGATACACGAGTTCCAGGACGTCTTCGACGGCACCTTCGGCAGGTACCGGGGGACCTCAATTTCCTTTAGTTTAGACCCCTGGGTAACACCTAGAAGGTTAAAAGCCAGACGAGTCCCCTTTGCATTAAAAGCCAAAATAGATGAACAATTAAACAAATTAATTGAGCAAGGGGTCATAGAACCAATTGACCATGCTAGATGAGAGACACCAATAGTAACACCTGTTAAACCTGATGGGTCAGTACACATCTGCGGAGACTACAAGGCTACCCTGAACCATGCGTTGCAGCAAAGCGCATACCCTGTGCCAATTGTGCAACATTTACTGCACTCACTTGAGGGAGGAAAATTTTTTGCCAAGGTTGATTTAGCCCAAGCATATCAACAGCTTCCAATAGACCCAATAATGGCCGAGGCACAGACAATAGTAACTCACAGAGGGGCATTCAAATGTAACAGACTTCAATTTGGAGTAAGCGTTGCCCCAGGCATTTTCCAAAGCCTCATGGAACACCTATTAAATGGAATTAAAGGGGTCTTTCCATATTTTGATGACGTCCTAATTTTGGCTAAAAACACGACCCAATTAGAGACAAGATTGAGAGAGGTGCTAACAAAATTTAGAGAATCCGGCCTGAAAGTCAAAAAACAAAAATGCTGTTTAATGACTGATTGCGTTGAATTTTTGAGTTATTTAATTGACGGAGAGGGTATACACCCTACAGAAAAATAAGTCAAGGCTATTAGAGACACACCACAGCCAAAAAACAAAACGGAATTGCAAGCATTTTTGGGTCTAATAAACTTCTATAACGTATTCCTCCCCCACAAAGCAACAATAGCAGAACCATTACATCGCTTACTGGATAAGAAAACTAGTTGGACTTGGGGGCATAGAGAGCAAAAAGCATTCCAAGGCATAAAAAAATCTGTTAACCTCAGACACCATTCTTATTCAGTTTAGTAACACACTTCCATTGACGGTCACCTGTGACGCTTCACCATTTGGAGTTGGTGCCATCCTGAGCCACCAACTGCCTGACGGGAGAGAGGCACCCATCACCTTTTACTTGAAAACACTTTCTAAAGCAGAACGCAACTATAGTCAACTAGACAGAGAAGCCCTGGCAATTGTCGCTGGAGTTAAACGCTTTCATGAGTACCTCTATGGGAGAACATTTTCCATTGTAACTGACCATAAACCGTTACAAGGAATTTTGGCGGGAAACAAACTGACACCGAACATTTTATCTCCCCAAATGACTAGATGGTCAGAATTCCTAGCTGCATACTCCTACACACTGATACATCGACCCGGGAAACAAATGTCCCATGCAGACGCATTAAGTCGAACACCACCGTCAATGACGGAGGAAGACCCGGCGCCAACAATTACCACCCTGCAAATAGAAGCCTGCCCCGAACTGCCAATATCTGCAAACGATGTCGCCAGAGCCACCGCCAAAGACCCAGTGACTGCCTGCATTTTAAATTGGGTAGGTAAAGGCTGGCCAGAAAACCAAAAAACTGAAAACTTTAAACCTTTCTGGACCAGACAGACTGAACTGTCAATACAAAAGGGGTGTTTATTGTGGGGTGATCGGGTGGTAATTCCTTCCAGATTACATACCTAGTGTTGGGTATGCTTCATGAGGGCAACCCAGGCATCGTAAAAATGAAAAGCCTGGCTAGGAGCTATGTCTGGTGGCCTGGCTTAGACAGAGATATTGAATACTGGGTTGCTACATGCAATAAATGCCAGAAAACCAGGCCATCACCACCACAAGCACCTATAAGGGACTGGAAGACCCCACGAGGCCCCTGGTCTCGGATCCATGTTGACTTTGCGGGTCCTACTAGGGGGCATACATTTTTGATTGTCGTAGTTGCATACTCAAATTGGTTGGAAGTTGTAGTAATGTCATATACAACAACCGACGCTGTTATCAAACAACTCAACAAACTATTCGCAACCCATGGGTTGCTGGACGTCCTAGTGTCCAACAATGGGCCACAACTAACCGCTATACAATTTGAGCAGTACCTAGCCTCTTTAGGTATACGCCATGCACTAACCACACCAGCCCACCCGGAGGCAAATGGTAGGGCCGAGAGAATGGATAGATTTACCAAGGAGGATTTAGAAAAAATGGACCAAGGGGATGTCCAGGATAAAGTAAACCATTTACTCACCCTCCAACATATCACCCCCACTACTGTAACTAACAAGAGCCCAGCGGAATTGTTAATGGGAGGAAACTTAGATCACATTTAAATAGGTTACCCTGACTCCTCCAGCCGTTTCCGCACATTTGAAATCGGCGACCTAGTCTATGCAAAAAATTTTACCAGGGACCCTCTATGGCTTCCAGCCACAATCACACAAATAACAGGCCCCCGGTCCAACCGTCTAACCGTAGACGATGGCAGGGAATGGAAGCGGCACATAGACCAGCTTCATTCCCAAAATGTCGAGCAAAATATGACCGCGCAACCTCAAACAATAAAAATAGATGAAAACAAAACCAAAGAGGGGGAGAGAATACAAGAAAATAATACTGAAGGAAAAAAAGAACGGTTAAAAATAAACCCAGAACATCTAACCAATCAAAAAGAGCAAAAAGAACACTTACGGTTAGATGAAACTTGCAGAAATAATCCACATGAAGAAGAACCCATCCTGGAAGGGGCCAGCCAAGCCAGCTCGACCTGCCCAGGAAAGCCAGGAGGGAGCGGTAAAACCACCAGCCTGAGCAACTCAAGCGGTAGCAACCATGGTGACTCACCCTGCCAGGCGGTTCCATGGAGAAGAGCCGGAGAGACAGCGATCCCATCCGAACTGCTTGAAGTCTCCAGCGAAAATGAACCGCGCAAGTCAAATAGAGTCAGAAGAAGTCCCACCTACCTGCGTGACTACGTCACCCACATAGGACTAAACTAAGGGGGGAGGGGTGTTCTGTATAGAGTGGTATACTCCCAATAACTTAATCTGATTGGCCAGAAAGGCCAGTGTTTGGATTGGTTCATTCAGAACCAATCCAAAAGAGCCACTGAAAAACGGCAAAGTCAAATAGCTACCATTGGCTACAAGCCGGCAGGCAAGCCTATATAAAAAGGCTGCTGCGGCTTTAGCCAGACAGTTCCATGACTGTTGGTTGCTTGAATAAAAACTCTGTTTGTTGGAACCCGGTCTACCTCGTGTTTTTCCGGACGGAACATTAAGAATCATAAGAATCAATGATAGTCATAGGGTACAATAAGCAACCAAATCATACTTGGAAACAGTCCATATAAATTGTAAAGGTACAAGTGACAAAGTTACAGTCATACAGTAACAAGTGGGAGGGATGGGTGATAAAGAATGATGAGAAGATGAATGGTAATAGTAGTGCAGACTTTGTAAATAGCTGGACAGTGTTGAGGGAATTATTTGTTTAGCAGAGTGATGGCTTTCAGGAAAAAAATATCATTGTGTCTAGTTGCTCTGTGTGCAGTGCTCTATAGCATCATTTTGAGGGAGGGAGTTGAAACAATTTTTGTCTGGGATGCGAGGGGTCTGTAAATATTTCCACAGCCCTCTTTTTGACTCGTGTTGTATACAGGTCCTCGATAGAAGGCAGGTTGGTAGTAATTGTTTTTTCTACAGTCCTAATTATCCTCTGGAGTCTCTAACTGTCCTGTTGGGCTGCAGAACCAAACCAAACAGTTCTAGAGGTGCAAATTACAGACTCAATAATTTGTCTGTAGAACTGTATTAGCAGCTCCTTGTGCAGTTTGAGCTTTCTGAGTTGGCACATTTTGATCACATGACCACAGTGATGATTCAATAGTTGTAAGTGTGAAAAACAATCATGTCACTTTTTTCAGTGCTGTTGTAACTTTAGAGAGTCACTAAATGAAATGTTGTAAGTCGAGGACTACCTATATTTGATTAGATAACTCCTTCCTCTATTGTGTCTGATTTTTGACAAAGATATTAAAGACCCTCATATTTTATGTCTTGCTCTTATATTTAACCTGAGTAAATCAAAACCAACCTAGACAAGGTTCTGAGCCACCACTTAAAAAGAGCAGAAAATACAAGAGGCAAATGGATCGTTTCTTTATATTTTTTTATATAAGTTAAAAGAGGCCTGTGGATTTCCTAGCATTTCAAACTTTACAGCTTCAGGCCTTGAGAATTGAAATTATAATTACCCAAACTTGAAAACTGCATTAAGTTGATGTAACATTCAGTTAAATTAACATGTCTCTTTGACAGCATATCAAATTTCTGAGCTAATATTTTCCCTTCTTTAATAAGTGTAAGCTGAGATCTCAATTAACTGATTACCTGGAGAACTTTCCAGATCAGCTGTAAAATGGCATCCTGTAAGCGCAAACTATATTCATTAAAGGTACACCTGAGAATCAAACTAAATGTGATAATGGCTTTTCTTAGTATTTAAACATGGCATTTTCCCAATTATTTTGTGAGAAATGAAAAAATATCTGATTTTTTTTGAAGGAACAAACACCAAATTGGTTATATAATTGAAACATTTACCCTATGTTTACAGTTTGCTCCAGGGGTGGGCTGCTGGGGGTTTGTAGGGGTTCAGGAGAGCCCCTGGGCAAGATTCTGTGCAATTCAGAGAACCCCCAAATCCCACTCCTGGCTGGCCCTATCCACCCCACTCCGCCCCTCCAGGAGTCCGCACAGGACCTGTTATGTATGGAACTTGGTAGGCTCCAAGTTCCCTATTCTGATTGGCCGAAAAGGCCGTTCTCGGATTGGCCATTAGAGAACCAATCCAATTGGCCCGCCGGAGGGCGGGAACACTTAAAGTGGTGTCATTGGCCACAAGCCGCAAGCAAGCTGCTATATAAAGGGCTGCCACGGCTTGGCCTCTCGTTCCATTACCATTGCTTACTGAGTTAAATAAAAAGTTTGTTGTTGGAACCCGGTCTCGCGCAACTTCTTTCCGGATGGAACAGGACCCATTTTGGATGCAGGGTGCATATGGAGGCTCAGGGAGGATGAAAAACAGGCCACTCTGAGGTTTGGGAAGGCCAGAAATGGGCCTGTTTCTGGTTTCCAGAGAGCCTCTGGAGCCCGTGGAGGCCGTTTACACCCTCCCGGAGGCTCGAAGAAAGCCTCTGGAGCCCAGGGAGGGCAAAAATACCCCCCACACACACCATGGTGCAGGAGGCCAACTAGGCCACACCCACCATGACCACACGCACCCAGCAACCGGGCAGAGAACCCTTTGCTAAAACTTTTGAAGGCCACCCCTGGTTTGCTCTCATTGTCCCTCCTCCCTATGCCAATTATAATGATTAAGGCATGAATAACATTGAATAGGATCTTCTAATGTTCAAAGACTCTTCTGATCATGACTGAGTACTTTTTTCCCCATTCTGGTGGTAAAATGCTAATTTACCCAGAACTAAAAAGAGCTATCAGGAACTCAGATTAAAATCTGAAAAAGGCTGCAAAAAGAGATATCAAAGCAGTACAAGTGTCAGGAAAATTACAAGTGAAGTGGTGGGGGGAAAGCACGCTAGTAATGGAAGAAAAAGAAAGCAAAGGAAATGGCTCTAAAGCCAAACAATAAAATACTATGAACATCTCAGCTTGGGAATATATGTTTGTTTACCTTTCAAATCTTTCTTGGTAGCTAGCCAAGAGAAGGCAGAACTGCCGAGCTTCAGAGAAACTTGGCGGTCCATGACCATAGCATAAAAATGACAGAGAGCCCAGATACAGGATGGAGGCCTTAAAGCAATGGGAAAACAAACCTGTATTTCTTGCCTTTGTATCCTGCTATTCTCTGAAACTTGGGATAACATTTACAGGCCTTCCAGTCTTTTTCTGCATGGGAATCTACAATAGCCTTTTCTTGATGTTGGAATGCTTTGACATGCTCCTAAAACTGATAACCTGGTACTACTTCTCAGTGGAAGTATATTTTCAAATGTATAGGATTAGTTTTGAAATTCTGGGTTGTTGTGGTAGAATGTAGTCTGGATTCCCAGGAGGGAGGGGTTGCATTCCAGAAGACCAAGAGACAGCAAAGTTCAGATAGTTTTGTCAGATATACCGAATCAAGACAGCTCTCCTCTAGAAGTTCTCAGAGTGTATGAGAACGATGATGCAAGTGATTTGCTCTAGTTTGGAAAAACTATCTTTCTTGGTGTTTAGAGCCTGACAGTTGCACTAAATTTCTTCTTTTAGAAAAAAATGATGGCTAATGGCCTTTGTGTTTTGTGCTGAACTCCACTTTCAAAGTGGATTTCCTCAAGTTATAATTTTGAATTAAAACCAACCAACCTACCAACCTGTCAACAACCTTGAAGCTGACCTGACTGAGTCCATTTTAATGCTTCAGTGTTACCAGACTGGAGCTTGGGGATAGGGAAGAGGGAATAGAGATAGTTTAGGTTTGTATCCAAAACAAAATACTTTCTCCCGGGAACCAAGGACATTCCCACAGGTGGTCAGAGAGGGGAGGAGTGAAGTTACCAGGCAACCAGATGATACCTTGATTGGACCATATGACTGATTGCTTGGGGGAGGGAGAAAATTTTTACTTTTTTAAAAATTAAATAATTTTTATTAATTTTCTTTTTTTTTATATTGTAAAACATCATGGTATCAACAACGTTCTTGGCATCTATACAAGATTTTGATTTAAATATAATAAGACATTATATTACGTTTATCTACTATTAAATATCTTTAGCTATAATTACTATTTTTATATCTTTATATAGTTTGCAAAATTTTATTTTACTTTCTTAAGGGTTGTTTCAATTAACATTTTTGTCTCCCTTTTTGGTTCTGTTTTTTAGCCATTTATACCAATTGTTCCAAATTGTAAAGAATTCAGAGTCGTCTTTTTCTTTCAATTTCATTAGAATATTAGAATATTAATCTCAGCACTTTCTGTTACTTTGTGTATTATTAGTTCTTCATTAGGGGTATTTGGTTTTTCCATACCTGTGCAAAGGCTATTATGGTGGCTGTTATAATATGTAACACTAGGTATTTTACTTCTTTCAGTAGTCTTTCTTTAATAATTCCTAATAGGAAGGTTTCCGGTCTGAGCTCAATCTGATAACCAGTAATCTCTTTTAACCAATATTTAATTTGGATCCAGTATGTCCTGGCCTTGGGGCACATCCACACATGTGATAAAATGTACCATCAACTTTTTTGCACTTCCAACATTTAGGACTCATATTGGAGTAGATTTTTGCCAATCTTGTTGGGGCTAAATACCATCTATAAAACATTTTATATATGTTTTCTTTGTATGCGGCAGATACCATTAATTTATAATTTATATTCCATATTTTTCCCATTCCTCTAATTCTATAGTGTATCAAAAATTTTGTGCCATGCAATCATTGCACTTTTGACTATTCCCTCTTCCATTTTAAAATCTAATAAATATTTATGTATTTTAGTTATAAGTTTTTGTTCTGGTCCATTAATATTTTATCTAGTTGGTTCTGCCCTTTGTCAAATCCAAAATCTTTTGAGTCTTTTTTATATTTATTTTGAATTTGCAAATATGGCCACCCATCGATTAAAATTCCATTTTCTTTCAGTTCTTGGTTTGATTTTAATTTCCCTTGGCTATCAAATAGTTCTTCATAGCTTACCATTTTCCGTAGGCCTAATCTATTTGCATGTATTATGGCTTCCATGGTTGACAACCATCGTGGGATTTCTGTATAGTATTTACCTTTGATTTTTTTCCAAATTGTAATCAATGAATCTCTTATTAGGTTGATTATTAATCTCTTATTAGTTGATTGAAATAGGTATGTATATTACTTTTATTTTCCCACAAAAATGCATGCCAACCTATCAAGAGGTCATGTCCTTCTAATGTTAAGATTCTCTTGTCTCTTAATTTAATCCAATCTTTAATCCAACTCAACACCACTGCCTGACAATAAAGCTCTCATTCTGGTAGTCCGAGACTGCCTCTGCTCCTATTATCTTGTAATAGTTTCATTTTAATACCTGGCCGCTTGCCCAACCAGACAAACTTGAATGTCATTTTATTTAGTTCTATAAAAAAAGATTTCCCTAATTTAATTGGAATGATTTGGAATAGATATATTAATTTTGATAAGGTATTTATTTTCAATGTTGCTATTCTTCCTAATATAGACAGTTTCAATTTGGCCCATAATTCCAATTCTTTTCTGATTTGCTTAATCAGTTTGACATATTGTTTTTGTCAAACTGATTGGGGACAGTTTGTCAAACTGTTTTTTGTCAAACTGATTGGGGACAACAAAATTGTCCTCTTTTAATGATGAACATCTGGGTGATATCCAAATTCCCAGGAATTTCATCTTTTTTAAGGCCCGGTCCCACTGGTTGACAGATGCAAAACATATGCATAAAGGACACAACAGACGAGCAAAATTTCAGGGGTGGCTCCATCCGTTGTCATCTGCTCTAAAAAAATGGTGAAAATTTGCATAAACAGAACGGAAAAGAACGGAAAAGAACGGATGCGGGTAGCATGTAGCGAGGATGTTAAATGGATGTTCATAGGAAGCCTAGTGGATGACAGCGGATGGAAGCGGATGACACATCCAAAGGGGTTCCGGGGGAGAATTTTGAAGTGGACGCATAGTAGAAGGGGTGGATGCATAGCGGATGAAGCGGATGCATCACGGACGCCTATAGGAAACAAAGGAGATGCCGTGCAGATGTATATCAGATGTAAAGCATTCACTGCACATGCAGGGAGTATGATTTGCATCAGCTCCGCGGATATAAAAGGATGCAGCACGCATGCAGTCAGCATACAGGGGAAAGACGTGCTGCTTCATTCATCTTGCAGGAACACCATGGTTCGTCAGTCAGGCAAGAAGAGGAATCCCGTGCCTACTTGTTCAAGCCCTGGCAAGGTGAAGAAGGCCAGAACCAGCATCCCACCCCCTGGCACTGACTCTGAAGCAGCTGCTGCTGCTGCGGTGGACCAGCCCCAAGGCCCTCAAAGCCCTGCTGCTGAAGGCCCTGCTGCTCAAGCCCCTGAAGGCCCTGCTGAAGCCCCTGCCAGAGGGAGGAAGAGGCAAGGGAAGGAGAAGGGAGAGAGGAAACAGCACACTGTTTCCGAGGACCATGAGGAGGAGGTGCTGGAATGGCTGAGGGAGAACGAGTACCTGTGGAGAAAGGGCCACAGACTGTATCGGGACACCAAGAAGAAGCAGGCAGATTGGAGAGACAAGGCAGAGAGCCTGGGGTACACTGCAGAAGTACTCCTTGGATGGTGGAAGCACATGCACACATGGTATGGCAAGCTACACCTCAAGAAATCTGGGCAGGCCACTGTCAAGCTCACTGACCAGGAGATGTACGTCATGGCAAAGTGCAGTTTCCTGGAGGGTGAGATCCGCCATGAGGAGCAGCCCCTCTGAGACCCCTCTTCCTCAGACATCCCACAGACAGCCATTCCTCTTCCAGCTAGGAGCCAACTACCCTGTCCAGGCAGGTGTCTTCAGAGGGCCCAATGGCAGAGACCTCTTTGACAGCTGCATTCCCCATGTCGGCAGACTTGGAGGATCCTGTGGGGGATGATGCCCTGCTGTCACAAATGGAGGAAGAGGCAGCAGCCACCAGAGGCCAACCCCCACCCCACCCCCAGCTCCAGAGGATGCAGGCAGAGAGGCAGACTGGAGGGCCAGGACCACAGTGTGCTGTTGGAGATCAGGGACACAATGAAGACCAGCACAGAACTTCTCTCTCAGCTGGTCCACAGTGATATACCATCCTTGGACCAGAAACCCTTCATCACCTACGTGAGCCAGACCCTGAGGGATCTGCCCGAGGCCCAGTACCAGGTGATGAAGCAGAAAAGCACAGCACTTCTGCACAACCCTCAAGGCCCAGCTGAACCTGCTCCTACCCAGTCCAGGTCTGCTCCTGCACTCCAGGCGATGTCATATCCCTTCCACGGCTTTCAACAGCCCCTCACCTACCAAGGCTATGACTACCAGGACTTCCCACAGCAGAAACAGCCCTTCCCAGTCCAGGCCCAGGTTCATCGCATGCCACGGACACCACTCCTCACCCAGCTGCAGACCACACAGCCCCACTACACTCCTCCTTCCTCCACCCCACAGCCAAGCCCGTCAATGGACAATCTGTCATCAGTATTGGGCCTGACATCTCAAGTCCTTGATGAAGGGCCTCTCAACCTCCCGGGATTTAGTCAGCTCTTGGACAGCTTCCTGAACACATCATCCCCTGTTGTCCCCTTGGGGCCAAGCACCCCAATGGTGCCTCAGACCAGCACTCAAGCCACAGCCACCTCGACAGTCCCTGCCCGCTTAACAGATGAGACCAGGGACATGACTCAGAGTGACTGAGAATAGTGTCTGAGACTGAGTTGTACTTGTCTAGTTTATCTTTGCTTAAGACACTTTGCTTGGTTCATTTTGGTTTTTTAATAAAGTCATAAAGTTAAGAAAGTTAATGAAGGTTATCTTTGCTAAAGACACTTAAGAGACTTTACTTGGTTCATTTTGCTTAGTTAATAAAGTTATAAAATTTTCCTAAGAAAGTTAATAAAGATTATCTTTGCTTAAGACACTTGGTTCATTCTTTTTTACTTAATAAAGTGTTGGTGAAAACTTTGAAAAAATGGTTAAGCCTTCGCATGCTTGTGGTATAGATAAGGATAGTTGTGGGATAGATAAACCTCCAGTGGAACAATAGTGGGACTGTATGGTCCACCATCCCAGCTGCCACACATATGGACCTTTTTTATCAGTAACAATTTATTCATTGATCAACACATTTTAAAATAAACAAAGCTCTTTATTAATGCCCTATTCATTATAGAACCACTCAACATACATGGCACAATCTCATCAGTGTTATGCGACAGCCTCAAGGAAGCCTCCATTAATCATCTATCATCCTGTCTTGCTCCTCCACTGCTCCAGCTGGGGAGTTGCACCAGTGTTTCAGTAGGTTGCGCTGCTTCTCCCCTTCATGTGAAGCTCTGTTGGGGACTTGTACATCCACAATGTCTATCAGGTTACGTCCTTGCATCCATTCATCAGGCTCCATGTCCCCATTCCCTTGTTGATGTTCGACAAGTCTGTTCTGCAAGACTGGGTAGCGGGTGCGCATGATAGTGTGCAGGATGCAGCAAGCTTCCATGATGCTCCTCACAGTCTCTGGGTCATGCTGCATGGTGGTGAAAAGTATCTGGAAGCTGTTGGCCAGGATGCCAAAGGCATTCTCCACCACCCATCTTGCCCTGGACAACCTATAGTTGAAGATCCTCTCTTTACGGGTGAGGTATCTTGAAGTGTTCGGCTTCATGAGGTAGGTTCTGAGGGAGAACGCGTTATCACCAATGATGAAGTAGGGCACATCTTGTGTGTCATTGGGTGGGGGTCTGGATCTGGAAAACCCATGATGAGGTTGCATTCCAGCCCATCCTTGAGGTCACTTGCGTTGTATACCTGGCCATTTGAAGTTGACCCGTTGCCTGAAGTATCGATGTAGATGAACTTGTAGTCAGCATCAACCATGGCAAAGAGGATTTTACCAAAGAAGCCTTGTAGTTGAAATAAGTGGACCTTAAGTTGGTTGGAGCTTTTCAGGGCACGTGCTTCCCATCTATGGCTCCAACGGTGTGGGGAAGGTTCCACCTCTGATACCACTCTTCTGCAAGTTTTCTCCAGCCTTGTTCAGTGGTGGGGCACTTGAGGAGCTCCTCCACGTATTCTTCAATGATGGCCTGCACCACTTCTCTGACCACTTTGCTGATGGTGTTGTGTGGCACCCTCCACGCATACTGCATGTTTCTGTATGTGGTTCCAGAGGCCAGGTGGCGCAGAGTCAGTGCCACCTTCAGTCCAGGGTCCAGGTTGGGATTGAAGTTGGTGCTAGGCTTGTTCAACCTGGGTCTCAGATGCTCTACAATTTCATCAAACATGGCTGGTGGCATCCTCATGAAGTGATGGAATGGATGAGGGTCTTCATTCCTCAGCTCCACCATCAACTGGTCATACAGTCCAAGCTCCATTCTTCTCATGATCCATCCTCGGACCCACATAGCTCTTGGACGTCTCCTTCTTCTCCTTCTGTATAAAACTTGAAACAGTCTGAACAGGTTTTGGTTCTGGTGATGAATGAGCGCAGCTTTCATATGGACTGTTTCATCATCCATGATGGAGAACAATTGATGATGTTGAAGACCAAAACCAAGGGTGAAGAGGTCTGTACACCACGGCTGCTGGACTCATACTGAGATCCAGATGATTTTCTCCCCTTTTTTATAGGAAATATTGGTTGTCCTATAGGTGTCCTTCTACATACTCTGGACATACCTCCAGACATCCTAAATATATGAGATACATCCCAGATACAAATGTTTTGTCTGTTTTTAATTCTTTATATACGAGATGCATATGATTACATCCTTTCTATTTCCGTGCTACTAACGCTGTGTGGACGTTCCGTGCACCTTTTATTTCCTCCCTCTTTCCATTTTCAGCTGGAGCGGATGTGAGTTGAGGGGATGGCCAGAGGATGCAGAGAGGATACAGCGGACATTTAATGGATGATAACGGACATAGAATGTTTGTTGCCCATATATGTCGCGAATGTACATCGTACGTGGCGGAAAGTTCATTCGTTCACAAAGTTTTGTGTAGCTCAAAACTTCTTGCGCAGATGAAATTGCAGTGGACGGATGCTCGACGGATAGAATGTATGAAACATGTATGCAATGAGTACACAACGGATGCATAGCGTTTTCCAATGGATGTCAAGCTTTTTTTAACGTTTTACATCCTCTTTGCATCCGTAAGTGCAGTGGGACCGGGCCTTTACTATTTGCAGTCGTATTGTATTTTCTAATTCTACTTTCTGCTTTGTTGTACAGTTTTTGACTATCATCTTAGTTGTATTTTTATTCATTTTAAATCCTGGCACTTCACCAAATTTTTCTATTTCTTGGAACTATATTGGTCCCGAATTCATTGAATCTTCCACTATAAATACCAAATCATCAGCAAATGCCTGAACTTTATGTTCTTCATTTCTAATCTTAATTCCATAAATCTCTTGGTTTTGTCTGGTTGCAACTAGCAACACTTCTAAAGACAAGATAAATAACAGAGGCGATAATGGACACCCTTGTCTCACTCCTTTTGCAATTTCAAAATCTTCAGTACGGTCTCCATTTATAATACACTTGCTTTTTCATTTGAGTATATTTCTTGTAGTGTTTTTTCTATATTAGTGCCAATATTTAGCTTTTAAATTTGATATAGCATGAATTTCCAATTAAGATTGTCGAATGCTTTTTGTGCATCTAAAAAAATTAAAGCTGCCTGGTTTTTTGGATGAGCTTCATAGTATTCAATCAAATTTAGAACTGTCCTAATATTGTTTTTAATTTGTCTATTTGGCAGGAAACCATTCTGGTCTGTGTGTATAAGTTTACTCAAAATTTGTTTCTTTCTTTCTGCTAATATTGTCATAAATATCTTATAATCTGTATTTAGTAACGAGATTGGCCTACAGTTCGCAATTAACTGTTGATCAGTGCCATCTTTTGCAATTGAGGAGATGTATACTTTGGACCAGGACCTCGGAAGTCTAGCTTGCATTAATGCCTCATTATATAGTTCCAGTAATATTGGTTCAAATATTTCAGATAAATTTTTCTGTAGTTCACCACGTAGACCATCTAGGCCTGGTGTTTTATTATTTTTTTGTTTTTGTATCGCCTTGTATCGCCTGTTAATTTTATTTCTTTATTAAGTACTTTTCTGTTTTCTTTTGAGGTTGGACTCAGACCATTTCCCTCCAAGTAGTATCTAATGTTTTCTTCCCTAACATCTTCTTGCTTATAAAGCTCACCAAAATACCTTTGTGCAATTCTCTTTTTCTCCTCCATCTGATAATACACTGTCCCTTCCTCATCCTTGAGTTGCTTTTCTCTTTCTCTATTTTTAATTTACAGGACAACCACCTTCCTGATTTATTTGCTGATTCAAAGAAATTATGTTTAAGAGTTTTTAAGTTATGTGCATTTTCCTCAATATCTATCAAACTTCTGGTTGCAGTGCTGTGGCGGGGTGGGGAGAGAAGAGCAAGCTTTGCTCTCTCATCCCCAATCTGCATGTTTGGAGGCCCTGGTGAGGGGCACGTAGACCCTGGAGGGGAAGACAAAGGTGTGAGGAAGCCCGAGAAGTTTGACAGCAGCGGTGTTGATAGCTCTGAGGAAGACCTCATTTGCTCCGACGTGTGAGTGATCAGCCATCTCGATGGCAGACTGAAGTTGCAGCACTTTAGCCCAACGAGGAAGACACCAGAGCACGAACAGGATTTTTGGCATCAGTTGATGGATTGAACTCGGAGTGAAGGAGGCAGAAAGTGAAAGTCGAGGAGAGAAATGGCAAAGAGAGACAGCAGAACTGTGAGTTGTAAATAAGAGGACGGAAGTCCGAAGGGAAATGGCTATCCAGCGGTGAAAGCAAGGAACTCTTAAGACAGAGATCAAAGCTAATTTAGTTGATTAAAGATTGGCTGGTGTTTTGGACTTGTTCTGAAAAATTTGGAGTTGATTTAGACTGATTATCTAGGAATTTCGAGTTTAACCTGATGGATCTGTGACTTGTAAAAGAAGAACAGTGGAAAAAAAAGTAAGAGACAGGACTAAACCAAGAATGGAAGTGACAATTTGAGATTATACAGGGAGAAGAGAAGATGATGTAACAGACTGTGACTAAACAAAACAGGAACGGACAAGGAAAGGAAAGTGATTGAATATTACTGGACTTTTTTTCATAAAATATAATTAATGAAATAACATTTTGATTAATGTTTGATTGAATATATTAAGAATTTTAAAGTTTAAATGATATGAAATTGAAAACTAGTGAAATACTATTTTGATGATCATTGATTGATTGATTACTAACAACTAATGAAATAAGTAAGGTCATATATATAAGAAGTGGAATATAGAATTGTTTAAAGAAAACCAAACTTTACAGTTAAAGATAAAGAATACAGTTGATATACCATAATATAGTAATATAAAATAGTTGCATAAGAACAATTTACAAGAAGTATATTTTAGGATATTATATTACACTCTTTCTCTCTTCTTTCTCTCATTTTGATATTATCCTTCCTGTAATCCCTTTAACCCCATGTCACACTGGCCAACGGATGCAAAAAGGACACAGCGGATGAGCAAAATGTTCCATCCGTTGTTATCCGCTCTCAAAAGGGGCGAAAATTTGCATAACCAGAGCGGATAAAACAGACGCGGGGAGGACGCAAGGCGGATGCAAAGTGGATGCGGAACGGAAGCCTAGCGGATGGAAGCAGATGTGAGCAGATGGGAGTGGGTGGCACATCCGCAGGGCTTCCGGGGGACCTCAGCAAAGCGGACGTGGAACGGAAAGAGCGGATGCAGAGCGGATGCCGAACGAATGAAGCGGATGCACAGCGGAAGCCTAGCGGATGCACAGCGGAAGCCTAATGGATGCCTGCCGTTAATTGCGCATGCGGGGAGGATGCATTGCGTCAGCCCCGCAGATATAACGGAAGTAGCTCAGAAGCAGGTCGCCATTCAGAGGAAAGACCTGCTGCCGGACACATCGACTGCCTTGCCTGCCCTGCCTGCATGTCTGCCTGCCAGCCTTGCTGCCAGCCTCCTTGCCAGCCTTGCTGCCAGCCGATCTGCCTGCCAGCCTTGCTGCCTGCCTTCCTGCCAGCCTTGGTTCATGTCTGCCTGCCAGCCTTCCTGCCAGCCTTGGTTCATGTCTGCCTGCCAACCTTCCTGCCAGCCTTGGTTCATGTCTGCCTGCCAGCCTTGGTGCCTGCCTGCCAGCCTGCCTGCCAGCCTTCCTGCCAGCCTTGGTGCCTGCCTGCCTTCCTGCCAGCCTTCCTGCCAGCCTTCCTGCCAGCCTTGGTGCCAGCCTTGGTTCCTGCCAGCCTCCCTGCCAGCCAGCAACCCCACAACCATGCGGAAGCACAGCAAGCCTCAGCCATCTGCTGCCAGCCCTGGCAAGAGGGACAGGGCTACCATCCTGCCCCCTGGCCCTCACTCTGGTTCTGCTGGGGCTTCTGCAGCACGGGCTCGCTCTTCTGGGGCTGGCGCTTCTACTGCTTCTGTTTCTGGAGGAGCTGATGACAAGCATTCCAGCACCAGCCACCTCCACAGCACCTGCACCCTTCACCCCTGAGACTGAGCGACCAAGAGGAGTGCCAGAGACTCATTTTTGTCTTATAGCTTCTTGTTAATAAAGTCTATTTTTGATTCACACACTTGCTTCATTTCTTTTTTTTAATAAAGTCTTGCTGGAAACTTTTAGAAATGGTTTAAGCCTTTGCATGCTTGTGGGATGGGTAAGGATAGCTTTGGGATGGGTTAGGATACCTGTGGGATGGGTAATAGCTGTGGGATGGGTTAGGCTAGTAGTGGGATAGATAAACCTCCAGTGCAAGCATATTGGGACTGGATGGTCCACCCTCCCAGGTGCCACACCTTTATTATCAATAATAATGTAATAATTATCCACACATGTCAACATAAACACAACTCTTTATTAAGCGCCCTGTTCATTGTAGGCCAAGCAAACATACATGGCCCAATCTCATCCGTGTGATGAGACAGGCTGAAGAAAGCATCCATTAAGCATCTACCATCCTGTCTTGCCACTCCACTGCTCCAGCTGGGGAGTTGCACCAGTGTCTCAGGAGGTTGCGCTGCTTCTTCGCTTCATGTGAGGCTCTGTTGGGGCCTTGCACATCCTCAGTGTCGATCAGGTTTCGCCCTTGCCTCCATTCCCCAGGCTCCATGTCCCCATTGCCTTGTTGGAGGTCCACGAGCCTGTTCTGCAAGACTGGGTAGTGGGTGCGCATGAGATTGTGCAGGATGTAGCAAGCTTCCATGATCCTCCTCACGGTCTCTGGGCAATGCTGCATGTTGGTGAGAAGTACCTGGAACCTGTTGGCCAGGATGCCAAAGGCGTTCTCCAGCACCTGTCTTGCCCTGGACAGCCTGTAGTTGAAGATCCTCTCTTCACGGGTGAGGAGTCTGGAGGTGTAGGGCATCATGAGGTAGGTTGTGAGGGAGAAGTCGTCATCCCCCATGATTTATTAGGGCACATCTTGTGTGTTGTTGGGCAGGGGGTCTGGATCTGGGAAGCCCACGATGAGGTTGCGTTCCAGCTCCTCCTTGAGGTGACTGGTGTTGTATACCTGGGCATCTGAAGATGAGCCGTAGCCTGAATCATCGATGTACATGAATTTGTAGTCAGCATCAACCATGGCGAAGAGGATGATGCTGAAGAAGCCCTTGGAGTTGAAATATGTGGACCCCGAGTTGGCTGGTGAGTTGCAGGCCACGTGCTTGCCATCTATGGTTCCAATGGTGTGTGGTAAGTTCCACTTCTGATACCACTGCTCTGCAACTTTCTTCCATCCTTCTTCAGTGGAGGGGTACTGGAGGAGCTCCTCCTTGTATTCTTCAATAATGGCCTGCACCACTTCTCTGACCACAATGCTGATGGTGTTGGATGGCACCCTCCAGCCGTTCTGCATGCTCCTGTAGGAGGTCCCTGAAACCAGGTGGCGCAGAGTGAGTGCCACCTTGAGCCCAGGTTCCAGGCTGGGCCGGAAGCTGGTGTTTGCCTTGGTCAACCTGGGTGTCAGGCACTGCACAACTTTGTCAAACATGGCTGGAGGCATCCTCATGAAGTTCTGGAACGCCCAAGTGTCTTCGCTCCTGAGCTCCACCATCAGCTTGTTGTACAGTCCGTCCTCTGCTCTTTTAGTGAACCATCTTCGGACCCAGACTCTTTTTGGGTGGCTCCTTTTCTTCTCGCAGTAGTGTTCACAGAGCCTGCAGATGGCTTCGCACTGTTGCAGAACGATGGTGGCTGCCGAAAGGACTTTGTTACAATCCACGGTGGACCTGACTGGATGCTGTGGAAGAGGAAGAGGCAGATGAAGGCTGCAGAGGTCTGCACTGCTGGGCTGCTGTTCTGAAAGTGCGATGCAGGCGAGTTGCTCCCCCTTCTTATAGGCAGTATAGGTTTTCTGCTAGGCACCCTCTAGGCATCCTGTAGGCATCCTCTAGACATCCTTAATATCCGAGATAGGTCCCCTCTGCGAATGTTTTTTCCGTTTTAAATGCTTTGTTTTCATTCTGCATCCGCTAGGCATCCGTTCTGCATCCGTTCTGCGTCCGTTCCGCTTCCTCCCTACGTCCGGGCGGATGGAGTTGCGCGGATGCGCAACGTATGCCTAGCGGATACAGCGGATGCCTAGTGGATGCGTAGTGGATGCAGAATGGACGAACTGGATATATTTTCTGCGCAAAAGTTTTAGGCAGCGCAAAACTTTTGGAGCGGATGAAACGTCCATGAACGGATGCTGGGTGGATAGAGAGGAAGCAAAACAGAGGCAGTGAGTACAGAACGGATACATCGCGTTAACCAACGGATGGCAAGGTTTTTTGTCCATTTTACATCCTCTTTGCATCCCTTGGTTCAGTGTGACATGGGCTTTAGTTTTCTCCCTTCTCTATCTTCTTTAATTTTGGTGATTCAGTTAGTTTCAGATTCTGTAAAGGATTGAATCAAATCTGAATAATTTAGAATATCATAAGTGGGAAAATGGAGAAGGCGGAGCTTCGTCTCGGTGCTACAGCTGAGATCTCGGGGCTCTGAGATCTCAGCTGATATTTTCGCCCCTGGTCGGTCCTAACGGACCTAAACCGTCCCGTAGAGACGGGGATTGTGAAGGGCACAGTCCCAGGATCCCAGAGATATCGCAAATCTCTGGTTTGATCCGGGAGAAGCCCTTTTGCTGGCGGTGGAAAAGCAGCCTCCAAAGCTGCTGAAGTCGGGACAGCTCCGAAAAGAAAGTGGCTGGAGCGAGCGTGTGTCGGTTGGGTGAGAAACTTCTTTTGTATTGCAAATTGGTTGAGACCTGAAAGGATATCCTGAACAAAGAAGAAACCTGTGGCTTTATTTTTGTCTGACTGGAATCTGGTTGAGTGGCGTTTTTTAAGTGATGTCAAATTGAGGCTTGGATTCTTTCCTTACTATTTTTTTTTTCTGAGGACTTTAATGTGACTTTGTAGGTAACCAGATTGAATTTTTTCTTATATATATTTTTATGCTTCTTTTGATTTTTTAATTTTCTTTAGGATAGAGGCCCCCTTTGATTTTTTTTTCTCTTCCTCTGAGTTTTGTATACATTACTCTTTTTTCTGGCTGGGGGGGGGGAAAGTATTAAGAGATCTTGCAACACTGCCAACTAGAGGCTTGAAAGTACTTTATTTGATTTGGGGAGAAATGTATAAACACTCCTTCTCAAGGACATTTTAATGTGATAAGATGGAGGGAGAGCACAGAAAAATATTATTACAGGTGTTTTCCTGGACTCTTATCAATATTTCAACACTTGAGGCTTGGCTTTGAAACTGCTGGAGAAGAGAATCATAATAAGAGCCTTGGATAAATAAATAAAGTGCAGTTTTGTATATTTCAATTTTAGTAATATTTTTATTTTTGCTTTTTATTTTATCCTTTTTCTTCTTTGGTTTTTTGGGCCTTTTTATTATTGGATTTTTCCATTTTGGATCATAATTGACTACTCTATCAGATGGATTGAAAGTCAAAAAGAATTTGAAGTTTTTTGAAGCATTAAAATGAAAAAAAAAGTGAGAAAAAGAAGAAAGTGTTAAATGAAATAGACTGTGTGTATTTGGATTGCTTGGTGACTTTGGGACTTTTGGAAATTCTTATTTGAATGATTAAAATCATTTGGGTCGTTTAAATTTTTTCTTTTTTTTTACAATGGCATTACTTATGGATGAACTGAAAATGGAATTTATAAAATATAATCAAGAGAAACAAGAAGGGAAGGATTCTTTTGGCTCTATTTTTCATTTTTTAGAAATGGCAATTTCTACATATGAGAAACTACAAGAACAAGAAGATTGGGATGAAGAAGAAACCATCCTTAATGAACAAGCAACTTTATTTGGGGAAGAAAGGGGAAAGAGGAGAAAGAGAATGGAGAATTTAAGACTTAAAAAAACAACCAAAAAAGGGAAAAACAAGGTGAAAAGTGGACACAATATCAGAAAGCAACAGAAAAGAGGAATACACAAGAGGGTAGAGATTAAGAGACAAGGGGGTAAAAAGGGTAGAGGGGAGAAACAAGGGAGGAAAGAAGGGAAGAGAAGCTACAAAGGTTTGAAACTAGATGTAAAGAAACAGATTTTATTTAGAGATAATGGGTAAATATATAACTGAAAAAGAGATTCTGCAAAGGTACATAAGATTGTGTTGTTGTATCTGTATTTGAAATAATGTTAGAAAATTGGAATAATATATGATTATAAAATGGGACAAAATATTTAATGTAACTTAGCGAAAAAATTTTTTTTAAATAAAATAAATGAAATTAAATATGAGAGAATTGAATTAAAGAAAGTAACTAAGCAAAATCTATAAGTGTTCCCATAGAAGTATGATATTTATTTAGAAAGGATTGTGTGAAATTTTTAAGACTTTAATGAATATTAATTTTAATGATATAATTTCAATTGTTATGGATTGTTGTTTTAATTATATTATATATCTAAAAAAAAATTTTTTTCCTGTTTTAAAATATTGAGTTTATTTTTAGAATGTATTACGCAGAATCCGAATGAAAATTATGTGTTATGTTAAGCTTTAAAACTAGGGGAAGGATAAGTATGACAAGGCATTATACTCCAATCAGTCATTACAGAAGAAATTTTGTGTTAATGAGAAAAAATAATAGACAGCTGAAACAGGACAGACAAAAGATATAAGTATAATGATTTAAATTGAGATGGAATAAATATAATAGAATTAAGAGAGTGAAAAGAGGGGAGAAGCTATATAGAAAATGTAAAATAGTAAATAAGAAATGGAATTGCTATATAAAAGTAAGCATGAACTTGAATTTATGTCTGTACAAAAAGATGTAACTCGGGATCAAACTGCCGTCCAAAAAGATATTTTATGTTTTTTATGTTTTGTGTTTTGTTGGTATATGTTTGTTTGTTAAAAAATTAATAAAAAATTTTTCAAAAAAAAAAAAATAAGTGGGAAAATATATTTATATTCTAAGGGAAACTACTGAATAGAACTGATAACAAAAGAAAAATTAAACAGTGAACAGTAAAGTGGGAAGATATTTACAATAAAGTTAGGAATATGACCAGTACTACAACAGCAATCCTGAAAGGGAAAAAAGCGATGTCTGGTTCATCAATGTCTATCGCATCTCTAGCAGGCCAAAAAACAATAGAAGGAATGTTGAATACGAAAAAAAAGAGCAATGCGGCCAACATGTAGACAATGCAAGCAACATTAACAGCTATTCAGAAAACGATGCTTAAAATGCAGGAGACAATGGTTAACAGCCAGACAGATATGAAGATGGAAATGGGAGAAATGAAGGGTAAGATTCAAAATTTAGAGAAGATGGGAATGATCCAACAGACATTGGAGAAGAATGACCAAAGAATGAAGAATATAGAAACTAAAGCTGAACAAACAGATAAGAGATTGGAAGGGATGGACAGGAAAGTGATAGAGATGAACAGAGATTTAGAAGATTCGATTATCCATCTCAAAATGGAATGTGTAGCATTCTATTTGAGGTTCCAAAATGTCATGGAATCCAAAGATGAAGACCTGGGAGACATAATGTCCCACTTAATAGCAGAGGCTGCAGGAAATAGTGAAAGCATTAGATGAGGTCTACCGAATCCATACAAACCACGCCAGATGAAACAAGCTGCCTAGAGAGGCCCACATTAGGTTATCCAGAAAAAATATAAGAGACATTGTATATAGAATCACAAAGGATGAGCCAATGGTGTACAAAGAAAAAGAGATCATGACCTTGAAACAAATTCTGAGGCGGGTAAGGGAGTTGAGGAAGGATTACAGATCTCTGGTGATACTACTGAATAAATAAAACATCTGTTTCCAATGGCTGGTCCCTGAAGGAATGCTGGTGACATGGCAAGAAGGAAGAGTAAAAATTGACAGTATTGAAAAGGTGCAAGAACTTTATGATCAGTTGATGAAAACAGAGGAAGAGGGGAGCAGTAAAGAAGAGTCAGAAAGCAAGAGTCAGGAGGACCAACAAGATCAGCAACAGGGAATACAGGAAATGGACCAAGAAGAGACAGGCAAAGAAAAGAGAGAATACCCAAGGAGAAAAGGACTAAGAACAAGACCCCAAAGAGAAGCAAGAACAAACAGAAGATAGATAGGTAGACTCAGAATTAACAATGGAAGAAAAGATTAAATTATTCTCAATAAACATCAATGGATTAAACTCCCAGATCAAGAGGAAACAAATATTAACCAAACTAACTAAACAAAACATTGATATTATATGCCTACAGTAGGTACATATTCAAAAACAGCATAAAAATATCTAGAATATCCCAAGTTGGGTGTATTATTTACAGCATTGGTAGATCAAAAGAAAAGGGGGGTAACAATTTACATAAAAAGGGATAAATGCAAAAAAAAAAATCTATGCAGATGAACAAGGCAGAATTTTAATGATACAAATTAATTTACCTCAAAAACAATTACTATTAGTGGGGATATATGCCCCTAATGATAACCAGAAGTTTTATAAGGGATTGTATGATAAAATAATTAGTGTAGGTGAAGAAAATATTTGCTTGATAGGGGACTTTAATGCCATTGTTGATGTTAAAAAAGACTATATTAGTATGGAAGAGACTAGGAAGAAAAAAAAGAGAATTTTACCCCCAAAAAATTTCGATTTAACACATGAGACCAATTTGGAAGATATATGGAGGAAGAGGAATCCAAATGAGAAGAAATATGTTTTATTCTAGTCCACAAAAATCATGGTCCAGAATCGATATGGTATGGGTTAATGGGGCAATTGAGAAAGACATTAGTGAAGTAGAGATAATGCCTAATATATGGGCTGACCATAGCCTGGTTAAAATTATATGGAAGGGACATAGGAAAAGGAAAAGGAGATGGATATTAAATTCAGAAATAACAAAGGAAAAAGAATATATTTCAAGAATGAAAAATGAGTCAGAAACATTCTTTAAGGTTAATCTAAAGCAACATACTAGTTTACAAAATTTATGGGACACTACAAAGGCCTTCGTGAGAGGCATATCAATAGCCTATATAGCTAAGAAAAATAAAGAAAAAGGGAAGAAAAAGGGAAGAAACATAACGAATTACAAGAAAGGATTAAAAAATTTGAATATGAGCTCCAAAAAGACCCAAAGAATATGGAAGTTAAGAAAGAAATAGGGATGATTAGACATGAAAACTTTTACTTTTAATTAGGTGAAAACCATGGGAACATTCAGTCAATTTTCACCAGCCTGTTCCTGTATGATATACCCAAATAAAACTATTCATTGAGACCTGCCTCTGACTTATGTTTGCTATCGGTGTATTACTAGGAACCTTGACACAACCAACAGCAAAATGAATCATTCCACACTGTGTTAAATATTTTGAATTGTAACCATTTCCCCAGAAATGACTTAAAGTATCTTCTGGATTGCTCAGGCACTGCAAAGGAAGTAGAAAACCTATCCTTATCACCAGTGGTGGGATTCAAAATTTTGTACGACTGGTTCTGTGGGCATTGCTTGGTGGGTGTGGTGTGGCTTGGTTGGCGTGGCTTGGTGGGCATCGCAGGGGAAGGATAGTGTAAAATCTCCATTCTCTCCCCACCCCACTAACCTGCTTTTCAGCTCTGTTCTCCTGTGCAGGGCAACAAAAGAAGACCCAGTCGATCAACTGGGATTCGGGAGGCAGAGAATAGATGGGGGAGGGGTCAGTCAGATGTGTCAGGCTTCAACAACGCTGGTGATGAAATGAAGCCTGAGACATAATCACATCCTCAAGATTGGGGCGAGTTATCCTTCCTGATAATCCCGGGTCGATGACAGCTGACGATGCCAAGCGCAACCTCTTCTCCCCATATTGGGTTTCACCAATGCTGCAAGATGAAATGAAGCCGGACACGTCATCATGGTTGAAGCTACGGGCTGAGAGACTGCTTTGTCAGCTGTTCGGTGCGACAGGCTGAGAGATTGCCTTGTCAGCTGTTCACTCTCTAAGCAAAATGCCTCTCCCTCTTCTCAGCGCGATCAGCCGGAAAACATTTCAGAATATAGTATTGGCTGTTTGGTGTTTCATATGGGGGATTGGGGTAGAAAGACACCTGGGGTAAAGGGGAGGTGTTGTCTGGGGATTTGCACCATGGTTAGAATCCAGGTGGGTGGCAGCATGGACACCCGGGGTAAAGGGGAGGTGTTGTCTGGGGGTTTGCGCCATAGTTAGAATCTGGGTGGGTGGCAGCACGGATGAGTGCTGAAGACAGATGTTGGGTAATTGTTAGGGGCAGCTGTTAGCTAATGATCAGGGTTGGAAAGGGATTATAAAAAGCACTGAGGGGCAGATGCTTTCAGTGCTCACTTTGCTCAGACTTTCCATTTGTTGCCGCTATTGGAGGAAACAAGCTATAATAAACATGCATTGCCACACCAGGACTGTGAGTAAAGTTTTTTATTGAACAAGTTTCAGCAAATTCCCACAGAAGCTGACAAGAGGTGGTATTTGCCAGTTCTCTGAACTACTCAAAATTTCTGCTATCGGTTCTCCAGAACTGGTCAGAACCTTCTGAATACCACCTCTGCTTATGACTTTCATATGGGTTCCATGATTCTTGAAGGTAATGTAGTATATAATACTGCTAGATCTCGGCTAACAAACTCCAGATAGGGTAGCCCCACATAAATCAATATATAGCCTTAATATATAGATTCGTTCTAATTATTGAGGATCAGGAAAACTCTGACAATTATACATTTCTTCCAGATGGTTAACAGCAGAGAACCTGGCCTCATAAAACTGAAACAGACATATGCTATTGTTGGAAGTAATCCTTCTGGCTTCAGTTCTAAGTGGGGAAAAAGACACTGGAAACATGGAGGCTGTTTGGAAGGTCTAATGGTGGACAGGAGGACCACATGGCCTGGAGCTCCAGAGTGAAAAGGAAGGATGATCACATGCTTCAAGGTGAAGGAAGAAATCAAGAAAGGGCTGAGGTGCTGAGAGTGCCTGGATTTTATATCCTTTGTTGGGATTTTAATTGGAACTTGTATTCTGATTGGTTGTCAGACTCCCATGAGGCCATGCAGGGGCAACTCTGAGTTCCAGACTTGGTTGAGCCTTGCTGGATGATGATGCACTGAAAGGGCTTTTGAACAATTGCTATAGCTTTACCTGGAGATCTTTGTTATGTAAAGTATTCTGGCCGAGGCCTTAATGGCCCACCGATTAACAAAAGTGGGGGCGAGCTTCTGCTTCTGAGGTGAGTTTCTGCTTCTTTCTCCTCTTTTCAGAGGAAATATTCTGCCTTTTTAATATTTCCCAGGATATTTCATTTTTCTAGGAGAGGGGTGGGTGCTAACTTCCTACACTATCTTGTAAGGCACTTCAGGAAGAAGAAGAAGAACTCTTTTATGTGCATTTATCGATTGTTACCACAAACTCTATTCCACTTTAAAAGGAACACAATTATAAATGTCTCTTCTGAATAGGACATAAAATATAACTTAAAGAGAAGATGTACACACAAGAGAAACACCTTTGTAGTTTAAAGAATTCTATAAAGAGATTTGCAGGCCTTTGGGATAATGTCTACATAGAAATCTGTTCGTTCGAGTTAAGGGTTAGTTCAGGATTAGATAAATACAGACATTTCTTTAGAGTTCCTTTTTATTTTCAAAATAGGATTATTTTGGCTGCTGGCTACAATATTACAACAAAGGATGTCTGAGAGGGAAAGGAGCCTTTGGGGACCATTTCCTTTGGCAAAAGGACCAATTGTTGCCTCTTTCAAAACATAGACACATAATACAATCAATAACTGCCAGTTCCTTATATTTAAATCTGTACAGGCCCTTTTCATTTGGAAACATTTGTGGCAGCGTGCAGGTAGTCCTCAATTTATGGCCACAATTGAGCCCCAAATTTATGCAGTTAAGTGTTGTGGTTCCCTGGCAGCAGGTACGGATGGCTGTGGCCTTGGAAAGCGGGGACTCAGATGAAGGGCCTGCATGTGATGCAGGGATGGGACCAGGACTATCTGAGAGTGGAATGCTGCCTTCGGAGATTGTGGAGGCTGGCAGCAGTGATGAAGAGGACCCCGAGGAGCATGTGCCCAGTGCATGTGCACGCAGGGCTGCTCGTAGGAAAGAGCAGCTGCAGCAGCATGGGCAACTCAGGAGTAAAGCTGCAAGGTACTGGCCCCTCCCTTAAGAGATAAAAGTCAGCCTGAGTGTTCTGTATGGAACTTAGTAAGTTCCAAGTCCCTCGTTCTGATTGACTGAAAAGGCCACTTACGGATTGGTTCACTAGGAACCAATCCGGGAAGCTGCCAAGTGGCGGGAAGAATTAAACAAGTGTCATTGGCCACAAGCCGGCAGGCAAGCCACTATATAAAGGGCTGCCGTGACTTGGGCTATGTTCTGTATCTTTTGCCTAGCAAGTTAAATAAAAGAGTTGTTGTTTGGAATCTGGTCTCACGTGCTTCTTTCTGGATGGAACACTGGTGACGAGGGTGGGATCATCGTAGAAGCAGAGACCGAAACACGCGGTGATCTGAACCGAGCGAGAGAGATGGCCGGTAACAATGCGCCACCTGCACCCTTCCATCCTGAGGAGGAGGATTGGGAATCATATATTGATCGCTTTCTTATGTTCTTAGAAAGCAATGAGATGGAAGAAATATCAGACCAAAGGAAGAGGTCTGTCTTCCTTACACACTGCGGACTGGCCGTATTCAAAATGGCGAAGGTGATGGTGAAACCCGGAGAGGTCAAACAGATGACCTGGTCCGACCTGAACCGAATGATCTGAGCACACTATGCACCGGTGGTCTCAAATTTAATCAAAAGGCACAAATTTTAAAAAAGGGACCAAAAGGAGGATGAAGCCATAGCAGATTTTGTGGCAGCTTTGAGATGCATCGGAGGAGCTTGTGAGTTCCAAAACATGGATGAGACAATGAGAGACTGCGTAGTCCTCGGCCTGAAAGACTCTACCCTTCAGAGCAAACTACTGAATAGGCCAAACATAACTGCGGCTGAAGCCATTGCAGACGCAACCGCTGCTGAAGCAGCAAAGAAGTCAGCAGCCACTATGCGGCAAATGAACGCAGTTCCAGACCTGCCAACCCAAACCAGGAAGAAGGCAGAGGGAGGAAAGAAACAGCCCACAGCCCACCCACGAGGACATCGAAACTCAGAGTGACACCGAAGACGACGACGAAGATGTCCATAGATTCTATTCAGATAGAAAATGGCATGAAAAGATGATGAATCGGCAGCAATTTCAATGTGCAGGCTGCGGAGGCAATCACCCGCGGTCTGAATGCAGGTTCCTCAATGCAATATGCCAGGCTTGTAATAAAAGAGGGCACATTGAAAGGGTCTGCCGCAACAAAAAGAGCTATAATCCCAAAAGACACGGGAGCAACCCCCCCCCCCCCAGACATGATGACAGACAAGCCAGCAACCAATGTAACCAAAATAAAAGAACCGATAACAGAGAAGAAACACATCAGACAGTCACCATTAATAATGCCAGGGTGGAAAGCAGAGAGAAGGTTCAGATAGAGGTGAGCATCGAGTGGAGACCCTGTGAGATGGAAGTCGATTCAGGGTCATTCCTATCAATGGTATCCTGGAATACCATCCGGTGCCTAATTCCAAACATTAAACAGAGAGAACTAGAGAAACAAAAACTAGTGTTAAAAGACTATCAGGGAAATTGAATCCCAGTAGTAGGCCTTGGACATATTGTAGTTGAATTTAAATACCATGGCGAAATCTTGCCTCTGACTATAGTCGACCACGACCACCCTAGCCTGTTAGGATCGAATGGTTTGCACCTCTGGGAATCGGGATGACTGGGATCAACCGCATCGCTACAACCAACTGGGAGGAGAACTTACTCCCAAAATTCCAAGATGTATTCGATGGGACTCTAGGCAAGTACCAGGGACCCCAATTTCATTTAGCCTAGACCCGAAAATAGCCCCCATCCATTTAAAGGCTAGATCCGTCCAATTCGCGCTAAAGCCAAAAATTGACGAGCAACTGAATAAGTTAATAGTGCACGGGATTTTAGAACCAATCGACCATGCCAGGTGGGAAACCCCTATCATCACACCAGTGAAGCCAGATGGGTCAGTGCACATCTGCAGGGACTATAAGGCAACACTGAACCATGCACTCCAACAAAGCACATACCCAGTGCCAGTAGTGCAACATTTACTGTATTTACTAGGGGGAGGAAAAATATTCAGAAAACTCGACCTAGCACAAGCTTATCAGCAACTACAGCCCATGTCCCACTGCACCAATGGATGCAAAGAGGATGTAAAATGGACAAAAAAGCTTGCCATCCATTGGAAAACACGATGCATCCATTGTGTACTCACTGCGTAGGTGTTTCATACGCTCTATCCATCAAACATCCGTCTACTGCTATTTCATCCACTCAAAATGTTTGGAGCTACACAAAAAATTTTGAGCGGATGAACTTTCCGCCGCGTACGATGTACATCTGCGACACATACGGGCAACAAACGTTCTACGTCCATTGTCATCCATTACACGTCCGCTGTATCCTCTCGGCATCCTCTGGCCATCCCCTCAACTCACATCCGCTGCAGCTGAAAGCAGAAAGAGGGAGGAAGTGAAAGGTACATGGAACGTCTACACAGCATTAGTAGCACGGAAATAGAAAGGATGTAAGCGGATGCATCTCGTATATAAAGCATTAAAATGGACAAAATGTTTGTATATGGGACGTATCTTGGATATTTAGGATGTCTGGAGTTTGCCTAGAGTATGTGGAAGGACACCTAGCGGACAACCGATATTTCCTATAAAAAGGGGGAGGAAATCACCTGGATCTCACTATCAGTCCAGCAGCTATGGTGTACAGACCTCTTCACCCTTGGTCTTGCTCTTCCACATCATCCACTGATCTCCACCATGGATCATCACACACTCCTTATGGTAGCTGCCATCATTCATCACCAGAACCAAGCCCTGTTCAGACTGTTTCACCTTTTCTACGCAAGGAGAAGAAGGAGACGTCCAAGAGCTGTGTGGGTCCGATGATGGATCGGGAAAAGAGTGGAATTTGGACTCTATGACAAGCTGATGGTGGAGCTGAGTAATGAAGACCCTTGTGCATTCCAGCACTTCATGAGGATGCCACCAGCCATGTTTGACAAACTTGTTGAGCGTCTGAGACCCAGGTTGACCAAACCGAGCACCAACTTCCGTCCCGGCCTGGACCCTGGACTGAAGGTGGCACTGACTCTGTGCCACCAGGCCTCTGGAACCACACACAGAAATATGCAGTATGCCTGGAGGGTGCCACACAACAGCATCAGGAAAGTGGTCAGAGAAGTGGTACAGGCCATCATCGAAGAAGATGTGGAGGAGCTCCTCCAGTGCCCCACCACTGAACAAGGCTGGAGGAAAGTTGCAGAACAGTGATATCAGAGGTGGAAATTTCCCAACACCGTTGGAGCCATAGATGGGAAGCACGTGGCCTGCAAAGCTCCAGCCAACACAGGGTCCTCTTATCACAACTACAAGGGCTTCTTCAGTATCTTCCTCTTTGCCATGGTTGATGCTGACTACAAGTTCATGTACCTAGATGCTTCAGGCAACGGGTCAGCTTCAGATAGCCAGGTATACAATGCCAGTGACCTCAAGGATGGGCTGGAATGCAACCTCATCATGGGTTTTCCAGATCCAGTCCCCCTACCCAATGACACACAAGATGTGCCCAACTTCATCGTTGGTGATGATGCCTTCTCCCTCAGAACCTACCTCATGAAGCCCTACACTTCCAGATACCTCACCCATGAAGAGAGGATCTTCAACTACAGGCTGTCCAGGGCAAGATGGGTGGTGGAAAATGCCTTTGGCATCCTGCCCAACAAGTTCCAGGTACTTCTCACCACCATGCAGCATCACCCAGGGACTATGAGGAGCATCATGGAAGCTTGCTGCATCCTGCACAATCTCATGCACACCCGCTACCCAGTGTTGCAGAATAAGCTTGTGGACCATCAACAAGGGAATGGGGACATGGAGCCTGGTGAATGAAGGCCTGGACGTAATCTGATGGACACTGTGGATGTACAAGGCCCCAACAGAGCTTCACGTGAAGGGAAGAAGCAGCACAACCTCCTGAGACTCTAGTGCAACTCCCCAGTTGGATCAGTGGAGTGGCAAGACAGGATGATAGATGATAAATGAATGCTTCCTTGAGACTGTTGCATAACACTGATGAGATTGTGCCATAACAACACTGCATTACTATGCTGTTGTATACTTTATGAAATGAACTAATGTATTAATGAAATGTATGTTGAATGGTCCTACAATGAATAGGGCATTAATAAACAGCTTTGTTTATTTTAAAATGTGAATGGAGGCCAGGACGTAACCTGATGGACACTGTGGATGTACAAGGCCCCAACAGAGCTTCACGGGAAGGGAAGAAGCAGCACAACCTCCTGAGACACTGGTGCAACTCCCAAGCTGGAGCAGTGAAGTGGCAAGACAGGATGGTAGATGCTTAATGGATGCTTCCTTGAGCCTGTCTCATAACACTGATGAGATTGTGCCATGTATGTTGAGTGGCCTTACAATGAATAGGGCATTAATAAAGAGTTTTGTTTATGTTGAAATGTGTTGATCAATGATTAAATTGTTATTGATAATAAAGGGCCATATGTGTGGCAGCTGGGAGGGTGGACCATACAGTCCCACTATGCTTGCACTGGAGGTTTATCTATCCCACAGCTATCCTTACCTATCCCACAACTATCCTTACCTATCCCATAGCTATCCTTACCCATCCCACAACTATCCTTACCCATCCCACAGCTATCTTTATCTATCACAGAACTATCCTTAGCTATCCCCCAACTATCCTAGCATGCAAAGGCTTAACCTTTTTTCAAAGTTTTCACCAACACTGTATTAAGTAAATAAAATGAACCAAGTGTGTTAAGCAAAGATAACCTTTATTAATAACTGTCTAATTAAACTGTATGACTTTATTAAAAAAGCAAAATGAACCAAGTAAAGTGTCTTAAGCAAAGATAAAGTGAACAGGTAACTCAGTCTCTGGCACTATTCTCAGTCACTCTGAGGCATGTCCATGGTCTCAGCTGTCGAGCGGCCAGGGACTGTGGAGGTGGCTGCTGCTGGAGTGCTGGTCTGAGGCGCCATTGGGGTGCCTGGCCCCGAGAGTACAACAGGGGATGGTGTGTTCAGGAAGCTCTCAGAGAGCTGACTCAGTCCCATGAGGTTGAGAGGCCCTTCATCAAGTACCTGGATGCCAGGCACAAGACTGATGACAGATTGTCCATTGACCGGCTTGGCTGTGGGGTGGAGAAAGGAGGAGTGTAGTTGGCTGTCTGGTCTGCAGCTGGGTGAGGTGTGGTGTCTGTGGCGTGCGATGAACCTGGGCCTGGACTGGGAAGGGCTGTCTCTGCTGTGGGAAGTCCTGGTCCTTGGTAGGTGAGGGGCTGTTGAAAGCCGTGGAAGGGCTGTGACATCACCTGGGGTGGAGGAGCAGTCCTGGAGTGGGTCGGAGCAGGTTCAGCTGGGCCTGGAGGGTGGTGCAGCAGTGCTGTGATCTTGTCCTTCATCACCTGGTACTGGGCCTTGGGCATGTCCATGAGGGTCAGGCTCACGTACGTTATGAAGGGCTTGTGGTTCGAGGATGATATGTCACTATGGACCAGCTGAGAGAGAAGATCTGTGCTCGTTTTGATTGTGTCCCTGATCTACAAGAGGACAGTGTGGCTCTGGCCCTCCAGTCTGCCTCTCTGCCTGGTTTCTGTGGAGGTGGAGCTGGGTGTGGGTGTGGGTTGGTCTCTGGCTGCTGCTTCTTCTTGCTCCATTTGAGACAGGGGGTCCTCCATGTCCTCTGGCACAGGGAGTGCAGCTGTCAGCTGGGTTTCTGCCATGGAGCCCTCCAAAGACACCTGCCTGGACATGGTACCTGTCTCCTGGCTGGAAGATGAGTGGCTCTCTGTGGGTTGTCTGTGGGAGAGGGTTGACAGAGTGGCTGCTCCTCAGTGGCAGACCTTACCCTCCAGGAAGGTGCACTTGGCCATGATGTACATCTCCTGGTGAGTGAGCTTGACAGCGGCCTGCCCAGATTTCTTCAGGTGCAGCTTGCCATACCAGGTGTGCATATGCTTCCATCATCCCAGGAGTACATCTGCAGTGTAGCAAAGGCTCTCTGCCTTGTCTCTCCATGCTGTGATAGTGTCTTGGTGTCGTGATAGAGTCTGTGCCCTTTCTCCACAAGTACTCGTTCTCCCTCAGCCATTCCAGTACCTCCTCGTCATGGTCCTCGGAAATGGAGTACTGTTTCCTCTCTCCCTTCTCCTTGCCTTGCCTCTTCCTGCCTCTGGCAGGAGCTTCAGGGCTTTCAGCAGCAGGCTTTGAGGGCCTTGGTGCTGGTCCACCACAGCAGCACCAGCAGCAGCAACAGCAGCAGCAGGAAAAGCACCAGCAGCACCAGCAGGAGAAGCACCAGCAGCACCAGCAGCAGGAGAAGCACCACCAGCAGCAACACCACCAGCAGCAGCAATAGCAGCAGCAGAAGCAGCAGCAGCTTCAGATTCAGCGCCAGGGGGTGGGATGGTGGTTCTGTCCTTCTTGCCAGGGCTGGCAGGAGTATGTACAGGCTTCCTCTTCTTCCCTGACTGACGTACCATGATGTTTCTTCAAGATGTCTCTGGCAGCAGGTCTTTCCTCTGAATGGTGACTGCTTGCGAGCTGCATCCTTTTATACCCGCGGAGCTGATGCAATTCATCCTCCCCACATGCGCAGTGAACGCTTTGCATCTGCTATGCATCTGGTACACATCCACTATTCATTCTATAGGCATCTGTGATGCATCCGCATCATCCGCTATGCATCCGCTCCTTCCGCTACGCATCTGCTTCGCTATTCTCCCCCAGAAGCCCTGCGGATTTGTCATCCGCTTCCATCTGCTTCCATCCACTAGGCTTCCTACGAACATCCACTTACCATCCTTGCTATGTTCTACCCCCGTCTGTTCCTTTCTGTTCCTTTCAGTTCTGTTTATGAAAATTTTCACCACTTTTGAGAGCGGATAACAACAGATGGAGCCACCCCCAAAATTTTTCTCGTCTGCTGTGTCCTTTTTGCATACGTTTTGCATCCGTTGGTCAGTGTGACCTAGCCTTACCCATTGATCCCATAACAGCAGAGGCACAGACTATAGTAACACATAGAGGGGCATTCAAATGTAACCGCCTCCAATTTTGTGTTAGCGTTGCCCCAGGTATGTTCCAAAGCCTCATGGAACACCTACTAAACGGAATCAAAGGTGTCGTCCCATACTTCGACAATGTACTGGTCTCAGCAAAAAATGCCAACCAGCTAGAGACCAGGTTAAGAGAAGTCTTAACACGATTTAGGAAATCAGGCCTTAAAGTAAAGAGGTGAAAATGTGAACTGGCCTCTAACTGGGTAGAATTTTTGGGCTATTTAATCGATGAGCAAGGCATTCACCCCACCGAAAAAAAAGTGAAGGCTATTAAAGACGCTCCAAGACCCAAAAACAAAACTGATCTTCAGGTGTTCCTAGGCCTCATAAATTTTTACAACGTGTTCCTGCCCCATAAGGCAACAGTAGCAGAACCCCTACAGCAACTGCTAGATAAAAAAAACACTTGGACATGGGGCCACAGGGAACAGAAAGCCTTCCAAGGTATCAAAGACCTATTAACGTCAGACACTGTTCTCATCCAGTTTAGCAATACCCTACCTCTGACGATCACCTGCGAAGCTTCACCTTTTGGGGTTGGCGCCATCCTGAGTCACCAACTTTCAGATGGCAGAGAAGCACCAGTTGCCTTTTACTCAAAGACACTCTCCAAGGCAGAATGCAATTACAGCCAACTGGATCGCGAAGCCCTGGCAATCGTCACCGGGGTCAATCGATTCCATGAGTACCTTTACAATAGACCTTTTTCTATTATAACCGACCACAAGCCTCTCCTTGAAATCCTAGCGGGAAACAAGCCAACCCTGAACATTCTGTCAATGACGAGGTGGTCTGAATTCCTCGCTGCCTATTCCTACACGCTGCTCCACCGACCCGGCAAAGCCATCTCACACACCGACTCCCTGAGCCATTCCTTGTTGCCCATCACAGAAGACGACCCTGCTGCAACTACCTCCACATTTCAGCTTGAGACCTGCCAGAGCTACTGCTGAGTGCAGCCAACATCGCGAGAGCCACAGCCAAAGACCCTTTGACAGCACGCATACTGAACTGGGTTGGTAAAGGCTGGCCAGAGGAAAACAAATCTGAGACTTTTAAACCTTTCCATGCCAGACAGACCGAACTGTCTATTGAAAAGGGGTGCATCTTATGGGGTGACAGGGTGGTAATCCTGAGCAGCCTCTAAGAAGACGTCCTGGGCATGTTGCATGAGGTTCACCCGGGCATAGTCAAAATGAAAACCCTGGCCAGGAGTTAGGTCTGGTGGCCAGGGCTGTACAAGGACATTGACCACTGGTTTGCAACATGCCACGACTGTCAGAAAGTGAGGCCTACCCACCCACAGGCACCAATAAGGGACTGGGAAACTCCCCGGGGTCCATGGTCCAGAGTGCATATTGACTTTGCTGGACCAACAAAGGGGAACACTTTTTTGATTGTAGTTGATGCATATTTGAACTGGTTGGAAGTCATCCTCATGGCTTCCACAATCACTGAAGCTGTTTTGAAAAAGCTTGACAAACTGGTTGCAATGCATGGGCTACCTGATGTACTGGTTTTGGACAATGGGCCTCAGTTTACCGCCTTGCAATTCTAACAATATCTGGCTGCCCAGGGTATCCATCACGCCTTAACCCTGCCGGTCCATCCGGTTGCGAATGGCAGGGCTGAACACATGGTTCAGTATACTAAAGAAGGCCTAGAGGGAATGAACAAGGGGGACGTGCAGGACAAACTAAACCGACTACTAACCTTGCAACATATTACCCCTAGTAGCACTACAAATAAAAGCCCGGCTGAACTTTTAATGGGTAGGAAACTACGGTCCTACCTGGACAGGTTACACCCCACTTACACCTGAGACAACCCCCCCCGACTCCTCCAGCAAATACCGTACCTTCAAAATCGGCAACCTAGTCTATGCCAAAAACCTTACTTGGGACCCTCTATGGCTTCCAGCCACCATCACACAAATCAAAGGCCCCCGGTCCTACCGACTAACTTTAGACAATGGAAGGGAATGGAAGCGGCAGATAGACCAGCTTCGTTCCCACAACCTTGAATGAAAAACCACTGAAGAACCAAAAATAATAAATTCTGACTATAAAATAACCAAGGGGGGGGGGGAGTACAAATAACAAAAAAAAGGGAGAGACAAACCTCCCATAACAAGACAACAAACTGCAAAATGACAATCTAACCAAACAAAAAGAGCACTCATGGTTAGATGAACCCCAAGAAAGAAGTCCAGGAGCAGGAGAGCAAAGTGAGGCCTTCCTGGAAGGTGGCAGCCAGGCCAGCTCAAACAACCCGTCAAACCAGGAGGGAGCGGCAGAGCCATCTCAACCGGCCCAAGAGACTCAGGCGGGAGTGGCATGGCTGACTCACCCTTCCAGGAGGTTCAATGGAGAAGGTCGAGAGAAGCAGCGATCCCATCCGAACTGTTGGAAGACCAAAACACGACTGAGCCGCGCAGGTCAACTAGAACTAGAAAAAGCCCCACCTACCTGCGTGACTACATCACTCACGTTGGACTGAACTAAAGGGCGAGGGGTGTTCTGTATGGAACTTGGTAGGTTCCAAGTCCCTTGTTCTGATTGGCTGAAAAGGCCACTTACGGATTGGTTCACGAGGAACCAATCCGGGAAGCCGCCAAGCGGTGGGAAGAATTAAACAAGTGTCATTGGCTTCAAGCCGGCAGGCAAGCCACTATATAAAGGGCTGCCGCGGCTTGGGCTATGTTCCGTATCTTTTGCCTAGCGAGTTAAATAAAAGAATTTTTGTTTGGATCCCGGTCTCACGCGCTTCTTTCCGGATGGAACATTGAGAGACTGGGATTCTTTACAGGAAGCAAAGTTCTTTTACTTCAAGCCTTGTGGATGTTCAGACTATCCTGGTTTGTGTTTGGAGACTTGTTGTTTTGAATATTTCTTGGCAATTTTATCTAGTGTTCTTGGCAGCTTTGTGGAACCTTGGCAAGACTCGTTCTTATCAGAGACAATTCATTTTCATAGCCTTTTAACTGTGAATGAAAGGAATTCACAGAGAAGCATTACAAGGTTTTGCTTTTACCTCTGTTTGGTTTTTGTTTCCTTGGAACAAGGTTTGGGTCAGAACATTAAGTGAGAAATTCATGAAGTAAGTTTGTTCCATTTTCCGACTTTTCTGTATCAATGTCATTCTTAAATTGGCAACATGGTTGTTTAAGTGAACTGGGCTTCCTTGTTGCTTTTCCTTTCCAGAAGGTCGCAAAAAAGGATCACATGACTCCAGAAAACTGCAACTGTCATAAATGTGAGACAGTTGGCAAGCATCCAAATGTAAATCATGGGGCCGTGGGGATGCTGCAACAGTCATAAGTGTGAAAAATGGTCATAAGTGACTTTGAGTGCCATTGTAACTTTGAATGGTCACTAAGTAAACTGTGGCAAGTCGAGGACTATCTGTATTTCCTTCCACAACAATACCAGGTAACAGGGTATCTGTTGCATAGAGTAATAGGGAATCTGGAGAATGGTGTGAGTGGCTAAAACAACAACAGATGGTAACCGCAACTGAAGGACCATTTCTATTTTATATGTGTTGCTCTCTTGAGCAGGCACTGTTTAGCAGAATAGGTCAAAGCTCATTGGGTAGGATAACACCTCTTATTTTATTTTTTTGTTTTATTTATCATATTCAGAGGCCATCTATTTCCTTAATAGAGTGTATGAATACAGTGATATCTAAGTAATCATTTTTAATTGGTTCCAGGAGGAACCATGAAGAGTGCTAAAAATGATGAGTGCCAAACAAACTACCTGACTTACCACGTGACTGTTTGTTTCATCCAGGAACAACTTCCTGTTTCTCTCTCTTTTCTATATCAGCAACTTTCTCAGCCTGGACGACTTCCTGTCCACTCTCCAGAGTCCCCCTTTTGTTATTGCACCACATCGAGTACTGAACAAAAGATGAGTACTGGGACAACATTTTTATATCAAAATGTGTCAAGTATGTCAGTATATTGATGAACTGGAATAGAGCTTGGTAACAAGATCAGCCAATGAATAGGCATAGCAACTAAGTCAGCCAATGAGGACTGTTTTGGAAACTGAAACTAGAATTAGCCAAGGCTGGAAACTGAAACTAGAATTAGCCTAGGCCTGGCTCTTTATTAATCTCTGCAGCTATGTTGAACTCTGAGTCTGCCTATTGAAATGAAACTGCTTCTCTCCTCTGCTGTGTACAACACTTGCCTGCTGAACTAAAGTGAAACTGATGTCTGTTTCTGAGCTGCAGAGTTGCCACTGAAGCTCTGAACTTGTAACATGTTTGCTGCTGTCTGAGTTTGCTCCATGTTGGAGAAATCTACAACTGGTTTGTAAAATCTACTTCTTATGTTTATAAAGATGTTAAATGAAGCATCAGCCATCTGTGTTTATTTTTCTGGAGCTGAATTAATGCTGCAAAAACTCTGAACAAAGTACCTAATTCAATGAGTTTTGAAGCAGTCAAATACCCAAATATCACTGTAGACATAAAACCATATATAAATATTATGACAAAAACAGTTTAAAACTTTTGAGAGAATCTGAACCCAAATTGTGATATTCTCCTTCTAAAAATTTGCTTCACTCTTTCTACCTCAATTTTCCATAAACAGTTCTCTGGAGACAAATTACCTCCAGGAAAGTAATATTTTCCATACTACAATGTTCTCTTCTGTCACCATTTCCCTTGGCACATCCCATTGTTTTTTACCACTTCTGCCTTTGGTTCTTGTCAGTTCACCACAAAACATCTCACCTGATATCATTCTTACCATGCTAAGCCAATTTCAGTTCAGATCAGGGAAATTAGTAGGCATAAAATAAACTCTCGAGTCCGCCATTTGCCTTAAACAAATGTTTAATTAATAGGAGCAATGGCTCCTTTCTTTGCATGTGTAATGGCTTTAAATCCAAGGATAACATAAATTGTCAAGTCACATTACTTTGCAGCTTCTGAATGATGCTGTGCAACAGGCTGTAGTTTAATAGGCTATGTCAGAAAATGTGAGAGCAGATGGAGCTTCTCTTTTTTACATTTGGGAAGATACTGGATTTTTGCTGAGAAGGTG
Organism: Laticauda colubrina; assembly: GCA_015471245.1. Classification (NCBI taxonomy): domain Eukaryota; kingdom Metazoa; phylum Chordata; class Lepidosauria; order Squamata; family Elapidae; genus Laticauda; species Laticauda colubrina. The sequence goes on from BLBF01000049.1 coordinate 4,133,962, forward strand.
ATGAATGTTCAAAATGGCTTATGTATTACTGATTTAGTAATCATCCATTTCTCTCATGCTCCACTGACCTGCATTTCAGCATTCTTATACTGCCAACCAACAGATACAAGCTCTTTTACTTGGGTCAGTCATAGCTGTGTCTTAAGGCTAGGTTACACTGGCCAATGGATGCAAAATGTATGCAAAAAGGACACAGCGGACGAGCAAAATTTCGGGGGTGGCTCCATCTGTTGTTATCCACTCCAAAAAGTGGCCCAAATTTGCATAAACAGAATGGAAAAGAACGGAAAGGAACGGACGGGGATAGTACGTAGCAAGGATGGTAAGCGGATGTTCATAGGAAGCCTAGCGGATGGAAGCAGATGGAATTGGATGACACATCCGAAGGGCTTCCAAGGGAGAATAGCGAAACAGACAAATAGCGGAAGGGGCGGATGCATAGCAGATGACACGGATGCATCACGGACACCTATAGGAATCAAAGCGGATGCATAGTGGATGCAAAGCATTCACTGCACATGCGGGGAGTATGAATTGTATCAGCTCGGCGGATATAAAAGGATGCAGTTCGCATGCAATCAGCATTCAGAGGAAAGACGTGCTCCCACAGACATCTTCGAATAACACCATGGTTTGTCAGTCAGGGAACAAGAGAAAGCCTGTGCCTACTCCTGCCAGCCCTGGCAAGAAGGACAGAACCACCATCTCATCCCCTGGCACTGACTCTGAAGCTGCTAGTGCTGCTGGTGCTGCTGGTGCTTCTCCTGCTGGTGCTGCTGGTGCTTCTCCTGCTGCTGGTGCTGCTGGTGCTTCTCCTGCTGCTAGTGCTGGTGCTGCTACTGCTACTGCTGCTGCTGCTGTGGTGGACCAGCCCCAAGTCCCTCAAAGCCTTGCTGCTCCAACCCCTGAAGGCCCTGCTGCTGAAGCCCCTGCCAAAGGGAGGAAGAGGCAAGGGAAGGAGAAGGGTGAGAGGAAACAGTACACCATTTCTGAGGACCACGAGGAGGAGGTGCTGGAATGGCTGAGGGAGAACAAGTACCTCTGGAAAAAGGGCCACAGACTCTATTGCGACACCAAGAAGAAGCAGGCAGATTGGAGAGACAAGGCAGAGAGACAGGGCTACACTGCAGATATACTCCTGGGATGGTGGAAGCACATGCAAACCTGGTATGGCAAGCTGCACCTGAAGAAATCTGGGCAGGCCGCTGTCAAGCTCACTGACCAGGAGATGTACGTCATGGCCAAGTGCAGTTTCCTGGAGGGTGAGGTCCGCCACCAAGGACCAGCCCCTCTGAGACCCCTCTCCCTCAGACAGCCCACAGACAGCCAGTCCTCTTCCAGCCAGGAGACAGGTACCGTGTCCAGGCAGGTGTCTTCGGAGGGCCCCACGGCAGAGACTCCCCCGACAGCTGCACTCCCCGTGACAGAGGACTTGGAGGATCCCCAGTCACAAATGGAAGAAGAAACGGTAGCCACCAGAGACCAACCCACACCCACCCACACTCCCAGCTCCACATGATTCAGGCAGAGAGGCAGACTGGAGGGCCAGAGCCACACTGTCCTGTTGGAGATCAGGGACACGATGAAGACCAGCACAGAACTTCTCTCTCAGCTGGTCCACAGGAACCTACCATCCTCGGGCCGGAAGCCCTTCATCACCTACGTAAGCCAGATCCTCATGGACCTGCCCGAGGCCCAGTACCAGGTGCTGAAGGAGAAGATTATAGCACTTCTGCACAACCCTCAAGGCCCAGCTGAACCTGCTCCTACCCAGTCCAGGTCTGCTCCTCTACCCAAGGTGATGGCACCGCCTTTCGCATGGCTTTCAACAGCCCCTCACCTACCAAGGCTATGACTACCAGGACTTCCCACAGCAGAAACAGCCCTTCCCAGTCCAGGCCCAGGTTCATCACACACCACAGACACCACACCTCGCCCAGCTGCAGACCACACAGCCCCACTACACTCCTCCTTCCTCCACCCCACAGCCAAGCCCATCAACGGACAATCTGTCATTAGTATTGGGACTGACATCTCAAGTCCTTGATGAAGGGCCTCTCAACCTCACGGGACTGAATCATCTCTCGGATAGCTTCCTGAACACACCATCCCCTGTTTTACCCTCAGCTTAACAGCTGAGACCATGGACATGCCTCAGAGTGACTGAGAATATTGCCAGAGACTGAGTTGTTACCTATTCACTTTATCTTTGCTTAAGACACTTTACTTGGTTCATTTTGCTTATTTAATAAAGTCATACAGTTCACTTAAGACAGTTATTAATAAAGGTTATATTTGCTTCACACACTTGGTTCATTTTTTTTACTTGATAAAGTGTTGGTGAAAACTTTGAAAAAATGTTTAAGCCTTTGCATGCTTGTGGGATGGAAAAGAATAGTTGTGGGATATGTAAGGATAGTTGTGGGATAGATAAACCTCCATTGCAAGCATAGTGGGACTGTTTGGTCCACCCTCCCAGCTGCCACACATATGGCCCTTTTTTATCAATAACAATTTATTCATTGATCAACACATTTCAAAACAAACAAAGCTCTTTATTAATGTCCTATTCATTGTAGGGCCACTCAACATACATGGCCCAATCTCATCAGTGTTATGAGACAGGCTCAAGGAAGGATCCATTAATCATCTATCATCCTGTCTTGCCACTCCACTGCTCCAGCTGGGGAGTTGCACCAGTGTTTCAGGAGGTTGCACTGCTTCTTCCCTTCATGTGGAGCTCTGTTGGGGCCTTGTATATCCACAGTGTCTATCAGGTTTCATCCTTGCCTCCATTCACCAGGCTCCATAACCCCATTTCCTTGTTGACGATCCACAAGCCTGTTCTGCAACACTAGGTAGCGAGTGCGCATGAAATTGTGCAGGATGCAGAAAGCTTCCATGATGCTCCTTACAGTCTCTGGGTCATGCTGCATGGTGCTGAATAGTACCTGGAACCTATTGGGCAGGATGCCAAAGGCGTTCTCCACCACCCATCTTGCCCTGGACAGCCTATAGTTGAAGATCCTCTCTTCATGGGTGAGGTATCTGGAAGTGTAGGGCTTCATGAGGTAGGTTCTGAGGGAGAAGGCGTCATCACCCATGATGAAGTAGGGCACATCTTGTGTGTCATTGGGTTGGGGGTTTGGATCTGGAAAACCCATGATGAGGTTGCATTCCAGACCACCCTTGAGGTCACTGGCGTTGTATATCTGGTCATCTGAAGCTGACCCATTGCCTGAAGCATTGATGTAGATGAACTTGTAGTCAGCATCAACCATGGCAAAGAGGATGATACTGAAGAAGCCCTTGTAGTTGTAATAATTGGACCCTGAGTTGGCTGGAGCTTTGCAGGCTACGTGCTTCCCATCTATGGCTCCAACAGTGTCAGAAAAGTTCCACCTCTGAAAGCACTCTTCTGCAATCTTCCTCCAGTCTTCTTCAGTGGTGGGACAATGGAGGAGCTCCTCCACGTATTCTTTGATGATGGCCTGCACCACTTCTCTGACCATAATGGTGATGGTGTTGTGTGGCACCCTCCATGCATACTGCATGTTTCTGTATGTGGTTCCAGAGGCTAGGTGCCGCAGAGTCAGTGCCACCTTCAGTCCAGGGTCCAGGTTGGGACGAAAGTTGGTGCTCCGCTTGGTCAACCTGGGTCTGAGACGCTCTACAATTTCGTCAAACATGGCTGGTGGCATCCTCATGAAGTGCTGGAATGCACAATGGTCTTCATTCCTCAGTTCCACCATCAGCTTGCATACAGTCCAAACTTCATTCTTCTCCTGATCCATCCTCGGACCCACACAGCTCTTGAACGTCTCCTTCTTCTCCTTGTGTAGAAAAGGTGAAACAGTCTGAGCAGGGCTTGGTTCTGGTGATGAATGATGGCAGCTACCATAAGGATTGTGTGATGATCCATGGTGGAGAACAATGGATGGTGTGGAAGACCAAGACCAAGGGTGAAGAGGTCTGTACACCATGGCTGCTGGACTCATACTGAGATCCAGGTGATTTCCTCCCCCTTTTTATAGGAAATATCAGTTGTCCACTCGGTGTCCTTTCACATACTCTAGGCATACTCCAGACATCCTAAATATCCAAGATACATTCCATATACAAACGTTTTGTCCGTTTTAATGCTTTATATACGAGATGCATCCACTTACATCCTTTCTATTTCCATGCTACTAATGCTGTGTGGACGTTCCGTGCACCTTTTGTTTCCTTCCTCTTTCCATTTTCAGCTGGAGCAGATGTGAGTTGCGAGGATGGCCAGAGGATGCCGAGAGGATACAGTGGACTTTTAACGGATGATAACGGACATAGAACGTTTGTTGCCCGTATATGCTGCGGATGTACATCGTACGCGGTGGAAAGTTCATCCGCTCAAAAAGTTTTGTGCAGCTCAAAACGTCTTGCGTGGATGAAATCTCAGTGGACGGATGCTCGACGGATAGAGTGTATGAAACACGTATGCAATTAGTACACAACGGATACATCGCGTTTTCCAATGGATGGCAAGCTTTTTTGTCCATTTTACATCCTCTTTGCATCTGTTGGTGCAGTGGGACATGGGCTTTAGAGATACCACTTACGGGTAAACACAAAAGCTCAAATCCAGGCAATAGACAATGGTAAGAAAGAACATACTTGTGATTAATCTTTCTGGGTGATACGTTTCTTCTGAGTGTTGGCAGTGCCTTTGTTTAGGTCGGGGATGTCAAATTCTATTTCATTGAGGGCCACATCAAAGTTATGTTTGACCTAGGGGGCCAAATGGGCATGGCCAGGGTGGCCAACCTGACATCCGAAGTCCTTTGCCAGAGCTCTGTTTTCTCTGGCAGAGGGCTTCAGGAGGCTGTTGCAGATGAAAACGGAGCCCAGGAGGACCAAAAGTGTCCCTCACAAGCTTCGTTTTCACTGGCAGAGGTACTACTGTTTACTATTTCCAGGACACCCCACAGGCCACATCTAAACACCCCATGGGCCAGATCTGACCTGCAGGCTTTGAGTTTTTTACCCCTGGTTTAGGTTATCCCACATGCAATGTAACCTGAAACAAGATAACACATAGGTGTATCTTAAACAGAACTTAAAAAGATGCAACCATCATTATGTAAAAAAAACATATGAATAGTAAGTCCTTAGAGGACAGTTGTCTGAGGTATGTGTTTCATAGAACATAGAATCATAGAGTTGGAAAGGACTTCATAGGTCTTCTAGTACAACCCCCTGCTCAACGCAGAAGACTGGTCAAATGGCTGTCCAGTCTATTTTTGGAAACCTCTAGTGAAGGAGCACCTCAACACCAGGAAGCAAGCTATCTCATTGATTAATTGTGCTCACTTTTAGAAATTTTCTCCTTACTTCTCACTTTAACAAGCTTGCACCAGTTATGTCTTGTCATGCCATATATGCACTACTCTGTGATAGCTCCTCAAGTACTATAAGATAATTATCATGCTCCTAAATCCTTCTCTTTGATAGGCTAGACCAGGGTTTTTCAAACTTAAGACTTGTGGACTTCAACTCCCAGAATTCCTGTGCTAACATGACTGCAGGAGGAATTCTGGGAGTTGAAGTCCACAAGTCTTAAACTTGCCAAGTTTGAAGAACCTTGGGCTAGACTTACCTAGTGCTTTCATTCATCATAGATTTTAGCCTCCTGACCCTTCATCACCTTTGTTGCTCTTCTCTGCACTCTTTCTAGGGTTTTAGCATCTTTTTAGTGTTGTGATGACCAGACCTGGATGCAGCATTCCATGCGTGGCCTCACTAGCATAATATAAAGTGGTACTATCACTTTTTGTGATATTGGTGCTAGTCCTCTGTTGATACAGCCTAGGACTGTGTTGACTTTTTTGGTAGTTGCAGCACATTGATGGCTCATCCTTAAGTCATGGTACATTAGAACACCCAGCTCTCTTTCTCACACATAGTTAGTACTGTTGATCCAGGTAGTCCCTATTTTGTATTTATCTATTTGGTCTTTCTTGCCTAAATGCAGGTCCTTACATTTTTCACCACTAAACTGCATCTTGTTGGATAGGACACAGTCTCTGTCTTTGAAGGCCAAGTCTGTTGAGATTAAGCACATTGCTACCATCTCATCCTATGCCTGTTTCACTCTAATCTTTTCTTGTTGCTCAGAGTTCCTGACTTCTTGATAAACTAGGATTTCAATCACAGAGGATTTTATGCTTGGAAAAGTGAATACAGACAGGATTGTTCTTCTAATCCTGTCATCTTGAAAGATCCTTTCATCTTGGGAAAGTTGGAGTGGTCTTGAAGGATTGGAATATTGGGGATGGAACAGTAGGGTCCTGTAGACCTTTTGTATATATACATATTATTTGAACATATCAATTTAAAACTTCTTAAAGTATCTAAACTGCAAATTTCTAGTGTTGGGTCAGGAGTGCTCAATATTGCCTTGAATCTTGTGGGCTGAGAAATGATGAAGGACAGACTTTTTAAGGGAACAGCTCAAATCTGTAACATATCCCAATAGTCACCTTAAATCGTAAAGAATATATGCTATGAAATGTTTTGAGTTTCTTGGGAAAAGGACAGACTAATGTCATATTGATATATCACAATGATCACACAACTCCAAAGATCTGGAGTACCATGAAGAACATCAATCAACATCAATCATCGTCACTCTGGCTGCCAAGATTTGGTGGGTATAAAATAGAGAGCCAGAACATTGAAAAGTTGCATAGAAACTTTATTCTATATAGTCATACACTGTACCAATATATACAACAGTTTGGAATCTATTAATTATACAATATTATTAATATAATATGACGAGCATACATAATGTATATTTTATACAACTTAATATTTGAAGAAGGTGCTTAAAACCTGAATGAGGAAAATGTTTCTGAAATAAAGTCCACCGGTTTAAAGAAATGTGAGGGCAAATTGAAAAATAATGTCATGAAATGAGGATGGAATCCAAGCACTTCATAGATGTACTGAATTTTACATGATAAGAGTGAAGTTAAGTTAATGCATCATAGAGATACTGTAATGAAAAAAGTTGAGCTTCTTCTCATAAATAAAAGTCAGAAGGCGTCATTGTATTTACACTTGAGATTTATCCTTGTATCTCTATAAATAAAACACATTGCTTAAGAGATACTTCATCAGATATTAGAGTCTGCTTGGAACAATCTTGCTTATGCTTGTTATTATTTTCATAATTTCAGCACAAAGGTAGATTGCATCTCCTCATGGAAAATACCATAATTTTCAGATTTCAATATATTGTATATGGTCAACTTTTGAGGACAATGAAAATGTGGAAATTTTATACCATTATCATCCCTCAAATCAGTTAATGAATTTCAGCAATTGATTGAATTTCCCAGTTATTAATTCTGCTAGACTTAAGTTCTACAAGTTAGTGGTCCTTAACCAGTGGTGGTATTCATATTTTGCTACTGGTTCTGTGGGCATGGCTTGGTGGATCTGGCATGGCTTGGTGGGTGTGACTTGGTGGGCATGGCAGGGGAAGGATAGAGTAAAATATCCATTCCCTCCCCACCCCACTAATCTGATTTCCAGCTCCATTCTCCTGTGCAGGGCAACAAAAGAAGACCCAACTGATCAGCTGGGACTTGGGAGACAGAGAATAGATGGGGCAGGGGCAGCCAAGGGTGGTATTTACTGGATCTCTGAACTACTTAAAATCTCCACTATCAGTTCTCCAGAACCTGTCAGAACTGGCTGAATACCATCTCTGACCTTTCAGGTGCCAGGGACCATTCCGTGGAGGGCAGTTTTTTCGTGGACCTGGGGAGGGAGGGCATGACTTCATATGCTGGCTGGATCCTGTGCATGCTCAGATGGGCTTCACTCCTTGCATATCTCAGTTCCTGGAGGGTTATGGGCTGATGTCAGGCAAACAGCCTGGGGATTGGGGACCCCTGCTATAAGTGTTAACTTCTTACCATATCCAACACATAAAACACAAAGGAGAAGGAGATAAGAGGACTATATATAAGGTGTCAGGTTTTCAAGTAATGAAATCCATTTTAAAAGAAAAGAACAAAGTCCATCTTCTAAAACAAATTCTTTTATTTAGGAAAGCATCAAATTGGCAAAGTCCAAGGTGATTGCGGATATGACACAACCTGGAATTTCCCCACAATATTAAAAGTTAGAAAGAACCCCCAAAAGTCACATTCTCCAATAGAAGTAATCATAAATGTCATAAATCTCCACCTCAAGGGGCCCAAACATGGACAGCTTGTTTCCCATGGGAAGAAATATCACCTAGCCAAAACACTCTCTTTATCTCCACTCCTCCCCTCTTAGGAATGTGGTGAGCCTGAAACCCTTCTCCCCATGACTGTCACAGAGAAAGTAAGAAAAAGAATATATACTAAGCCGAACTAAAATGGCAACACATACGTCAATTTTGGGCTTGACATAAGGAGAAGGAGATAAGGGGACTATATAAGGGGACATAATAATAAGGGAACCCTCATATTTCCTACAATACATTCTACAATAGTTTTCTATATACCGTATTGTTGTTTAGTAATAGACCTTGGCTTTATTTTGCTTGAATAGCTTTGACTTATTCGCAGATGACAGTAAGATGCAGCACATGATTCAGGTGGAGAAATAAGGGAAGCAAAGTTCAATTTTGGTTTTCCTTTCTTCTTTTCCTTTCCTTTCCTTTCTTCCTCTCCTCTGCTCTCCTCCCCTCACTCTCACCCTCACTTCCAAGCTTTTGTTTCTATTCTGGAAGACTTCCCAGCATTCTGCAATATTTTTGGAATTCAGAAGACATTGTAGAAGGAGAGAGAGGGAGAAAGATTAAAAAATATTTCCCACTTAAAGTTCTAATAAAAAATAATGTAACTTCTTTATGCCAAAGACCTGGCACTAGGTGGGCTACAGAAGAAAAGGTACAGACAGAGAGCTAAATAAACATATGCTTTTAATGCACTAGATTTAAATGTTGCATGCTCTGAAAATAATTAAGACAATACTTCTCTGCCTTCAATCAAACATCTTTTGAAAGACTTTGACAAGAATCTGATAAAAAGCACAATTGTTTTGAGGAAACAGTGTAATTTATAAAACTCTTGAAGTAACAGAGGTTCTACGTGTTTTAAGAATACACAGTTTTAATAACAAATAGACGAAAAGAACAATCAACCAATGGAATAGCTTGCCTTTGGACGTTGTGGGAGCTTCATCACTGAAGGCTTTCAAGAAGAGATTGGGCTGCCATTTGTCAGGAATGGTGTATGGTCTCCTGCTTGGGTGGAGGGTTGGACAAGATGACCTACAAGGTCCCTTCCAACTCTGTTAATGTTTACATATGTTTACACTTATGCAAGAAAGATTTCCTACCTCTAAAAATACAAGTTGCTGCACTTCTCATTTAGGGAAATATAATATTCTGCCTTTTTAAATATTCCTCAATCTATTTCATTCTTCTAGGAGGGAGGTGCTTCCCACAGTACCTGTTCTGACCAAGGCTTATCGGGACACTAACAAACACACGTTGGTTCCAAAACCCTTTTTTCTTTATTTCAATGGCTATGAATTTTAGTCATTCACAGCCCGTAATGAGTCTCAAACAGTTCGTAAATAGTCCTATGGAAGTCTGCCAAAGTCCTTCAGGGTAAGTCTGATAAGCACGCACCTTTATCTTCCTTGAAATGCTGCCAACGATTAAATTGCCAGTTAGTTGTACAAGACCAAACAGAACACAAATTCAACACTGAGCTTCAGATTTCAAACTGACCAGTATGAACAAAGTCTCTTCCTGTAAAGATTCCTGTCCCTTTGCTCCTCCTTTATGACTTATGGGAGGGCAGATCACTTCCAATACTTACTCCCAAGTTGCCCTTTTTGTCTTAACTGTTCTTGCCTTCTGGCAGCTCTGCACATGCGTACACTGGGAACAGGCCCCCCTTATTCCTCTGTCTTGCTGCTGTCAGATTCTGGAGGCTCTGGAGTCAGCATATAACTCCCAGATGGCCCTGACCCCATCTCTGTATTGGATTCATGATCCTTGTCTGAATCTTCCCCAGACTCCCGGACTGGCCCATGTTCCTCCCTACTGTCCAACTCTGCTGCTGTCTCTGCAGGCTGCTGGCAGACCATAACAGTACCTAAGACCTGCTCCAGACAGACTACAGTAGGAAAACTTTGACCTTGACAATGGCACATAGTTTTCTGTGGCCATTTCAACCTTCCACATCCATGCATTATAATTTACTAATAAGAACAACTTCACTCTCTCTTTCTCCCTTCCCTCTGTCTCACGTAAACATTCTCTCTCTTATTCTTTCTCTCTTATTCTCTCTTTGTCATTCTCTCTTCTTTTCTCTATCTCTCTCATATTCTCTCATTCTTTCTCTCTCTTAAGGCCATGTCACACTGCCCAACGGATGCAAAGAGGACACAACGGAAGAGAAAAATGTTCCTTCCGTTGTATCTGCACTAAAAAGGGGTGAAAATTTGCATAATTGGAGCAGATGAAATGGACGCAGGGAGGACGCCGGGAGGATGCAAAGCGGATGCGGAACGGAAGCCCAGCGGATGCAGAACGGATGGCGCCATCCATTCCTCTGAATGGTGACCTGCTTGGGAGCTGCTTCCCTTTATATCCGGGGGACTTGCGCAATGCATCCCCCCCACATGCGCAATTAACACGCGACATCCGTTCCGCTTCCGCTGTGCATCCGCTAGGCTTCTGCTGTGCATCCGCTTCATCCGCTGTGCATCCGTTCTGGGGGGGTCTCAGAAAAGCGGACGCAGAACGGAAAAAATGGATGCAGAACGGATGCACAGCGGATGAAGTGGATGCACAGCGGAAGCCTAGCGGATGCACAGCGGAAGCGGAACGGATGTCGCGTGTTAATTGCGCATGCGGGGGGGATGCATTGCGCAAGTCCCCCGGATATAAAGGGAAGCAGCTCCCAAGCAGGTCACCATTCAGAGGAAAGACCTGCTGCTGGACACTTTAAGTTCCTTGCCTGCCCTGCCTGCATGCCTGCCTCCAAGCCTGCCTCCAAGCCTGCCTCCCAGCCTGCCTCCCAGCCTCCTGGGCAGCCTCCCTGCCAGCCTGCCTTCCAGCCTCCATTCCAGCCTTGCTGCCAGCCTGCCTTCCAGCCTCCATGCCAGCCTTGCTGGCAGCCTGCCTTCCAGCCTCCCTGCCAGCCAGTCTGCCTGCCAGCCTTGGTGCCTACCTTCCTGCCAGCCTTCCTACCAGGCTTCCTACCAGGCTTCCTGCCTGCCTTGGTGCCAGCCTTGGTGCCTGCCAGCCTTCCTGCCAGCCAGCAACCCCACAACCATGGGGAAGAAGCGAAAGGCTCAGCAACCTGCCGCCATCCCTGGCAAGAGGGGCAGGGCCACCCTCCCGCCCCATGTCCATGACTCTGCTTCTGCTGGGGCTTCTGCTGCTTGGGCTCGCTCTTCTCTTGCTGGAGCTTCTGCTGTGGCTGTTCCTGGCAGTGGTGCTTCTGCTGCGTACTCTGCTGAAGCTGCTCCTGGTCCTGCTGGTCCTGCTCGTTCTGCTCGTGCTCCTGGTCTTGCTGGTCCTGCTGCTGGTGCTTACTCTGCTGCTACTCATCCTGGTCTTGCTGCTGCTGCTGCTGCTGCTGCTGCTGCTGCTGATGATGATTCTGATTCTGATCCTGCTGGTGATTCTGCTGCTGCTGCTGCTGCTGCTGCTGCTGATTATGATCCTGCTGGTGATGTTTCTGATGATGATGATTCTGGTGCTGCTGCTGCTGCTGTTGGTGTGGAGGAGCAGCCCCTACAACCTCGAAGTCCCTCTGATGAGGGCCCATATGACCCTGCCAGAGGGAGGAAGAGTCGTTCGTGTCAACGGGAGAGGAGGCAGTACTTTATTGAGGAGGCGCACGAGGATGAGGTGCTGGAGTGGCTGAGAGAGAACGACTATCTGTGGCGGAAGGGACACCGGCTGTACAGGGACACCAAGCGGAAGCAGGCTGCTTGGAGAGAGAGGGCGGAGAGTCTGGGCTACACTTCGGAGGTGCTACTCGGCTGGTGGAACCATATGCACACCTGGTACGGGAAGCTGTCCGCGGTCAAGCTGACAGACAGAGAGAACTACGTCATGGCCAGGTGCAGCTTCCTGGAGGGTGAGATCCGCCACCGAGCAGCACCAGGAGCCCATCTGTCTACCCTCACTCTCAGGCAGCCTGCTGGGAGCCAGTCCTATGGCGGCCAAGAGTCAGTCCCTGTCTCCAGGCAGGTTTCGGGGGAGCGTGCCACGGCGGAGAACCCCCAGGCAGGTGTTGAAAGCTTGGTGGAGAGCGAGGAGGACTCCACAAACATGGCTGGAGGCATATTCATGAAGTTCTGGAACGCACAAGTGTCTTCGCTCCTGAGCTCCACCATCAGCTTGTCGTAAAGTTGGTACTGTGCTCTTCTGGCTAACCATCTTTGGACCCACTCTTTTTTTGGGTGCCTCCTTTTCTTGCCGTAGTAGAGTTCACAGAGATTGTTGATGGTTTCGCAGTGATGCAGAAGGATGTTGGCTGCCAAAAGGATTTTGTCGCTATCAATGGTGGTGATGACTGGATGCTGTGGAAGAGGAAGAGTCAGATGAAGGCTGCAGAGGTCTGCACCACTGAGCTGCTGGTCTGAAAGTGCGATGCAGACGAGTTGCTCTGCCTTTTTATAGGCAGTATAGGTGTCCCTTTGCATCCTCTAGGCATCCTTAATATCCGAGATAGGTCCCCTCTGCGAATGTTTTTTCCATTTTAAACGCTTTGTTTCCGTGCTGCATCCGCTAGGCATCCGTTCTGCATCCGTTCTGCTTCCTCCCTGCGTCCGGGCGGATGGAGTTGCACGGATGCGCAGCGGATGCCTAGCGGATATAGCGGAAGCGTAGCGGATGCGTAGTGGATGCAGAACGGACGAACTGGATACATTTTCCGCGCAAAAGTTTTAGGCAGCCTAAAACTTTTGAAGCGGATGAAACGTCAATAAATGAATGCTGGATGGATAGAGAGGAAGCCAAACGGAGGCAGTGAGTACATCACGTTTTAGAACGGATGGCAAGGTTTTTTGTCCGTTTTGCTTCCTCTTTGCATCCGTTTTTGCAGTGTGACAGGGCACACACTCTTACATACACACACACCAAGGTTGAAATAGAACTGACCAATCCCCCATCCCCAATAATTTGCTTTGGTTTTTTTCCCCAAAGTTGCTTGCATCCAACAATTACCTTCCCAGACATTTCTTGATATGAAACAGCAATTAGCGTGTCACCAGAGACATTATTTTTTAAAAAAGATTGTTCAGGTCAAAAAACTCTAATTAACCTTATTCATTTTGAGAGCCTTAATAATAATTGGAAGCAAATCTTGAAAGCCATTGCTGAATATTTTTTCAAGGGAAAATGACCAATGGTTTCTTCATACAGAGTATTAGTAAAATTATAGATTAAACGTGCTAGTCATTTTGGTTCTAAGGGGCAGTGCTCATCTCTGTTACAAAGCTGAAGAGCCAGCACCTCCTTGGTCATGTGGCTGGCATGACTAAATGCCGAAAGGTGCATGGAACACTGTTACCTTCCCACCAAATGTGGTCCCTATTTTTCTACTTACATTTTTACATGCTTTCAAACTGCAAGGTTGGCAGAAACTGGGACAAGTAACGGGAGCTCATTCCTTTATGCAGTGCTAGGGATTCAAACTGCTGAACTGACGAACTGACGACTTTTCTGATCGACAAGCTTAGCATCTTAACCACTGAGTCACCACATCCCTGAGTAAAATTATAGAGGTATATAAAATAAGGAGGAAGAAGAGAGGATGAAAAACAACAGATTTTGGTTTTGTGGTAAAATGTACTGTGCAGTACAATGTTTATTTGCTTGGTGGATGCTATAACATGGTAACAAGTATGAAAGTTCCAATTAAACTGATTTATTACTACTCATGCCTATGCACAGGAATCTATTCAATGAACCAGTTGCCACTATTTTGGCTCAAGATAAGACTCATGGAATTCAACAGGGGTTGGATTTAATCCATTTTTGGCCTGGTAGAGATTCTAGGCTGATTCCTCTTTTGACTCTACCTCCCCATTCTGCTGCTCCTTCTCCTACACATGAACTGAAAAACACTATTCTTTTATTACTATTAATATTGACTGTCAGCATTTACATTAATAACAACAAATGTCAATATTGTGAATACTCTAACAATGGAAGTTTTTAAGAAGAGATCGGACAACCATTTGTCTGAAACAGTATAGGGTTTCCTGCTTGAGCAAAGGGTCAGATTAGAAGATCTCCAAGGTCCCTTCCAATACTGTTATTCTATTAAAATGTTTTTATATATTTTGACAATTTCTACTTTGATTTCCAAAACTAAATAGTTGCAAAATCATAATTTATTCTGACATTTCCTAGATTTATCACATTTGTCTATTTTATTATTTATTCTAACTTTATTCTAACTTCCTCTCTGGGTTTTTTTTTTTTTTTACTCTACTGGCATACCACAGCATCTGTGGATTAATTAATATGTTAAAATAATTTAAATATTATTTCACAATAATATATCGAGAAAGAGAGGGGGGAAGGAAAGTTAAGTTTATTGAAACTTCTGAGGAATCATGTCAAGGACTGAATTCTATCTGTTTAAAAGACCAAGTGGAAAATCCTGATTAATGTTAAAGCTGATTATTTCACTCTCTGTAATTTCTTCAGAAGTTCTGCAAAAGTTCTTTTTCAAGTATTATTATTTTTACATTCCCCTCGCAAGTAGCAGCTAGTACACAAGTAGAAACATGAATGCATTCAGATATTTATTGCAGTGTGATGTTTGAAAGGCATTTGCAGAACCATTCTTGTGGGAAATTTGACTCCAACCAAGGAGATACAATGTCATAGATATCTCATCATGGTGGTTTGCATAATGTTGTAATTCATACAGCTTCACTGGAGATCCATGAATTGCACAGATTTGTTTTTTTTTTAAAAAAAAAACATTGCAATTTCTATTTTAAAATTATAGTCTTCTGTTTTGACTTTGAAGCTATTGTCTCAGAAGGTGGCAGCACCTATCTGGACTTGGAGCCTGTAGGCCTGATCTTGGCTATAACTTCCTTTGGGAAATCCTAGGACTATAAATTAATTTGGGAAGTTAAAAAAAATTCTCAAAGAGAGTAATGAGAAATAGGTTTCATACTGCTTTCAAGAAAACAGCATAGATACCTACAGCCATAAAATTTACCAGGGGTCAGGTTTAATTGCATAGATGGAGAGAAGATATGGATGAAGATTGTTGGATAACCACACTCTGAATGACATAGGCAATAGACTGATTATAGACAGAAAGATTGACAGTTTGAGACCCAACTACTGTATGGAATTCCCATTCCTGTCCCAGCTCCTACCAATGTACCAAACATGCAAATGCAAGTAGATGAACAGTTACCACTCCAGTGGGAAGCAAACAGTATTCCGTGTGCCACTGCATATAGTCCTGCCAGTCAGACAACCATGGAAGAATCTTCTGACAAAGATGGCTCCATTGCCTAGGAAATGGAAATGAGTACTGCCCCCAAGAGTCAGACATGATTGGGCAGGGGAAGCCTTTATCTTTTTTTTTGAATGAAATAGTAAAGCCCATGTTACACTGCCCAACGGATGCAAAAAGGACACAATAGAAGAGCAAAATGTTCCATCCATTGTTATCCGCTCTCAAAAGGGGTAAAAATTTGCATAACCGGAGCGGATAACACAGACGCGGGGAGGACGCAGGGCGGATGGAAAGCGGATGCGAACGGAAGCCCAGTGGATGGAAGTGGATGGGAGCAGATGGCACGTCCGCTAGGCTTCCGGGGGACCTCAGCAAGCGGACGCGGAACGGATACAGTGGATGCAGAGCGGAAGCCTAGCGGATGAAGCGGATGCACAGCGGAAGCCTAATGGATGCCTGGTGTTAATTGCGCATGCAGGGGGGATGCATTGCGTCAGCCCCGCGGATATAACAGAAGCAGCTCGGAAGCAGGTCGCCATTCAGAGGAAAGACCTGCTGCCGGACGGATTGGCTGCCTTGCCTGCCCTGCCTGCATGTCTGCCTGCAAGCCTTGGTGCCAGCCTTGGTGCCAGCCTTGGTGCCAGCCTGCCTTCAAGTCTTGCTGCCAGCCGGTCTGCCTGCCAGCCTTGCTGCCTGCCTTCCTGCCAGCCTTGGTTCATGTCTGCCCGCCAGCCTTGGTGCCTGCCTGCCTGCCAGTCTTGGTTCATGTCTGCCTGCCAGCCTTGGTGTCTGCCTGCCTGCCAGCCTTCCTGCCAGCCTTGGTGTATGCCTCCCTGCCAGCCTTGGCACCTGCCTTGGTGACAGCCTTCCTACAAGCCTTGGTGCATGCCTGCCTGCCAGCCTGCCTGCCAGCCTTCCTGCCAGTCTTGGTGCCTGCCTGCCTGCAAGCCTGCCTGCCAGCCTTCTTGCCAGCCTCTCTGCCAGCTTTGCTGCCAGCCTTGGTTCCTGCCAGCCTCCCTGCCAGCCAGCAACCCCACAACCATGCAGAAGCACAGCAAGCCCCAGCCATCTGCTGCCAGCCCTTGCAAGAGGGACAGGGCTACCATCCCACCCCCTGGACCTCACTCTGGTTCTGCTAGGGCTTCTGCAGCATGGGCTCGCTCTTCTGGGGCTGGCGCTTCTGCTGCTTCTGCTTCTGGAGGAGCTGATGAAAAGCACTCCAGCACCAGCCACCTCCACAGCACCTGGACCCTTCACCCTGAGACTGAGCGACCAAGACGAGTGCCAGAGACTCTTTTTTGTTTTATAGCTTGTTGTTAATAAAGTATATTTATGATTCACACACTTGCTTTGTTTCTTTTTTTAAATAAAGTCTTGGTGGAAACTTTTAGAAATGGTTTAAGCCTTTGCATGCTTGTGGGATGGGTAAGGATAGCTTTGGATGGGTGAGGATGCCTGTGGGATGGGTAAGAGCTGTGGGATGGGTTAGGATAGCAGTGGGATAGATAAACCTCCAGTGCAAGCATAGTGGGACTATATCATCCACCCTCCCAGGTGCCACACCTATGGCCCTTTATTATCAATAATAATGTAATAATTATCCACACATGTCAACATAAACACAACTCTATTAAACGCCCTGTTCATTGTAGGCCAACCAAACATACATGGCCCAATCTCATCTGTGTGATGAGACAGACTGAAGGAAGCATCCATTAAGCATCTACCATCCTGTCTTGCCGCTCCACTGCTCCAGCTGGGGAGTTGCACCAGTGTCTCAGGAGGTTGCGCTGCTTCTTTGCTTCATGTGAGGCTCTGTTGGGTCCTTGCACATCCTCAGTGTCGATCAAGTTTTGCCCTTGCCTCCATTCCCCAGGCTCCATGTCCCCATTGCCTTGTTGGAGGTCCACAAGCCTGTTCTGCAAGACTGGGTAGTGGGTGCACATGAGATTATGAAGGATGCAGCAAGCTTCCATGATCCTCCTCACGGTCTCTGGGCAATGCTGCATGGTGGTGAGAAGTACCTAGAACCTGTTGGCCAGGATGCCAAAGGCGTTCTCCACCACCCGCCTTGCCCTGGACAGCCTGTAGTTGAAGATCCTCTCTTCATGGGGGAGGAGTCTGGAAGTGTAGGGCTTCATGAGGTAGGTTGTGAGGGAGAAGGCGTCATCCCCCACGATGAAGTAGGGCACATCTTGTGTGTCATTGGGCATGGGGTCTGGATCTGGGAAGCCCACGATGAGGTTGCGTTCCAGCTCCTCCTTGAGGTGACTGGCGTTGTATACCTGGGCATCTGAAGAGGAGCTGTTGCCTGAAGCATCGATGTACATGAACTTGTAGTCAGCATTGACCATGGCGAAGAGGATGATTCTGAAGAAGCCCTTGGAGTTGAAATAAGTGGACCCCGACTTGGCTGGAGCTTTGCAGGCCACGTGCTTCCCATCTATGCCTCCAACGGTGTGTGGTAAGTTCCACTTCTGATACCACTGCTCTGCAACTTTCTTCCATCCTTCTTCAGTGAAGGGGTACTGGAGGAGCTCCTCCTTGTATTCTTTGATGATGGCCTGCACCACTTCTGTGACCACAATGCTGATGGTGTTGGATGGCACCCTCCAGCCATACTGCATGCTCCTGTAGCTGGTCCCTGAGGCCAGGTGGCGCAGAGTGAGTGCCACCTTGAGCCCAGGTTCCAGGCTGGGCCGGAAGCTGGTGTTTACCTTGGTCAACCTGGGTGTCAGCTGCTCCACAACTTCGTCAAACATGGCTGGAGGCATCCTCATGAAGTTCTGGAATGCCCGAGTGTCTTGGTTCCTGAGCTCCACCATCAGCTTTTTGTACAGTCCGTCCTCTGCTCTTCTGGCGAACCATCTTTGGACCCATACTCTTTTTGGCTGCCTCTTTTTCTTCTCACAGTAGAGTTCACCGAGCCTGCAGATGGCTTTGCACTGTTGCAGAACGATGGTGGCTGCTGAAAGGACTTTGTTGCAATCCACGATGGACATGACTGGATGCTGTGGAAGAGGAAGAGTCAGATGAAGGCTGCAGAGGTCTGCACCACTGGGCTGCTGTTCTGAAAGTGAGATACAGATGAGTTGATCCCCCTTTTTATTGGAAATATAGGTTTTCCGCTAGGCATCCTCTAGGCATCCTCTAAGCATCCTGTAGACATCCTTAATATCCGAGATAGGTCCCCTCTGCGAACGTTTTTTCCATTTTAAACACTTTGTTTCCATGCTGCATCCGCTAGGCATCCGTTCTGCATCCGTTCTGCATCTGTTCCGCTTCCTCCCCACGTCCGGGTGGATGGAGTTGCGAGGATGCGTAGAGGATGCCTAGCGGATGCAGAACGACGAACTGGATATATTTTCCGTGCAAAAGTTTTGGGCAGCCGAAAACTTTCGGAGCGGATGAAACATCAATAAACGGATGCTGGACGGATAGAGGGGAAGCAAAACGGAGTCAGTGAGTACATTGCATTTTCCAACGGATGGCAAGCTTTTTTGTCCGTTTTACATCCTCTTTGCATCCGTTGGTTCAGTCTGACATGGGCTTAACATCAGAAGGTTTGAATAACACTGACATATTGTAGAAATTTTGTGGAAATCTAATATTAGGAGTCAGAGTCCAACAAATTCTGGTGCTTTCTTGCTGATATTTTATTTGTTAAATGATAGAAGAAAGAAGTAAGGAGACTTGTTATCCTGAACCAAATTGTTACCAGTTAGGAAAATTGGTTGAAGAAGGAAAGGTGACAGAAGAGAAGGATCATATTATCCAGTATCCAAGGATTGGGGTGTTCCAGTAGATCTTTAATGGTAGTTGAACATGAAGTAACAGAATTAGATGACCTCTGGGATTACTTCCAATTCATATGTTTAGGAACAAGTGTTCATGTAGCATCAATGTGATATCATTAACATCATTGTGAATGGATGGAGTTTAGACTTCTTGCACGTGGTGACCTAGTGGTTAGGAAGCTGGGCTTATCAACCAGAAGATTGGCAGTTTGAGACTTTACTACATTATGATGAGCTCTTGTTTTTGTCCCAGCTCCTGCTAACCTAGCAGTTCAAAAGCATGCACATGCAAGTCGATAAATACCATGTTTCTCCAACAATACGGCCTCCCCCAATAGGAAGTCCCAGCAAGTTTTATAGGCATAAAATCAAATTAAGCCCCTCCCCCCAAATTAAGGTCTATATTAAACATGCAAAATGGGGGGAGGGGGGAATGGCAGGGGGGGGCTTGCCATTAGGAAGTACTTTTGCATACCCGGATATGGTGCTGCCTGCGTTGACCTCAGTGTTGGTGGGGCACTTCGTATTGGGAGACCTTCCACCATTGCTTTCCCTTCTCCCCGTGCTGCCGCGGTATTTAAAGCAATGCCGCAACATTTGGTGCAGCCACGTGTGGCCAGCCAGTGCTCCTCCCTGCAACCAGAGCCCTGCAGAGACACTCAGCTTCAAAGGCAAAGCCAATTCTTTTAAAAACAACGTCCTACTAGAGGTACAACAAAGACTCCCCTGCCCAAAAGGGCAGCCCAACCCCATGTGGGGAGGTGAATCTCCCAGGGCTGCAGCGCAGGATTGGCCCACCACCATTCCTGCCTGGTACTGGGCAGAGCGTGAAGAGCTTTGCCTGAGGTGCCCAGTACAACTGACAGGCAGGCCCTCCTGCCTGGCAGCAGAGCTCTCGCCAAGGTAGCAAGCGACTCCCCACCAGACCCTCCGCTCATCCCACCAGAGCCGTGCAGGCTGGGCAGAGCTGGGAAAGCAAGCCATGGGTGCATGCCCACCTGCCAACCCCATGCCCATGCCGCAGCAGTCCCTCCCAAGTCCCTCAAAGCCCAAACCCAAAGGGGCCACTGGGAGAGGCTGCCCACCTGTCCGCGGACAGGGAGGCGAGGCAACAGCAGCACTGCTTCCCTGGCCGGTGGGTCAGGCAGAGAGAGCCCAAAGCCACCCGTCCTTTCCACCCCTCGCCCCATCCCCACACATCTCCAAACACACTGGCAGCTCCAAATGCTGCAGTGGCATGGGCATCAGGCAGAGGCACTCATTCAGCAGGGCTCAGCTCAGAGGATGCGGTGCAGGCTGTCACCTTGCCTCCCTGTCCATGGATGGGTGGGTGCTGTTACTACCTTGAGTGGCCTCTCCCAGTGGCTCCTTTGGGTTCGGGCTGGAGGGACTTGGGAAGGAAGCGAAGCTCGGGTTGGCCTGGCTCTTTTGCTTGGCAGGTGGGGGTACACCTGTGGCTCACGTTCCCAACTCTGCCCAGCCTGCACGGCTCAGCCTGGATGTGTGGGGGAGGGGTACGGCAGGGAGGTGCTCGCTGCCTTGGCGAGAACTCCACCGCCAGGCAGGAGAGCCTGTCTGTCAGCTGCACTGGGTGCCCCAGGTGAAGCTATTCACGCTCTGCCTGGTGCCAGGCAGGGATAGCGGCTGGGCGCTCCTCCCAGGGTGGGCCAACCCTGCGCTGTGGCCCCGGGAGATTCACCTCCCCACGTGGGGTTGGGCTGCCCTCTCGGGCAGGGAAGGGGTAGTAGGTAGTAGTAGTAGGGCATCATTTTTAAAAGAATTGGCTTTGCCTTTGAAGGCAAAGGGAAGGCAGTGACAGGAGAGCCTGAAGCTGAGTGTCTCCACTGGGCTCCGATTGCAGAGAGGAGCCCTGGTTGGCTGTGCATGGCTGCGCCAAAGGCCACGGCATTGCTTTAAACACCACAGCAGCATGGGGAGAAAGGAAAGCAACGGCAGAAGGTCTCCCTATATGAAGTGCTCCACCAACACCAAGGTCAACATCCAAGCCATCGCCGCCTGCCCACCTGAGGATGCAAGGAGGGTGGAATTAAGTCACCCCCGAAAAGACCGCCTAGCCATTTTTGGGGAGGTAAAAAAAAATAAAATAAGGCCTGGCCTTATTTTGTGAGAAACACGGTAGGTACCACTTTGGTGGGAAGGTAAAGTGTCCTGTGCCTCTTCAGCATATGGTCATGCTGATCACATGACCACAGAAGCATCTTCAGACAAAGCTGACTCCCTTGGACAGGAAACAGAGATGAGCATCATCCCTTAGAGTTGGATATGACTAGAGAGGGTAAACCTTTACCTTTTTTAGTTACAAAATGTCTGCACATCCCAAAGGGCCTTTTTTTTTCAACAGGCAACTGGACTTTATGGTTTTTTTTTTTTAAGATTTATTTATTTATTATAATTTGTCAAGTAAAAATGAGAACAAGAATAAAATAACAAAAATACAATGACAGGGACGATAGGCACGTCAGTGCATTTATGCACACCACCTCTACTAGCCACTTAAGCATGATGTAAGGTCCACAGAAGTCAATTTGTGACTGCAAATGTGTGGCTGAAACAATTGAATCAGGTAGTGCATTCCAGACTTGTTTCCCTTAGCATGCAAGAAGCTTCTTCAGCTCATAAACAGAGGAGAAGATGCTTCACTTCTCATCCAGGAAGCTTCTTCAGCTCAGTGCTGAAGAAACTTCTTGGAGGAGAAGCAAAATATCTTTAAAGAAAAACCAGTAAGTCCAGACAGAGTATCCCCTGTTTTTTCTTTGACTCTACAATAATCTCTTCACTGCTCTGTAGCTTCCCTGGCTGCCCATCCCATTCTTCAGATCAGGAAATGTGGCTACTGAGGAAAATTCCAAGTGATTGAATGATTGGTTGAAAGAGTGGGAGTAACAATTCTTAGCAATCTCCAACAATAACCCCACCCAAAGCAATCTGGTGTAAATTTTCAAGCATACTGAGATTGTTGGCAAAGTATAGCCAAATGCAGCATCTCTACAACAAGATGAAATTCCTACAGACTGTAGCCTTTCCACCTTCCTGTTCTCTCATCTTAACCTAAGCAGGTGGTGTGGCTATTTTGGGAAGAGATGGACTAATCCCATTTCTCTGATCCGGGTTTTCATGATACCTGAATATCAGCAGTCACATCTAGGAATAAATCCTGCATAACAGAAATTAACAGGGACCAACCTGAAGAGCAGGACTTTTATATTATTAATTAATTTGACAATAATGTCATCACCAGATTCATATGATTCAACCTCATTAGTTTTAGAACAAAGAAATATAAATCACATTTCAACCATTTAATGAAAAGCAATAATACTTGCAGTTTGCATAGCTCATTCTACCTTGCAATGCATGAATTATCTAATTAGGAACGACTAAAAGAAAAATGCTTTTAACTCCCTGAAGACAAATGAAAAGAAATTCTATCTTTTATATTGCCAACTATTACATTTGCTCTTATCCTTCACAAATAGACTTTCTGAACTAAAAACACAAGAGTCATGTTTATTCTCCTCAAACCTTTTTTTTAAAAAAAAAATATTTCTCTTTTTTCACAGCTTGAGTAGTTGCAGGGAAAAAGAATAAAGAAAGGAGTAGCAGGGAAGAAAACCAACACATTTAATATAAAATGAGTTTTCCCCTTGACATTCAGAGGTCTTGAAAAGCAGTTTATTACAGATCTGGTGGACATTTGGATATTTAATTAAATGCCAAGTACATATTTGCTGTAGGAACAAAGAGAAAGATTTCATTCATTCATGATCTGTTTGTTATGCGGTTACTCAGATGTAAAATATATCAGCTGCTAGTACATCCTCAAAGGCACTTACATATTTCAAGGGTCAAAAAATCTAACCCTAACTACTGTGTTAAGAATATTGAATAATGTCAAATGAGTTCACACTGACAACCTAAGAACTATTTTTGGTTCAGGGATTTATATACAACTTTTCCCATAGCAATTCTATCTCCAATGACCTTTAATGCTATTTTTCAAAAATATTTAGAGCCCCTCCAGATTGAAGCAGGGGTAAATCACATAACTAAGAAGAAAAAATAAATAAACCAAATGACTTTGATATACAACACCTTTGATTCCAGTGTGGACTTCAAACTGGGTATCTTTGGACCAGAATGGGCCAACTTGCCATGGCCAACTCACCACAGCCAACTCGCCAAGAGTCAACATGTCTCAGGACAATTCAACCAGTACAACAGTTACATTAATTTCAACAGAACCATGGCCAATAATAATAAAATAAAGTCAATCTGGAATTACAAGAGTGACAATAATTTTGATGAAAACATGGTCATCTATAATAAAAGTAACTCAATGAAACAACTAATTGTCTTGCTGTGAGTTGGCCATGGCAACTATCCCCTTTGGATAGTTCTACTGTGTCAGGCCAAAGCCCATCTTAATCCAGTTTTATTTTATTTCTCAAAGTGGCCATCCAGAAGCAAGAGATGGAAACTTATTCCTTTTCTACTGTTTTTGTGCAACTGATACAAGGAGACATACTGCCTCCAAAATTAAGATTAATATTCCTTTATGGACATATTCTTCAATAATTTATCTACATAGTTTTGAAAGCCATCCAGACTACTGACCATCACTACTCTTCAACCAGGTTATTTATGCAGTATGAGAATATGCTTTCATAAAGTAGGACTATAGTAAATCAAAACTGAAAGAAAAAAAAAGAGAGATCTCTTGAGTGGAAAGGACTTCTTGAGTACTCCTCATGTATTCTAAGAAAGCGAGAACCAACTTCAAATTCTTTCCTTTCCTAAAGAAATGTTTGCAAGAAAACAACCAAACTCAGAGAGCACCAAGGACCCCACCATCTTTCTTTTCTGCTGTGAATCTATAGAACAAAGATGAGCAATGTAGGGCTCTTTCAAAAGTTTGGCGCTACATCTTTATTACAACCAGTTCAGTGGTGGGATTCAAATGTTTTTACTACCAGGTCTGTGGGTGTGGCTTGGTGGGTGTGGCAGAGGAAGGATACTGTAAAATCTCCAGTCAGAGGTAGTATTTGCTGGTTCTCTGAACTACTCAAAATTTCCACTACAGGTTCTCCAGAATTGGTCAGAACCTGCTGAATACCATACTCGAACCAGTTATCCTATAATTTCCTCAACACTGTTCAATTATTACAAAGTCTGTACTACTATTACTGTTAATCTTCTCATCACTCCTTATCACCCATCCCTTCCCACTTGTGACTGTATGATT
The DNA here is from genome assembly GCA_015471245.1 of Laticauda colubrina. NCBI lineage: Eukaryota > Metazoa > Chordata > Lepidosauria > Squamata > Elapidae > Laticauda > Laticauda colubrina. Next base: position 4,158,525 of record BLBF01000049.1, read on the forward strand.
GTTTTATTTATTTATTTATTTGGTTTGTCAATTGCTTACAAGATAATAGGTATAAGTAAAAACATAGTTGTGAATACATGGATATATATAAGGAAAAAAAAAAGAAAAGAAACAATAGGACAGGGACAGTAGGCACATTGGTTCGCTTATGCATGCCCCCTACAGACCTCTTAGGAAAGGGGTGAGGTCAATAGTAGACAGTCTAAGGTTAAAGTTTTTAGGGTTTGGGGAAGAAACCACAGAGTTATGTAGAGTATTCCAGACACTGACCACTCTGTTGCTGAAGTCGTATTTCCTGCAATCAAGTTTGGTGCGGTGTACCTTGAGTTTGTATCTATGGTGTGCTCTTGTATTGTTATGGTTGAAGCTGAAGTATTCATTGATAGGTAGGACATTGCAATGAATGATATTATAGATTATACTTAGATTGGACCAAAGGCAGCGTAGTTCTATGTTTTCAAGGTCTAGAATTTCAAATCTGGTGTAACTTTGTCACTTGTATCCTTACGATTTATATTGACTATTTCCTAGTATAATTTGACTGTTTACTGTACCCTATGACTATCATTAAGTGTGGACATAATATATTTAGATTTCAGCAAGGCATTTGACAATGTAGACCACAACCTACTTCTTAGTAAGCTAGAAAAAAGTGGAATAGATAACACCACCCTTAGATGGACACGTAACTGGCTTGCAAACCATACTCAATGAGTTGTCCTTAATGGGTCTAAGTCTACATGGAGGGAAGTAAGCAGTGGGGTGCCACAAGGTTCTGTCTTAGGCCCAGTACTCTTCAATATCTTCATTAATGACTTAAATGAGGGAAGAGAAACAGAACTTACCAGATTTGCAGATGATACTAAGCTGGCAGGAATAGCTAACACCCAAGAAGATAGGCTCAAGATCCAGATGGATCTTGACAGACTGGAAGACTGGGCCGTATCTAATAAAATGAAATTCAGTGTAGAGAAAAATAAAGTCCTACACTTAGGCAAGAAAAACCAAAAGTACACATATAGACTGGATGAAACTAGGCTCAATAGCAGTAACTGTGAGAGGAATCTTGGAGTCTTAGTGGACAACCAGCTAAATATAAGCCAGCAGTGTGCAGTAGCAGCCAAAAAAGCTAATCAATCTTAAGTTGCATTAACAGAGGGATACAATCGAGATCAAGTGATGCACTAATACCACTCTATAAAGCCTTCGTAAGACCACACTTAGAGTACTGCAGTTTTGTTCACCACATTATAAAAAAGATGTTGAGACTCTAGAAAAAATGCAGAAAAGAGCAACCAGGATTATTAGGGGACTGGAGGCTAAAACATACAATGAACAGTTGCAGGAACTGGGCGTGGCTAGTCTAGTAGAGAAAAGGACCAGGGGAGACATGATAGCAGTCTTCCAATATTTGAGGGGCTGCCACAGGGAGGAAGGGGTCAAGTTATTTTCTAAAGCATCTGTAGGTCAGACAAGGAATAATAAATGGAAACTGATCAAGGAGAGATTTAACCTGGAAATAAGAAGAAACTTTCTGACAGTGAGAACAATCAACCAATGGAACAGCTTGCCCTCAGAAATTGTGAGACCACCATCATTTGAGTGTCATATACCTTATCATTCTCGACTCTTGACGAATGTATCTTTTCTTTTAAGTGTGCTGAGACTATTTACACCAAGACAAATTCCTTGTGTGTCCAATCACATTTGTCCAATAAAGTATTTTATTCTATCCTATAATCTCACCCCTTTAGGTTGTATGTTGAAGCTATCCAAGCTAAGACTCATTGTATTTAGAAATGGTTTTTATGAACCAGTTCATATAGAAAGGCTTCTGTGCAATCCACTATCAAACTTACATTCAGAATTCTTAACCAACTGTTAACCTTCAATTCTGGTGTTGCAATCCACTGAGCTGTGATATACTGAAGTGTCATAATGTATAGTTAGTAATGTTATTTTTCTTCTCAGCTATAGAAGAAGGTTAAAAGTAGCATACAAGAGTTAACTGTCAATGGAAATGACATTCCATTAGCTTCAAGAGCTTTGCAGTTCGGGAATTGTGGAGGGTGTTATCTTATAGCATGCTCACTCTAATCACCGCTGAATTATTTTGACTTTCTGTATGTTATGAATTCACTAGCTCTGTCTTACTATCTGTATGGAAGCCAATAAAAGATAATGACAATTCAACAAGAAGGACACATGGGTCAAGTCAATCCACCCCTTTCAGGACAACTGATCCACAGAATTTTGACTTTATATATTGGGTTGATAAACTATGCTGGAGAATTAATGGGATATATTCTGCTCTCATTTGCATATAATCCAGATAAAAGGATCTAGAGCAGAGGTGTCAAACTCAAGCCCATGGGCTGGATCAGGCCTGCAGGGTACTTAAATCTGGGCCATGGGGCCAGCCTGGAAATATCAAGGCCTGCAGTGCCTCTGATGCTAAAATTAAGGTGCCAATCATCCTCCTTTAGGGAGGACAATTCTCCTTTTGTAAGTTCTGTCCTCCCTCAAAAAGTGTCCTCCTAGATGTCCTCTTTTTTGATATTTGAAGATTAATCTGTAAATCTCCATATTTGATCGATGCCAAACCGATCCGTTGTGTGTGATATGATGTATTTGTATTTGACATGATCATTCATCAAGGCTCGGTGAGGTGTGGTGAGATGCGATCATGCACTCCACACAGGATTATTGTTTTGAGAGAGTGCACAGCACACAAGAGTGCACCACATGCAAGAGTGCACCATGTGCAAGAGTGTGTCATGCGCACCTGGCTTTGTTTTTTTCTTCAATTTATTTGTGTCCTCCTTTTCATTGAAAAAAGTTGGTCACTTTACTGAAACGGGCCATGTATACCCCCATGTGCCTCATTTTCACCCTCCATGGCATTCTGCAGCACTTTGCTGACCAAAACCAGCCCAAAAAGTGGGCTGAAAACAGGCCAAAACAGGGCAAAAAATGGCTGGAAAATGGGCCTAAAACAGGACCAAAACCGGGCCAAAAACTGCTGGAAAACGGTTCTAAAATGGGCCACATGGTCCGTTTGGGGCTGGCAGGATGGTGCAGGAGGCATCCATCCTGCCCTCCTTCAACCCCCACCGCCCTTCCCTTTCTCACCACCATTCCACAGAGAAGAACTACAATGCTGATCTGGTCCTCGAAGACATCCAATTAGACACCCCTGATCTAGAGGTATGGATTAAGTTGGATTGAAACAGTTGTCTCTTTTTCAAAGACCATTCAAAGATCTTCCTTTATGTCATTTTCTTCAAAAATATTCCACTCAGAATTGGATGAAAAAGATCCATTCCAGGTAAAAGAGTGAAAAGATTGCCTATTTGACATTCAAGCAGGAACCACCAGATTCAATTCACAAAGGAACCCAAATTTTGGAAACTACAAATCATATGCTTCCAATAAAATTCTAATGGGAAAATCCAAAAGAATTTCAGAATTTTATTAATAAATGGGCAGCTATTTAAATTTGTCAAATAAATAATTACAAATCACCAAGAATGTCCTGGACATCACAGCAGAAATTTGATATTAAGACTGCATAATGTTTTTTGGCAACAAAAATGCATGTTTTCAGCAGTGATTTCATATTCTTTCTTCCCCTACTCCTCTTCCTCCTGTTTCTTTAAAATATGCAAAATGCATGAATTTGGGTTATATAAATCTTAAATTAGTTGTTCAACACTTTGGAAAAATCCTATAAGTCACCCACAAAATAATAAAAGTTGGATTATTTTAGTCCATACCTCCAATGGGATTTTTCCTTGTATTTTAACCTGGAAAGGTAAAGAAAGCTGGACTGAAAAAGTAAGCAACTAACCAAACCAACGCTCTGTGAATTCATTGGCAATATCCATATTGCTCAAGGAGTTCAAGGGGACTCAAAAGTAACCCATAGTGGGTTCACACTCCAATTTGATTTCTCCAGGTATTTTGCCTGGTCAGGTAGAAAAGATGGAACAAAAAATTCAGTGCTCATCTCACCAAAGCAATGTGCTGTGAATTCATTCGTGACATCCATTTTTCTCTCCAAGTTCAAGAGGAAGTAACTTTAACCCTAAGTGGGTTTACCCTTCAGTGGATTTTTCCCATGTATTTTACATGGAAATGTAGAAAAGCTGGACTCAAAAAGTCAGCATCCTCCTAACCATACCTATGCACTGCAAATTCAGTAATGACATCTAGTTTGCTATATGAGTCTGTGGGGACCTAACCCTAACCCTTTAATGCAATTTGATGCAAATTCATTGGCGATATTCATTTTATTGTTCAAGATCGTGGAGACCTAACCCTTAGTGAGATTTTCCTCCAATGGGATTTCCCCTCTATTTTCCTTGGAAAGGTAGAAAAGGGCTACTCAAAAAGTCAGTGTCCTCTTAATCATACTAATGCACTGCAAATTCTTTGGCAACATCCATTTTCCTCTCTGAGTTCATGGGGAACCTCCATTTCCCCTCCTTTCTCATGTACAGAAGTGCTGAACTTCTAGAACATCTTTTGGTCCTGTGCTCTACAATGGAGATGTCTCCAGACACAGCTCTGCCTGCCTGTCCCATCAGAAAGATCGTTCCTCCAGAAATGGAGTGGAAAGGGGAGCAAGATGCAAGAACAGTATTCCTATTAGGTGAAGAAAAGCAGGCAGGAAGAGAGAAAAAAAGGAAAAGCAGAAAGCTAAAATTGAAAGAAAAAAATATTTGCTCAACCATGAGATGGAAAATTAAGGAAAGGTAGGCTTTGGGCATCTCTTAATTGGAGGAATTTTCTCAATGTATATGACATGAAAAGTATAGGAAACATCTGGCATTTTCATCCAATAATATAAACTAAAAGTTCATGTTTCAGTTAATTAAAATGCTGCCAGCTAACTTATCCTAGTGAAAGAGCTTTTTTGTAAAAAAAAAGAAGAAAAGAAGAAAGGCGTACTTTTTTTCTTTATTTTTTTATTCTTAAGAGATTTTTCTTTCAGAAAACTTTAGTGTAGTCCTGCTCAGTCATCATATGTCTTTTTTATCTACCATAAGCCCATTTTACTTTTATAATGCAGCATTTTAGCTCTGTTTGTTCCCAAAATCATATATTACTAGGAATTATATACACTTGTTTTCAGCTATAGATCTATAACTCTTAGATAAGAGTATCCAGTTATAGGTTAAGCACCTGTCACACTGCACCAACGGATGCAAAGAGGATGTAAAACGGACAAAAAAGCTTGCCATCCATTGGTTAATACGATGTATCCATTCTGTACTCACTGCCTCCGTTTTGCTTCCTCTCTATCCGTCCAGCATCCGTTTATGGACGTTTCATCCACTCAGAAAGTTTTGAGCTGCTCAAAACTTTTGCGTGGAAAATGTATCCAATTCGTCCATTCTGCATCCGTTAGGCATCCGCTAAGCATCCATTGTGCATCCGTTACGCATCCGCTATATCCGCTAGGCATCCGTTCCGATCCGCGCAACTCGCATCCGCTCGGACTCAGGGAGGAAGTGGAACGGACGCGGAATGGATGCAGAATGGATGCCTAGTGGATGCAGCATGGAAACAAAGCATTTAAAACGGAAAAAATGTTTGCAGAGGGGACCTATCTCGGATATTAAGAATGTCTAGAGGATGCCTAGATGATGCCTAGAGGATGCAAAGGGACACCTATACTGCCTATAAAAAGGGGGAGCAACTCATCTGGATCTCACTTTCAGAGCAGCAGCCCTGCGGTGCAGACCTCTGCAGCCTTCATCTGACTCTTCCTCTTCCACAGCATCCAGTTATGTCCACCGTGGATCGTAACAAAGTCCTTTTGGCAGCCACCATCCTTCTGCAACACTGCGAAGCCATCTACAGGCTCTGTGAACTCCACTACGGGAAGAAAAAGAGGCGGCCAAGAAGCGTCTGGGTACGAAGATGGTTCGCCAGAAGAGCAGAGGACGGACTGTACAACAAGCTGATGGTGGAGCTCAGGAACAAAGACACTCGGGCATTCCAGAACTTCATGAGGATGCCTCCAGCCATGTTTGACGAAGTTGTGCAGCGGCTGACACCCAGGTTGACCAAGGTAAACACCAGCTTCCGGCCCAGCCTGGAACCTGGGCTCAAGGTGGCACTCACTCTGCGCCACCTGGCCTCAGGGACCACCTACAGGAGCATGCAGTATGGCTGGAGGGTGCCATCCAACACCATCAGCATTGTGGTCAGAGAAGTGGTGCAGGCCATCATCAAAGAATACAAGAAGGAGCTCCTCCAGTACCCCTCCACTGAAGAAGGATGGAAGAAAGTTGCAGAGCAGTGGTATCAGAAGTGGAACTTCCCCCACACCATTGGAGGCATCGATGGCAAGCATGTGGCCTGCAAAGCGCCAGCCAACTCAGGGTCCTCTTATCACAACTTCAAGGGCTTCTTCAGCATCCTCCTCCTCACCATGGTCGATGCTGACTACAAGTTCATGTACATCGATGCTTCAGGCAACGGGTCATCTTCAGATGCCCAGGTATACAACGCCAGTCACCTCAAGGAGGAGCTGGAATGCAACCTCATGGTGGGCTTCCCAGATCCAGACCCCATGCCCAACGACACGCAAGATGTGCCCTACTTCATCGTGGGGGATGACGCCTTCTCCCTCACAACCTACCTCATGAAGCCCTACACCTCCAGATGCCTCACCTGTGGAGAGAGGATCTTCAACTACAGGCTGTCCAGGGCAAGGCGGGTGATGGAGAACGCCTTTGGCATCCTGGCCAATAGGTTCCAGGTACTTCTCACCACCATGCAGCATCGCCCAGAGACCGTGAGGAGGATCATGGAAGCTTGCTGCATCCTGCACAATCTCATGCACACCCGCTACCCAGTCTTGCAGAACAGGCTCATGGACCTCCAACAAGGCAATGGGGACATGAAGCTTGGGGAATGGAGGCAAGGGCGAAACCTGATAGACACTGAGGATGTGCAAGGCCCCAACAGAGCCTCACGTGAAGAGAAGAAGCAGTGCAACCTCCTGAAACACTGGTGCAACTCCCCAGCTGGAGCGGTGGAGTGGCAAGACACGATGATAGATGATTAATGGATGCTTCCTTCAGCCTGTCTCATCACACTGATGAGATTGGGCCATGTATGTTGGGTAGGCCTACAATGAACAGGCCATTTAATAAAGAGTTGTGTTTATGTTGACATGTGTGGATGATTGATTAGATTGTTATTGATTATAAAGGGCCATAGGTGTGGCACCTGGGAGGGTGAACCATCCAGTCCCACTATGCTTGCACTGGAGGTTTATCTATCCCACAGCTATTACCCATCCCAAAGGTATCCCTGCCCATGCAACTGCTATCTCAACCCATCCCACTGCTTTCTTAACCCATCCCACAAGCATGCAAAGGCTTAAACCATTTCTAAAAGTTTCCAGCAAGACTTTATTGAAAAAAAGAAATGAAGCAAGTTTATGAATCAAAAATAGACTTTATTAACAACAAGCTATAAGACAAAACTGAGTCTCTGGTACTCCTCTTGGTCGCTCAGTCCCAGGGGTGAAGGGTGCAGGTGCTGTGGAGGTGGCTGGTGCTGGAGTGCTTATCATCAGCTCCTCCAGAAGCAGAAGCAGCAGAAGCGCCAACCCCAGAAGAGCGAGCCCATGCTGCAGAAGCCCCAGCAGAACCAGAGTGCGGGCCAGGGGGCGGGATGGTAGCCCTGTCCCTCTTGCCAGGGCTGGCAGCAGATGGCTGAGGCTTGCTGTGCTTCCGCATGGTTGTGGGGTTGCTGGCTGGCAGGGAGGCTGGCAGGAACCAAGGCTGGCAAGAAGGCTGGCAGGGAGGCTGGCACCAAGGCAGGCACCAAGGCTGGCAGGGAGGCTGGCACCAAGGCTGGAAGGAAGGCTTGCAGGCAGGCAGGCACCAAGGCTGGCAGGAAGGCTGGCAGGCTGGCAGGCACCAAGGCTGGCAGGCAGAATGAACCAAGGCTGGCAGGAAGGCAGGCAGCAAGGCTTTGGAAATGTGAATGCTCCATTGGATAATGGGCATCCCTCTTCTTGACCACATCACAAACTATACCATTCAACAACATTTTGGTGTGGCACCAATTATAGAGAAGATGAGAGAAGGCTGACTCCGCTGGTATGGACATGTCAAGAGAGCAGCACCTTCCACTGTGGCTGACTGCTTACCAACTAGAAGTCAATGGCCAGCGATCTTGTGGGTGCCCAAAACAGAGATGGCAAGACACCATCAACAAATATATGCAAGCCACGTGCCTGTGCCCTGGAGATGCAGCTGACTGTGCAAAATGGTGCTCAATGATCCAAAAGGCAGACTCTGAACCCATGGGAATATGCTAGGAAGAAGAAGAAGAAGAAGAAGAAGAAGAAGAAGAAGAAGAAGAAGA
>BLBF01000049.1:4166928-4181901 GCA_015471245.1 Laticauda colubrina
GAGGAAGAGGAAGAGGAAGAGGAAGAGGAAGAGGAAGAGGAAGAGGAGGAGGAGGAGGAAGAGGAGGAGGAGGAGAGGAGGAGGAGGAGGAGTATGCCTAAAAAACATTTCAGTGTTTCTTGATCTTTTCTTCACCTTTAAGGCCCAGTCCCACTGGCAGATGGACACAAAACGTATGCATAAAGGACATAGTGGACGAGCAAAATTTCAGGGGTGGCTCCATCCGTTGTCATCCACTCCAAAAAGTGGCAAAAATTTGCATAAACAGAATGGAAAAGAACGGAAAAAAACAGACATGGGTAGTATGTAGCGGGAATGTTAAACGGATGTTCATAGGAAGCCTAACAGATGACAGCGGATGGAAGCGGATGACACATCCGAAGGGGTTCCGGGGGAGAATTTCGAAGCGGACGCAAAGTGGAAGGGGCGGATGCATAGCGGATGAAGTGGATGCATCATGGACGCCCATAGGAAACAAAGGGGATGCTGCGCAGATGTATATCAGATGCAAAGCGTTCGCTGCGCATGCGGGGAGTATGAATTGCATCAGCTCCGTGGATATAAAAGGATGCAGCACGCACGCAGTCAGCATACAGGGGAAAGACGTACTGCCACATACATCTTGCAGGAACACCATGGTTCATCAGTCAGGCAAGAAGAGGAATCCCGTGCCTACTTGTTCAAGCCCTGGCAAGTGAAGAAGGCCAGAACCAGCATCCCACCCCCTGGCACTGACTCTGAAGCTGCTGCTGCTGCTGCTGTGATCGACCAGCCCCAAGGCCCTCAAAGCCCTGCTGCTGAAGCCCCTGAAGGCCCTGATGTTGAAACCCCTGAAGGCCCTGCTGAAGCCCATGCCAAAGGGAGGAAGAGGCAAGGGAAGCAGAAGGGAGAGAGGAAAAAGTACACCATTTCCAAGGAGCATGAGGATGAAGTGCTGGAATGGCTGAGGGAGAACGAGTACCTCTGGAGAAAGGGCCACAGACTCTATCGCGACATCAAGAAGAAGCAGGCAGCTTGGAAAGACAAGGCAGAGAGCCTGGGGTACACTGCAGAAGTACTCCTGGGATGGTGGAAGTACATGCAAACCTGGTATGGCAAGCTACACCTCAAGAAATCCGGGCAGGCCGCTGTCAAGCTCACTGACTGAGAGATGTACGTCATGGCCAAGTGCAGTTTCCTGGAGAGTGAGATCCGCCACCAAGGAACAGCCCCTCTGAGACCCCTCTCCCTGAGACAGCCCACAGATATCCAGTTCTCTTCCAGCCAGGAGCCAGCTACCCTGTCCAGGCAGGTGTCTTCAGAAGGCCCCATTGCAGAAACCCCCCCAACAGCTGCACTCCCCATACAGGCAGACTTGGAGGATCCCATGGAGGATGACGCCCTGCTGTCACAAATGGAGGAAGAAGCAGCAGCCACCAGAGGCCAACCCACCCCCACCCCCAGCTCCAGAGGATGCAGGCAGAGAGGCAGACTGGAGGGTCAGGACCACAGTGTGCTGTTGGAGATCAGGGACACAATGAAGACCAGCACAGAACTTATCTCTCAGCTGGTCCACAGCGACATACCATCCTCAGACCGGAAGCCCTTCATCACCTACGTGAGCCAGACCCTCATGGACCTGCCTGAGACCCAGTACCAGGTGATGAAGGACAAGATCACAGCACTTCTGCACAATCCTCAAGGCCCAGCTGAAGCTGCTCCTACCCAGTCCAGGTCTGCTCCTCCACCCCAGGTGATGTCACAGCCCTTCCCACGGCTTTCAACAGCCCCTCACCTACCAAGGCTATGACTACCAGGACTTCCCACAGCAGAAGCAGCCCTTCCCAGTCCAGGCCCAGGTTCATTGCATTCCACAGACGCCAATCCTCACCCAGCTGCAGACCAGACAGCCCCACTACACTCCTCCTTCCTCCACTACACAGCCAAGCCCGTCAACGGACAATCTGTCATCAGTATTGGGCCTGACATCTCAAGTCCTTGATGAAGGGCCTCTCAACCTCATGGGACTGAGTCAGCTCTCGGATAGCTTGCTGAACACACCATCCCCTGTTGTACCCTCGGGGCCAAGCACCCCAATGGTGCCTCAGACCAGCACTCAAGCCACAGCCACCTCCACAGTCCCTGCCCGTTTAACAGCTGAGACCAGGGACATGACTCAGAGTGACTGAGAATAGTGTCAGAAACTGAGTTGTACTTGTTAAGTTTATCTTTGCTAAAGACACTTTACTTGGTTCATTTTGCTTATTTAATAAAGTCATAAAGTTAAGAAAGTTAATAAAGGTTATCTTTGCTTAAGACACTTAAGACACTTTACTTCATTCATTTTGCTTATTTAATAAAGTCATAAAGTTTACCTAAGATAGTTAATAAAGGTTATCTTTGCTCCAGACACTTGGTTCATTTTTTTTACTAAATAAAGTGTTCGTGAAAACTTTGAAAAAATGGTTAAGCCTTTGTGTGCTTGTGGGATAGATAAGGATAGTTGTGGGATAGATAAACCTCCAGTGCGACCATAGTGGGACTGTATGGTCCATCATCCCAGCTGCCACACATATAGATCTTTTTTATCAAAACCAATTTATTCATTGATCAACACATTTTAAAATAAACAAAGCTCTTTATTCATGCCCTATTCATTGTAGGACCACTCAACATGCATGGCACAATCTCATCAGTGTTATCCGACAGCCCCAAGGAAGCATCCATTAATCATCTATCATCCTGTCTTGCCACTCCACTGCTCCAGCTGGGGAATTGCACCAGTGTCTCAGGAGGTTGCGCTGCTTCTTCCCTTCACGTGAAGCTGTGTTGGGGCCTTGTACATCCACAGTGTCTATCAGGGTATGTCCTTGCCTCCATTCACCAGGCTCCATGTCCCCATTCCCTTGTTGATGTTCGACAAGTCTGTTCTGCAACACTGGGTAGCGGGTGCGCATGAGACTGTGCAGGATGCAGCAAGCTTCCACGATCCTCCTCACGGTCTCTGGGTGATGCTGCATGGTGGTGAGAAGTACCTGGAAGCTGTTGGCCAGGATGCCAAAAGCATTCTCCACCACCCGTACTGCCCTGGACAGCCTGTAGTTGAAGATCCTCTCTTCACAGGTGAAGTATCTTGAAGTGTACGGCTTCATGAGGTAGGTTCTGAGGGAGAACGCATCATCATTAACGATGAAGTCGGGCACATCTTGTGTGTCATTGGGTAGGGGATCTGGATCTGGAAAACCCATGATGAGGTTGCATTCCAGCCCATCCTTGAGGTCACTTGCATTGTATACCTGGCCATCTGAAGCTGACCCGTTGCCTGAAGCATCGATGTACATGAACTTGTAGTCAGCATGAACCATGGCAAAGAGGATGATACTGAAGAAGCCCTTGTAGTTGAAATAAGTGGACCCTGAGTTGGCTGGAGCTTTGCAGGCCACGCGCTTCCCATCTTTGGCTCCAACGGTGTGGGGAAAGTTCCACCTCTGATACCACTCTTCTGCAAGTTTTCTCCAGCCTTGTTCAGTGGTGGGGCACTTGAGGAGCTCCTCCACATATTCTTCAATGATTGCCTGCACCAGTTCTCTGACCACTTTGCTGATGCTGTTGTGTGGCACCCTCCACGCATACTGCATGTTTCTGTATGTGGTTCCAGAGGCCAGGTGGCACAGAGTCAGTGCCACCTTCAGTCCAGGATCCAGGTTGGGCTGGAAGTTGGTGCTAGGCTTGGTCAACCTGGGTCTCAGATGCTCTACAAGTTCGTCAAATATGGCTGATGGCATCCTCATGAAGTGATGGAATGCACGAGGGTCTTCATTCCTCAGCTCCACCATCAACTGGTCATACAGTCCAAATTCCATTCTTCTCATGATCCATCCTTGGACCCACACAGCTCTTGGACGTCTCCTTCTTCTCCTTCTGTATAAAAGTTGAAACAGTCTGAACAGGTTTTGGTTCTGGTGATGAATGAGCACAGCTATCATGTGGACTGTTTCATCATCCATGGTGGAGAACAATTGATGATGTTGAAGACTAAGACCAAGGGTTAAGAGGTCTGAACACCATGGCTTCTGGACTCATACTGAGATCCAGATGATTTCCTCCCCCTTTTTATAGGAAATATCGGTTGTCCGCTAGGTGTCCTTCTACATACTCTAGACATACTCCAGACATCCTAAATATACGAGATACATCCCAGATACAAATGTTTTGTCCATTTTTAATCCTTTATATACGAGATGCATATGCTTACATCCTTTCTATTTCCATGCTACTAACGCTGTGTAGACGTTCCGTGTACCTTTCTTTCCTCCCTCTTTCTGTTTTCAGCTGCAGCGGATGTGAGTTGAGGGGATGGCCAGAGGATGCAGAGAGGATACAGCGGACATTTAACGGATGATAATGGACATAGAACATTTGTTGCCCATATATGTTGTGGATGTCCATCGTAGGTGGCGGAAAGTTCATACGTTCACAAAGTTTTGTGCAGCTCAAAACTTCTTGCATGGATGAAATTGCAGTGGATGGATAGAGCGTATGAAACACGTATGCAGTGAATACACAATGGATGCATAGCGTTTTCCAATGGATGGCAAGCTTCTTTTAACCTTTTACATCCTCTTTGCATCCATAAGTGCAGTCGGACCGGGCCTAATACCTTTAAACACCTTTTGTGGCCACATACCATGGCAAAGAACCCCAAGACTTAATTCAAGATTTAAATCATAACATTTAATCAAGCTTTTGTGGACCCCATATGACAACATCATGCCCCCACCAGGGGTCCCTGGACTATAATTTGAGAACCACTGGTCTAACACATTCCAAGTAAAAAATGTGTACCTGGCTATAAATTTGCAGAAGCAAAATATGAAGGCTCCTGCAGATTTAAAACACTTATTTTACTTATGTTTTTACAAACTTCTAAAAACTCCTTCAGAATTGGTTTAAATTGTTGGTTCAGATTCTTGTTAGGAAACCAGCTCCTCCCCTTTAGAACAAGAACAGGGAATTAATAACTGTTCTGTCAGAATGCTTTGAGAATTCTCAAAGTAAGAATAACATTATTCTCTTTAACTCACAAGTAACATTTATATATTTATTTATCCATTCAATTTGTATCCTTTCTTTCTACTCACATGAAACAATCCTCAAGGCAACCAAAACAAAATGCAGATTTGTTTTTTTCCCCTCTCTTTTAAAGAAACCAGTGATTAAAACCAATATTAAAGTGATTTACTATGAAAGGCTTGTGGAATAAGATGCATCTTGGTTGTCTTTCCGATAGTGATGGAATAGTAAGATAAAAGATACTGGATTAAAATATACATTGAAAAATGATTAAACAACATATAGATTTGAAACCTGATATATTTTTATTAGGAATGGGACCTGAAGGTTACAGTAAAGAAAAACATATTTAATCATACATGTATTAACAGTAGCTAGAACTGTATTTACTCAGAATTGAAAAGTGATGAGAAACCGATAGAGTGAAAAGTAATTGAAAAAATATTTAAATGTGCAGAAATGAATAGATTAACATTAGAAATTAAAGGAAAAGAAGAAGTATGGGATTTGTTTTACCATTGGTTAAAGAATAAAACAAATTAAAATGGACTAGATGTATCTATAAAGCAGTGAAAAGCTTGTGAAATAGATATATTGGATATTACTTATATGGGAATGTGATTATTGTTATATTAATAAGAAGAATATTATTATTATTAATTGTAAGCACATGAAATATGTACCTAATCGACACATGATTGAAATGGAATGGATTTATTGTATGTAAAAATAAAACATTTGTGTAACAAAATGATAATAATGATGGAATAGACATCAAATGCAATTCCTTAGGGGAAGCATACTGATAAGCTAAGAAAAATGTCAAAAAAAAAACTTTATTCACCTTATGTCTATTAAATATCCCACAGAAAGGAAAGTGTTTATTTATGCTCAGTATTCACAATATTTTTCAGGAAGAAGACAATAATATTATATAATTGCAATATATACTTTCTTTTTCTTTTGGGTTGTAAAGGTTAGCCAGTGACATCTCTCTTGCACTAGGGATGCTCAGTTGGGAGCACCTGTCACATCCCTGGCAGGAGCTGGAGTGAAGGACAAGAACTCAACCCTCAACCATGCCCCATAGCAGCTCCTGTGTCTCAAACCTGGACTTGCAATCTCCTGCATAATATACCAACCATTTGAATCACTGTGATCCTTCAATTATAATACTACATTATTGTATAACAGTGATATAATATACATTATACACTAATCCTATTCATATATAGTATCACATTATATGGTACACACATTGTATTCACAAATATTGAAATATTCACTGTCCTTCATGTCTTGGCTTTGAACATTTTGTTCAAAATGTTCCTTTGCACAATCACATTTGCACTATCATTATTTTCACACTCTAGATTCCAGTGAAAGCAGCTTTTTAACCCTTGATATTTGCCCATTAACTCATTCTGTAGCATCCCTCATTCCAGGAGGGAGAATTCTACAGCTTAATAGTATTCACAGTAAGGAAATTTTGAGTTTGGAACTCATTGTCAAGTTTTCTGTTGGCTTGTCTCTTACCTTTCTGCACTATGAAAAATAAATCGACAGCATTTCCCCTATGTCAGGACTTCATGTATTTGAGGAACTACTACAGTGTTAGGATTCCCCTTCATTTCCCCTTTTTTGGCTAAACACATCCAGTTTTTCTAAGGATTATAGACTCCAAGTCTTTCACCATCTTTAGTGCTTTTTGCACTCTTTTCTGTTCTTCAACATCCTTTTGGTACTGTATTTTTTTCATTAATAAAAAAAAATACTTTAGAAAAAAAATGAAATACATCAAAGCATGCTATGATAAATCAATCAACAGTAGAAAGTACAATTTTACATATACTTATCTATTACAACTATTATTCAAGTATATACCATATATATTTCTAAAGCACACATATAACCATCATATTTTTAACCTATTGCATTTGGGATAAACCAGTCCCATATTTCATTGTATTTGTCCATACAAAGTCTATTTCTATAGCAATCCACTCATAGGTGGAAAGTGCAGTCTTCAATCCACTGAGTGAAAAAAGCGATACATTTTATCTTTCAAATGCTGCAATATGAGACTTTTTGCTATACTAAAGGGCCTGTCACATAGGCCGATGGATGCAAAAAGTATTTTAAAAAGACACAGCGGATGAGAAAATTTTCCATCCGTTGTTATCCACTCTCAAAAGTGCCCCAAATTTACAAAAACAGAGCGGACAACAACGGAAAGGAACGGACGGGGGGAGGACGTAGCCAGGATGTAAAGCGGATGCTCCACGGAAGCCTAGCAGATGGAAGTGGATGGAAGCAGATGGCATATCCTCAGGGCTTCTGGGGGAGCACAGCAAAGCAGACGCACAGTGGAAGGAACAGATGCAGAGCGGATGCCTAGCAGATGACGTGGATGCATCACAGACACCTAGTGGATGCCTCATGGATGCCTAGTGGATGCAAAGCATTCACTGTGCATGTGGATATAAAAGGATGCAGCTCGCAAGCAGATCACCATTCAGAGGAAAGACCTGGTGCCAGACAAATCTCCAGCCAACAACCATGGGGAAGAAGAGGAAGCCTGTGCCAATTCCTGCCAGCCCTGGCAAGAAGGACAGGGCCACCATCCCACCCCCTGGCCCTGACTCTGCTTCTGCTGGGGCTTCTGCTGCTCGGGCTGACTCTGCTGGTGCTGGTGCTTCTGCTGGTGCTTACTCTGCTGGTGCTGCTCCTGGTCCTGCTTTTCCAGCTGGTCCTGCTGGTGCTCCTGGTCTGGCTGGTAGTTGTGATAAGTGGACCCTGACTTGGCTGGAGCTTTGCAGGCCACATGCTTCCCATCTATGGCTCCAACGGTGTGGGGAAAGTTCCACTTCTGATACCACTGCTCTGCAACTTTCTTCCAGCCTTCTTCAGTGGAGGGGCACTGGAGGAGCTCCTCCAGGTATTCTTCGATGATGGCCTGCACCACTTCTCTGACCACAATGCTGATGGTGTTGTGTGGCACCCTCCAGGCGTACTGCATGCTCCTGTAGGTGGTCCCTGAGGCCAGGTGGTGCAGAGTCAGTGCCACCTTAGCCCAGGGTCCAGGCTGGGCTGGAAGTTGGTGTTTGCCTTGGTCAACCTGGGTCTCAGCCGCTTCACAACTTCATCAAACATGGATGGCGGCATCCTCATGAAGTTCTGGAATGCACGAGTGTCTTCATTCCTCAGCTCCACCATCAGCTTGTTATACAGTCCATACTCAGCTCTTCTCGCGATCCATCTTTGGACCCAGACACTTCTTGGACGCTTCCTTTTCTTCATGTAGAACAGGCGAAAGAGCCTGTAGATGGCTTCGCACTGTTGTAGAATGATGGCGGCTACCAAAAGGAGTGTGTGATGATCCATGGTGGAGATGACTGGATGCTGTGGAAGAGCAAGAGCCAGATGAAGGCTGAAGAGGTCTGCACCGCAGGGCTGCTGGACTGAAAGTGAGATCCAGTTGATTTCTCCCCCTTTTTATAGGAAATATAGGTTTTCCACTAGGTGTCCTTTTGCATCCTCTAGGCATCCTGCAGACATCCTAAATATCCGAGATACATTCCCTATATGAACGTTTTTTCCGTTTTAATGCTTTGTATGCAAGCTGCATCCGCTTTCATCCTTTCTACGTCCATGCTACTAACGTTGCGTGTCCGTTCCGCATCCATTTCGCTTCCTCCCTGTGTCCGTTTTCCGCTGGAGCAGATGCGAATTGCGCGGATGCACAGCCAATGCCTAGATGATATAGCGGACGCGTAATGAATGACGAAGGACATATAACGGATGTTCCCATATGCATAGCGGATGTAGAATGGACGCGTTGGATACATTTTCCGCTCAGAAAGTTTTGTGCAGCTCAAAACTTTTTGAGTGGATGAAATGTCAGTAGATGGATGCTGGATGGATAGAGAGTATGAAAAACAGACGCAGTGAGTACAGAATGGATGCATCGTGTTAACCAACGGATGGCAAGTGTTTCTCTCTGTTTTACATCCTCTTTCCATCCATTGGTGCTGTGTGACAGGGGCTTAAGGGTATTTCCATTGTTCAATTGTAAGATTCCAAATAGTATCTAGTTCAAAAGAGTTTTATCCTCTGAAAATTGCAGCCTTTGTTCTTCTTATCGTGTTGTGATTGAACAGGACACAGTATTCTAGGTATGATCTTACCAATGCAACTTTGGGTTGGCCCTTTCAGTTCCTTTAATTTCACATTATACTTTTGTTGATGTTGCCCAAGTTTGCATTGGCCCTTTTAAGAGCTGCAGCATACTGCTGCCTCATGCTTAATCTGTGGTCTACCAGGATACTTAGATTCTTCTCACAACTACTACTGCTGAACCCAAGGCCACCTATTTTGCATTTGTACATCTGACATTGAACTGCATTTTGTAAGGAAAGTTCAAGTCAATCAAGATCCTATTAACCCTTGAGCTTGTCTTCAGAGGTGAAAGCAATTCTCCCCAACTTGTGTCTTTTGCACATTTGCTGAGCATTTTTTCTATTCCCCTGATTTAAGTAATACAGCTGTATACAATGCTGAGGAACACTGGGCACTAGACTGTTTTAGTATCTTTATATATAGACATATATAGACCTAAATCCATGTAGACCTAAATTCATTTTGGACCATGCTATTGACTACAACTGCAATCAACAAATGGAATAGCTTGCCTTCAGAAGTTGTGGGTGCTCCATCACTGGAGGCTTTTAAAAAAGAGATTGGACAACTATTTGAAACAGTATATGATCTCCAGCTCGAGCAGGGAGTTGAACTAAAATACTTCTGCAGTTCCTTCCAACTCTATTAGTCTTTGTTCTATGTTCAACCAACTGGGAATCCAGTTGGCAGTTAAACTATCCAACTCACATTGTTCCATTTTATCAAAATGGACATGAGGGTCAACTTAAGCAAGTTGCACACATTTAGTTTAAATGGCTCTGATTGTAATGGGAAACTATAGCTTCAGTTTTCACTGGTAGGCATTGAACGGAGCCTTAGTGCATGGTTTAATCATGGCTTTTAAATATATATTTTAACAAACTGACCAATTGGATAGACAATGGTCAATTGAGATGAAAGTATGAGAAAGCAACAAATAAATTGATAATATTCTTTAGCTAGTGGAATATTACTTGGTTCAAGATAACCCTTCCATCTCTGCATCTAAAGAAATGGAGCCAGCTGTGATTCTAGTGGATTTCTTGATGGCCAGGACGATGAGTATTGTCACAAAGCCTATCCAGGACTCTTCTTTGTGTCTTGGAGGACAATTCCAATGATGTCATGTGAACAAGGGGATTATTATCAGATGCCAAGCATTTAAAGTAAAGAGCTGCAAAACTGGGATCAGAGCCCAAAGATACTTGAAATAATTAAAAAGAGCAAAACATTCTTAATACCTCCAAGATCACCAAGGCCCTTGGTTATTTTGCTTTTAAATGTTAGAGTCTTAGTGAATCTCATTTAAGCTTCTGCTCTAATGCTGTCATAATTCTAATTATTTCCCCCTTGCACTTATCACTGTTCTGTTTTGCTATGATCAGAGATATTTCATTACCCCACACACTAAATCCCCCATTATCCTATCCAATCTATATGTACCACCTTAACTTAATCTGAAGTTAACAAAAAGTAGTTGTTCCTACCCCATGTGCTTTTTTTATTTTTTTAAATAAAATATTGCATTACGTTGGAAAATATTCTGGGGACACAAAAAAAGAAAAATAAAAGGAAGATTACTTTATGGATTTTACCTACACTGGATATGAGAACACTGGGTGGTTTAAAGAAAATCTTGTTAAATTTGTCAGCAAGTATTAGCTCAAGATTTGCAACATAAGAGGGACTTTCTTTACAAGCTTTGTGCAAGGCACACTATTTGCTGAAAGGCCAATGCCTTGCATAAAGCAAGGATGAACAGTCTTTTTCCAGAAGGGTGGGAGAGCCAGTTTAACATTGTAGCTAAGGTGCAGGTCTAGAAACCAGGAGATTGTGAATTCCAGTCCTGCCTCAATCCCCTGTCACACTGCACCAACGGATGCAAAGAGGATGTACAACAGACAAAAAAGCTTGCCATCCGTTGGTTAATGCGATGTACTCACTGCCTCCGTTTTGCTTCCTCTCTATCTGTCCAGCATCCGTTTATTGACGTTTCATCCGCTCAGAAAGTTTTGAGCTGTTCAAAACTTTTGCACAGAAAATGTATCCAATTCATCCGTTCTGCATCCGCTACGCATCCGCTACGCATCCGTTCTGCATCTGTTACACATCCGCTATATCTGTTAGGCATCCATTCCGCATCCGCGAAACTCGCATCTGCTCGGACGCAGGGAGGAAGCGGAACGGACGCGGAACGGATGTAGAACGGATGTAGAACGGATGCAGAACGGATGCAGCATGGAAACAAAGCGTTTAAAACAGAAAAAACGTTCACAGAGGGGACCTATCTCGGATATTAAGGATGTCTAGAGGATGCCTAGAGGATGCCTAGAGGATGCAAAAGGACACCTATACTGCATATAAAAAGGGGGAGCAACTCATCTGGATCTCACTTTCAGACCAGCAGCCCTGCTGCAGATCTCTGCAGCTTTCATCTGCCTCTTCCTCTTCCACAGCATCCAGTCATGTCCACCGTGGATCGTAACATAGTCCTTTCGGCAGCCAACATCCTTCTGCAACAGTGCGAAGCCATCTACAGGCTCTGTGAACTCTACTATGGGAAGAAAAAGAGGCGGCCAAGAAGCATCTGGGTACGAAGATGGTTCGCCAGAAGAGCAGAGTATGGACTGTACAACAAGCTGATGGTGGAGCTCAGGAACGAAGACACTCGTGCATTCCATAACTTCATAACTCCAGCCATGTTTGACAAAGTTGTGCAGCGGCTGACACCCAGGTTGACCAAGCAGAGCACCAAATTCTGGCCCAGCCTGGAACCTGGGCTCAAGGTGGCACTCACTCTGCACCACCTGGCCTCAGGGACCACCTACAGGAGCATGCAGTACGGCTGGAGGGTGCCACCCAACACCATCAGCATTGTGGTCAGAGAAGTGGTGCAGGCCATCATCAAAGAATACAAGGAGGAGCTTCTCCAGTGCCCCTCCACTGAAGAAGGCTGGAAGAAAGTTGCAGAGCAGTGGTATCAGAGGTGGAACTTCCCCCACACCATTGGAGCCATCGATGGCAAGCACGTGGCCTGCAAAGCGCCAGCCAGGTCGGGGTCCACTTATTTCAACTACAAGGGCTTCTTCAGCATCATCCTCTTCGCCATGGTCGATGCTGACTACAAGTTCATGTACATCGATGCTTCAGGCAACGGGTCATCTTCAGATGCCCAGGTATACAACGCAAGTGACCTCAAGGGTGGGCTGGAATGCAACCTCATGGTGGGCTTCGCAGATCCAGACCCCCTGCCCAACGACACGCAAGATGTGCCCTACTTCATCATGGGGGATGACGCCTTCTCCCTCAAAACCTACCTCATGAAGCCCTACACTTCCAGATGCCTCACCTGTGAAGAGAGGATCTTCAACTACAGGCTGTCCAGGGCAAGGTGGGTGGTGGAGAACGCCTTTGGCATCCTGGCCAACAGGTTCCAGGTACTTCTCACCACCATGCAGCATCGCCCAGAGACCGTGAGGAGGATCATGGAAGCTTGCTGCATCCTGCACAATCTCATGTGCACCCGTTACCCAGTCTTGCAGAACAGGCTCGTGGTCCTCCAGCAAGGCAATGGGGACATGGAGCATGGTGAATGGAGGCAAGGATGAAACCTGATAGACACTGAGGATGTGCAAGGCCCCAACAGAGCCTCACGTGAAGGGAAGAAGCAGCGCAACCTCCTGAGACACTGGTGCAACTCCCCAGCTGGAGCAGTGGAGTGGCCAGACAGGATGATAGATGATTAATGGGTGCTTCCTTCAGTCTGTCTCATCACGCTGATGAGATTGTGCCATGTATGTTGAGTGGCCCTACAATGATCAGGGCATTTAATAAAGAGTTGTGTTTGTGTTGACATGTGTGGATGATTATTACATTATTATTGATAATAAAGGGCCATAGGTGTGGCACCTGGGAGGGTGGACCATCCCATCCCACTATGCTTGCACTGGAGGTTTATCTATCCCACAGCTATTACCCATTCCAAAGGTATCCCTGCCCATCCCACTGCTATCTTAACCCATCCCTCAAGCATGCAAAGGCTTAAACCATTTCTAAAAGTTTCCAGCAAGACTTTATAAAAAAAAAGAAATGAAGCAAGTTTGTGAATCAAAAATAGACTTTATTAACAATAAGCTATAAAACAAAAATGAGTCTCTGGCACTCCTCTTGGTCGCTCAGTCTCAGGGGTGAAGGGTCCAGGTGCTGTGGAGGTGGCTGGTGCTGGAGTGCTTGTCATCAGCTCCTCCAGAAGCAGAAGCAGCAGAAGCGCCAGCCCCAGAATAGTGAGCCCGTGCTGCAGATGCCCCAGCAGAACCAGAGTGAGGGCCAGGGGGCGAGATGGTAGCCCTGTCCCTCTTGCAAGGGCTGGCAGCAGATGCCTGAGGCTTGCTGTGCTTCTGCATGGTTGTGGGGTTGCTGGCTGGCAGGGAGGCCGGCAGGAACCAAGGCTGGCAGGAAGGCTGGTAGGGAGGCAGGCACCAATGCTGGCAGGAAGGCTGGCAGGGAGGCAGGCACCAAGGCTGTCAGGAAGGCTTGCAGGCAGGCAGGCACCAAGGCTGGCAGGAAGGCTGGCAGGGAGGCCGGCAGGAACCAAGGCTGGCAGGAAGGCTGGCAGGCAGACATGAACCAAGGCTGGCAGGAAGGCAGGCAGCAAGGCTGGCAGGGAGGCTGGCAGCAAGGCTGGCAGGCAGACAGACAGCAAGGCTTGCAGCAAGGCTGGCAGCAAGGCTTGCAGGCAGGCATGCAGGCAGAGCAGGCAAGGCTGTCAATCCGTCCGTCAGCAGGTCTTTTCTCTGAATGGTGACCTGCTTCCGATCTGCTTCCCTTATATCCGCGGGGCTGATGCAATGCATCCTCCCCACATGTGCAATTAACACTCAGCATCCATTAGGCTTCCGCTGTGCATCCGCTAGGCTTCCGCTCTGCATCCGCTTCATCCGCTGTGGATCCACTCTGCATCCGCTGTATCCGTTCCGCCTCCGCTTTGCTGCGGCCCCTCGGAAGCCTAGTGGATGTGCCATCCGCTCCCATCCACTTCCATCCGCTAGGCTTCTGCTCTGCATCCATTTTCCATCCGCCCTGCATCCTCCCCCCGTCCGTGTTATCCGCTCCGGTTATGCAAATTTTTGCCCCTTTTGAGAGCGGATAACAACGGATGGAACATTTTGCTCGTCCGTTGTGTCCGTTTTGCATCCGTTGGGCAATGTAACAGGGCCTTTAGGCATGAAAGTCAACTGGGTGACTTTGGACCAATCGTCAGGAGACTGTGAGTTCTAATCCCATCTTTGACATGAAAGCAATCTGGGTGAATTTGGGCCAATCCTGAAGAGGCTGTGTGTTATATTCCCACCTTATTGTCTGTGGAGATTCTCAGTCATCCAGGTCATGGATGTCCCAAAGCTGCTTTTTTTAAATCAAGAGGCAACTGGACTTTCTGGTTTTTTCCTTGAAGATGTTTCACTTCTCATCCAAGAAGCTTCTTTTGCTTCCCACCATCCAGTCAGAGCTGAAGAATCTTCTTGGATGAGAAGCAAAACATTTTTAAAGAAAAACCAGAAAGTACAGTTGCCTCTTGAAAAAAAAAAGCACCTTTGGGATTCCCACCTTAGGCAAGTTGGCAGAGTGACTTTGAGTCTCTCTCTCTCTCTCTCTCTCTCTCTCTCTCTCTCTCTCTCTCTCTCTCTCTCTCTCTCTCTCTCTCTCTCTCTCTCTCTCTCTCTCTCTCCCTCCCTCCCTCCCTCC
>BLBF01000049.1:4182001-4247388 GCA_015471245.1 Laticauda colubrina
TCCCTCCCTCCCTCCCTCCCTGTCTCTCTCTCTCTCTCTCTCTCTCTGCAATCTACCTCACAGGATTATTGTTGTGGGGAATATTGGGAAATTGGAAAATAAGGAAATGGAAGGAGTATTATGGATGTTCACCACTCAAGTTACTTATAAAGTAATAATAGTGAGATAAAAATTAGAAAGAAAGAAAGAGAAAGAAGGAAGGAAGGAAAGAAGAGAAGGAGGGAAGGAAGGAAAGAAGGGAAAGAAGGAAGAGCCACGGGTATATCTCTCTGTGTTTTGCAGTATATAAGGACATTATCTGTTTTCTTCAGAAAATTGAACTGCAACTTTTAATTATTTTTAGAAAGTCAACTAATAAAAAAACAGATACCCTCTGGTTCCTGTATTGATTCAGGAAGTATGTATGTTCTCAACAAAGTAAGGTGAAAAAATCCCTTCCACATCTCTTTGCACATTTGCTTTATTTCTTCATAAAACTGAGCTGCAACTTTTGTTTTTTTAAAAAAGTCAAATAATAAAAAATCAATTCAATCTGGTTCGTATATTGATTCAGGAAGTATGGATATTCTCACCAAAGTTTGAACTTTTGCGAAATTTCCTTCCAACTCTTGTTGCAGCTCCAGGAGATGCAAAAAAAATGGCTTGTGTTTGTGTCTGGAGGTGCAACATGTAATTTGAAATGAAAAATTAAACAACTTTTCTTCATTCTAAGTTCTTCATTTCAGCTCCCAAAGTTTCAAGCAAATATCAGGCTTTGTGTGCTGATCACATTGACAACTTTTTTGAAATAGCTGATCTCGTTCTAGCTTCTGATTGTTTTCAATAGCGACATAGCCAGAGAGAATGTTCCTCCTTCCCTCCTCATATAATTTAATATCACAAGCAACTTCCCTCCCCAGAAATTACAAATTAACCATATCCACAGCATACAAGGAAAACCTGTATAAAATGTTCTACAGGTGGTACCTACACTCCCCGCTAGATTGGCAAAAATGTTTAATTTAAACCCAAATTGTTGGAAGTGCGAGAAAGAAAAAGGCACTTATTTTCATATTTGGTGGACATGCCCGGAAGTGAAGAAATACTGGAATACAATCAGACAATGGCTAGAGGAAATTATAAATCAGAAACTGAATTTAATCCAGAATTTTTTATGAGGTATAATAACACAAAAATGTAGTAAAAATGATAGGTACATTATAATACGTATACTAACAGCTGCAAGGATTTCATTTGCGCAACTTTGGAAGGAGAAAAGGGTACCATCAGAGGGCATGGTTATAAAGAAAATAATAGACTGTATAGAGATGGACAGGCTAACATTGAAATTAAAAGACAAAGAAGATTCATTATATTATAGAGCCTGGGATGTCTGGTATGAGTGGTTTAGAAATAAAAAGAAAATAAAATGGCAATTAGGAAAAGAATGAGGAAGTATGTAAATATGTATATATGTTCCAGAAAAGATTGAAGTGTAAGATGAAATATATTGATTTGTAACAAGAGTAAGATCTAATGGTAATGGAATAAGGAACCATATATTGAAAAACGTAAGGAAATGTAAAATATGTCTTGATGTTGACAACAATGCATGTAGTTTTATTTTATGCTTTTAAACATTGGAAAATTCATAAAATATTAAAAAAAGAAACATACCTATCAGGCTCTGGAAGCAGCCTTTCCTTAATATCTGAGAGAAAAGTCAAGTTTTTTTCAGTTTTCTAGAAGATTGGCAAGTTTGAAGTCTTCCATGAGGGAGATTAATAGTGTTGGCGCCATGGCAGGGAAAACATGTAGGTCCCAGTTGGTCTTCTAAGTAAAGTAGCTATCTGATGAAGTACTCCAATCAGGGGTGGGATTCTACCTAGTCGGACTGGTTCCGTGGAACCAGTTGTTATGATTCTGCAAGTTCAGAGAACCAGCAAATTGCGCCACTGGCTGGCCCTGCCCTTCCCCTCCCCACCCATTCACTCCTTACCTGGCATATGTACACCATCAAACTTGCCTGCATTTGGTAAGTTGCTGTTCTTCCTTTTTTTTTCTCCAACCTTCAGCTGTTCTGCTGTGCTGGGAGATTTAGATTAGCTAGAAAGCAGGAAATCGTTGGATTCCTAGCTTCTATTTCTCAGTGCAGACTCAGTTAGCAGATGGCAGAGTGGTAGATCTCTGAGTGAATCTGTGATTCTGTGAGCAACTCAATCTGCCTGCCTGCTTTGCCTGATTTTGGGTAAAAGTTCCTCTTTTTTATATTAAAAAAATCAATATTTACATAAATATTTATAATATTTACATACAAGCAATGCCCAGCCAGTCACATGACACCAAGCCATGCCCAGTCAGAAAGCCATACCCACCCAGTCACATGACCACCTAGCCACATCCACAAATTAAGCTACACCCACAGAACTGGTTGTTAAGAAATTTGAATCCCACCCCTGACTCCAATCTTCCTCTCTGGGCAGGCAGCCAGGAATTATTTGTACAAAATGAAGCAAAATGAGGATAGGGAACAGTGGCTCAAATGGCAATGCAGGCCTGGTCTTTAAAGAGAGCGATTTTTGATTCGACATCAAAAACTTTCTTCACCAGAGAATACCAATTCTTTATGAATAGTTACTGTTGCGTTGATGCGAAGTTTTCCCTCTGGTCCGCGTTCCTGGCAGGAGCGCAGACTGCTCTGGTTGGTTGATGCCATTTGACAGCCGGCTATATAAAGCGCTGTCAAATGGTATCAGCTGTTGCCGCAAGCTGACTGCTTGTTAGCCCAGCAGTCACGGCAATCCTTTATTCGTTGAATAAAGATTCCTGTCTGTTGCTCCATGTCCTCCTCAGTCATTTCCGCCGCTCTACAACACTGGCGATGAGGATGGGATACAAATAAGAGGTGACCAGACAATACAGCAGAGCGCAGTCACTGTTAGAGAGCCGGAGTCACTAAACAAAAGAGCTGAAGCCACTACGAACTGACTGTCACAAGCCGCTGACGCCATTTCGCGAGTGCGAAATTCAACTTCCTAGCCGAATAGACTGTCATTGCTGAGAAGAGATGTCTTCAACCCCTACGTTCCCGCCATTTAGACCAGCGGCAGAGACTTGGGAATCCTATAGGAACCGCTTCAACTGCTTCCTGGATGCTATAGACCTCACTGAAGCTTCAGCCCATAGAAAAAAGTCCTATTTCTTAGCTTTTGTGGGGCTGCAGTGTTTGACACTGCCACAGCATTGGTAGCCCCACGACCTGTCAGAGAAGTCCCTTGGGGGGAGCTACGAGAAATCCTTTCTAATCACTATTCACCCAAGCCCTCACAGATTGCAAGGAGACATGCCTTTAGGAGGCGAGTTCAGGGTGAGGGAGAGACTATCAGTGAATACACGGCTGCTCTGAGGTCTGCTGCCTTACATTGTGGATTTAGGGATTATCTAGAGGATATGCTCCTAGACCAAATAGTTGTGGGGTTAAAGACTTAAGGCTATTAGCCAAAAGGGACCTAACCCTAGCAATAGCCATTGAAGAGTCTCAGGCTGCTGAGCTTTCTGCTCAATCTACAGCTGAAATCCAGGGAAACCCAATCAAACAAAATAGTTCAACAGTCCATTTTGATGAGGTTTCTCCTGATGAGGACTCTGAGGATTCAGCTGTTGTAAATTGTCTTAGACAACAGAGACCCCTTCCAGAAGACTCAAAGTCAAAAGCTAGTTTTTCTCCTCGGCAGCAACCCATCTGTTTAAGCTGTGGGGGAAATCACTTAAGAGCATCCTGTAGGTTCAGGAATGCCATCTGTTTAAGTTGCCAGAGGAAGGGTCACTTAGCAAGGGTCTGCCAAGCTGGGAAAACCTTTACTCAGGAACCTCAGCCAAACCCCATCTTTCAAAGGCAAGTGGAAGACTGCTATACCTGTTACCACTTCAATCAGTCCAACAACAGCTCTAACAAAATCAGTATTTTTGTCTCCTTAGAAGGTAAACCTTGCAAGATGGAGGTGGACACAGGCTCTGCTCTATCCATTATTTCATGGAACACCTTTAAGAAGCTGCTACCCAGATTTCCAAAGAAGCTCCTTGACTGCCACCTGACTCCGCGAGATTACCAAGGCAAGAACATTCCAGTCCTCAGGAAAGGCAAGTTCCTCATTCAATTCAAAACTTTTAAAGGCCACTTGCCCCTTGTTGTGGTGGATGGTGCTCTCCCCAGTTTGCTAGGTTTAGATTGGTTCCCTGCCCTTGGCATAAATATAACAGGCATCCACTCTGTTTTAAATGCTGAAGTGGATTCCCTATTCAAAGACTATGCTGATGTATTCAGCGAGGGTTTGGGATGTTACTCAGGCACCCCCATACCATTTAGTGTAGACCCTCAAGCAACTCCTGTACGCCTGAAACCTCATAGGGTGCCTTTTGCAATTCGTCCTAAGTTAGATAAGGAACTTGACAACTAATCTAATCAAACAAGGAATATTAGAACTCCCATTTTGCAAAATTTCCCTGAATAGATACCTCCAAATCAGTGCTTACCCAGTTCCCATCATTCAGCACCTTTTACATTCTTTTGAACCTGGCTCTATTTTTTGCAAAGCTGGATATGTCCCAGGCATACCAGCAATTCCCTGTAGATGACCACACAGCAGAATTGCAGACAATAGTAACTCACAGGGGAGCTTTTAGGTGCAGACGCCTTCAGTTTGGCGTGAGTGTAGCCCCTGGGATATTTCAATCCCTGATGGAGAGGCTACTTCAAGATCTCCCAGGGGTAGTCCCCTATTTCGATCATATTTTAATTTCAGCCACAGACAAACCCCAGTTGTTACAAAGAGTAAGGTCAGTTCTTGATCGATTCAGACAAAATGGCCTCAAACTTAAAAAGGACAAGTGCACTATTGCCACTAAGCAAGTAGATTTTCTGGGCTATAAAATTGATGCCTCTGGCATAAAGTCAGTAGATCATAAGGTCATAGAGTCTAAAGTCAGGGCCATCCATGAGGCACCCACTCCTACCAACAAAACTGAGCTCCAGGCCTTCTTAGGGCTTCTCAATTTCTATGCTGCATTCCTCCCTCACAAAGCTTCGATCACAGAGCCTTAACATAGACTTTTGGACAAAAAGTCCCGCTGGCACTGGGGACCTAGGGAAGCCCATGCCTTCCACTCTGTCAAATCCTTGATCACCTCTAAAGCAGTTTTAATTCAATTCAACCAGCATCTTCCATTAGTTCTTGCTGCAGATGCTTCTCCTCTTGGCATAGGGGCTGTTCTTAGTCACAGACTGCCAAATGGCCCTGAGGCACCCATTACCTTTTTCTCCAGAACCTTTTCTTCAGCTGAATGCAACAACAGCCAGATAGACAAAGAAGCTTTGGCTGCAGTTGCCTCTGTAAAGAAATTTCATGAATTCCTCTATGGCCACCATTTTGAACTAATCACAGATCAGAAGCCTCTGCTAGGCCTTTTGTCTGCTGATAAACAAACACCTCAGATTCTATCCCCAAGGATGACCAGATGGACTCTGTTTTTGGCTGCTTATTCATACAAACTGATCCATAGACCCGGAAAAAACCTCGCACACGCTGATGCTCTCAGCCGCTGCCCATTGCCGGTTCCAGTTGAAGACCCTGCACCAATCCATGCTGTGTTCGAATTCAACTAACTCAATCTGCCCATTACAGCTTCTGATATTGCTTACCATTCCTCAAGGGACAAGGTAATCTCCCAAGTCCTTGACTGGGTGGGAAGGGGGTGGCCAGATGTCCCTTATTCCCCTGAGTTCCTGCCCTTCAAGGCATGCCCACTGGAACTGTCATCCCTCCAGGGTTGTTTGTTGTGGGGAACAAGGGTGGTCATTCCTTCCTTGTTGCAAGCTTCAGTTCTGAAGCTCCTGCATGAAGGCCACCCAGGCATCGTTAGAATGAAGGCCCTGGCCCGTAGTTATGTCTGGTGGCCTGGCATGGATGCCCGGATCTCCAGCTGGGTAAGCACTTGTCAGCCTTGTCAGGCAACCAGACTTGCCCCACCAATTGCATCCCCTGGTAAGTGGGAGGACGCTGGAGTCCCTTGGTCCAGGCTGCACATTGACCTGGCTGGCCCAATGCAGGGGCATACATTTCTAGTAGTAGTAGACTCCTTCTCAAAATGGATTGATGTGGCCTTGCTGCCCACAACAACCACCCTTGCAGTTACCAGGGCCTTAACCAGCCTATTTGTGTCACATGGCACCCCTGACACAGTAGTGTCAGATAATGGGCCCCAATTTACCTCCTGCGAATTTGAACTATACTTAGCCAACCTGGGGGTCAGGCATGCCCTCACAGCTCCCTTTCACCCTGCTAGCAATGGAATATCTGAAAGGGCAGTTAGGTCAGTGAAAGAAGCCCTAGGGAGATTTGGCCAAAGTGACTGGCCCTCTAAGTTGTCCAGATTTTTGCTATATTAGCATACAACCCCTTGTGCCAATACCAATAGGTCCCCAGTTGAACTCCTTATGGACAGACGCTTGAGGACTTCCCTGGACAGGCTGCACCCCCACTACGCCCCAGTGACTCATCTAGGGTCTGACAGCCAGCCTAGGGAGTTTGCCTTAAATGACCTGGTTTATGCCCGCAATTATGCAGGCCACCCCTTATGGGTGCCAGGACAGGTCATAGCTGTGACAGGGCCTAAGTCGTATAGGGTGCTGCTAGAGGATGGTCGTACCTGGCGTAGACATATCGACCAGCTGAGGAGGCATTGGACAGTGGCCGCTGACAGACTGGGTCTACCACCCACCGACCCGAGTCTACCGCCAGCCAATGAGAACCTGCTGCCGCTGACTGATGACACCCGGGAGAACCGTGGAAGGAAGGACCTACCTGTTCCAGTGCCTGGTAACCCATCTGCAGCTCCAGAGGACGAGGCTCCTGTGGTAACCGGCTCTGAAGGGGCCCCTGAAGCAGAGGACTTTGACCGACGGATGGAGGCCCCTGTTCTACGGCGTTCCAACCGCCTGAGAAGACGACCGGCCTACTTATGGGACTACGCATGCTCCTTGCCAGGGGAAAGGAGTGTTGTGTCGACGTGAAGTTTTCCCTCTGGTCTGCGTTCCTGGCGGGAGTGCGGACTGCTCTGATTGGTTGATGCCATTTGACAGCCGGCTATATAAAGCACTGTCAAACAGCATCAGCTGTTGCCGCAAGCTGACTGCTTGTTAATCCAGCAGTCGCAGCAATCCTTTATTCGTTGAATAAAGATTCCTGTCTGTTGCTCCGTGTCCGTCTCAGTCATTTCCGCCGCTCTTCAACAGTTACTTATTCCAACAATTCTCTCCCTGCCATCCTGCCTACCCTCCCCACCCCATACAACATATCTTTTTTTATGATGGCGTTCAACTGGCGCTCAGCAGTCATTGCCATGGGTTTTCATGGTTTCATGGAGATGACATATATGCTTCCCTTGATTTTTTCCTGCTGCTGTTTAAGATCAGTTAATGGGCACTTAAAATGGAGTGTTGCCCCTTGGGAGTAAAGTAATTTCAATCCAGGTGAATGAGCTGAAAGTATAAATGATCACATTATACTGAACTTGGTGCTGAATCATAGGTTATATTTCAATTTTGGAAAGTGTTACACATACTCTTAGATTCAGTTGATGGCCATTCACTTACATATTCAGAGCCTGTTGAGCCATATAGATCCAGTAAGCCCCCCCTTGCTTTCTACTTGGATTTTCCAAATAGGGGTGGCTAGAGAAGACAAGGTCAACAGCTAGGAAATAATTAGGGACAGGCACAAATCATTTTCAACTGAACAGCAAGGTACAACCAGTTCTTTGAAGTCGATGGAAACCTGGTGAATTGAAAGTAACAGCAAAACTTCACTGATTTCAATGTATATATGGACATTTGCACTCTCTCTTTCTCTCTCTCTCTCTTTGTCCCCTCCAATCTCCCTCCTTCCATTTCTCTCTCACTCTTTTTTTTTCTCTCTGTCTGTATCTCTGTCTCTGTCTGTCTCTTTCTCTGAGTCTGTCTCTCTCTCTCTCTCTCTCTCATACATACACACAGACATATTTACCTATATCTTTCTCAAGAAGACTGCCATGTACTAACTAGTGCTAGGAAGCTGCCCAGACTGGGTCTAAAAAAAGTGAACGAGTTTCAAAATTCATTTTTATCCTTGCTTTGTTGACAGCTAGAATTGGCACATTTTTCCGAAGCTCAGGCCCAACTTTCTTTGTCTAGTTCAATTGATAATTTCCCCCTTTGTTTCCCTAATAACTTTTTTCCTTTTTAATTACCTCCCTGGGGGAGATTTAAGAAAGATTCCTGGCATTTTTATCCTTTCTGCTTATTGCCTTCTAGGTCTTTAGTTATGGCATCTGAAGGCACGGAGGACCTGGCTTTTCCCTTAGGCTCTGGGCCATGGCATTTTTATATATTGCACATTAAAAAAAAATAGACAGAGCTTTGTACACATTATGGTGACTGCCATCTGAACTTTTTTGAACACATCCTGCAGACATCCCTAATTAAGGTTGTATATTATTGGAAAATGATGTGGACCAAGTACTTTGGTCTGAAGGTATATATTGTAGAAGCCTGAAAATGTCAGACCACTGAGTTGGACCATGAGACTAGAAGACAGATGACACACTTTCTGAATCATTTTTTTGAGTATACACCCAAACCAACCACTTTTACTCAGAGCAAATAAGTTCTCATATCTCCAGCAGAATTGAAGATGAAGATCTATCAGTGGGAATTTGAGGACATCTGTAGAAATAATGTTGAATTGAAGATGTTTCCATGAAAAGCAGAGCCCAACAACTGCAATGGAATAAAGAGTGAAGTGAAAAGTTGACTTTGTTGTGATTCGTCTCTCAACAAGATGAGGATTGAGATTACCGATTAGAGCTCCAAACAACTGCTTTTCATGAGGAGACCACAAAACAGTAGCCTTCAGCAGATTTAGATCATTGGGGAGAGGGGGGAGGGAAAGCCATTGTTGCTCAAACTGTGGTTCAGCATCTTTAATAAAGGTTCACATATTTCCTTTCCGAATTGCCTTTGGAAATTTCTTGTTAACTGCTTCTTGAATATTAGGAACCTTCATAACAGCAAGTTTAGCTACATGGGTGATTTCCCTTGAGTGAAAAACTTTTATACAAGTTTAAGAAGTTAAAAAATCTTTTAAAAAATAAATAGCATGAAGGTACTATTTATGCTAGCACCTTTATACTATTTAAGCACAAAATAGCATAATAGTTGAAGTGAAAGGTATTTTTCCTAAAAGATGCCGGTTGCAGTAAAGTTAGACAGAATCTGAGTTTCCCACTCATCAGAACAAAACTGCTGCCTTCATTTCCACCCCTTCCCCCGTGACCAGTTCAAATCCAACCAATGCAATGCTGGGGACCTGTTTTAGGAACTCAGAGATGTTTGGGCTGGTCAATTTCCACACTTGGGGTAAATGGCCTTGAAGATGCCTGGCACAAAGTGGTTCCACATTGATCTGCTTTTCTTCAGCTATCATTCCCCATTCTTACACAATATGCATACAAGTTTATTACGTATTTGTCACTTTCCTTCCATTGCTCTCCCCCAGTCCTCTGATGGCAGGATGCTAGCGAGGAACCAAGCCATAGATGATGGATCTGACATATCCCAAATTCTATCTGACTGTGGAGATTTTTAGCTTCCTTTACAGACTGCTTTAAAATAACTATATAATCTCTTGTTAAACCTGATGCTCTTTCCAATGCTAGTGGACATGATAGGAGTAATGTTTCAGTGTTGTATCTCATTAATCACTTGAGGCATTAAGATATGACTGAGTCATAAAGAAAGCAAAAGGTTTTCTAGATAAATAAATAAACAATTTCCCCACTTTCAATTTCCCCACTTTTAATCTCCCCACTTTCAATTTCCAGTAGCACCAATTTCCAGCAGTACCAACTTCCTACTTTCTCTGTGACATTTCTTTCTCCAGGGAGCTTTTAGAATATTTTATTTTACACATGCAATGGATCAAAGAGGAAATACATAGCTGTCCCAAGTGCTTAATGATCTGTTCCAAGTAGTAAATTAAAGCTGGAATTGTTTAAATATTACATTTAGCAGAGCCCAGTTTATGCAACTGAAATCAGATTTTTGTTAAGGTTTTTGCTCAAAAATATAGTTTGTTATTTTACAGTAACACAACAGTAAAAGTAACCCCTTGACAGCATGATCTATTAAAGAAATCAAAACAGAAGAAGCTAGAGCTGCTATATAGCAGAGTTACTTTCTTTTCTATTACTTTTAATGAATTGCTGAGATCACTGAATATATTCAGTGAGATAAAATTTGGTGCATTTCTGATAAGAGGAAAATGCTGAAAAAAGAAATTTTTTTCAATTTTTCATTCAAGGAATTGCATACACAAATGCTTCTTGTCCTGGACCGCTAGGAAGCAATTATCAAAAAACCCACCTTTCTAATAATCTGTTCAGTGGAGATTAAGAATGGAGATGGTTTGGAGTAGGATTGGAGTAGGATTCTGTTAGAGTTGTTTTCTTTAATTTTTTTATTTTGCAGACTTCGTATTAGGAGATCTTCACACATTCAGTCAGGAGGGTGAAGGAGATTTTTATTGACATTTCCTTGAACATCTTTGTGTGGTTTAGAATTCTGCTTTCTTAAGGTCTTAAGAGCTATGGATAGCTGAATGGCAGTCAAAGAGGTTTGCTTAGATGTGACTCCAGGTCTTTGTATTATTTTGGATTCTGCTTTAGCAGGGTTATAGGTCTTATGGAGAGCTGCATGTCTATTCAGACATATTAATATTAATTAACATGGTTATGGTGGAGACAACTCTTTTATATTTTAGGTAGAATGCAAAGACAACAAAATGATGAGTAGCTGAGATATATGAATGAATGGCTGGGAAAGTAGAGGATGGGAATGTATCAATAGAAGAGAATATTTGTAACTTAGGGTTGAACTGTGGGTCCTTGGTGCTCTCTGAGCTTGATTGTCTTCTTGCAGACATTTCATTACCCAACTAGGTGACACCTTCAGTGCTAGAAGGACATGGAGTTTGCCTTCAGTGTTGGGAAGTGGTTTGTTCTTTCAGTGTTGGTGGGATTGTTGTTGGTAATTTTTTTGATTAGGCTGTTGTTTACTGTTTGATTGTTTGAACTGGTAGTTCCTTGATTGGGGTATTGTTTACTGATTGATTGTTGGCTTGGTATTAATCAGAGGTGGAATTCAGTAGGTTCTGGCCAGTTCTGGAGAACTGATAGCAGAAATTTTGAGTAATTCAGAGAACCAGCAAAAGCCATCTCTGACTGGAGATTTTAAGGTATCCTTCCCCTGCCACGCCCAACAAACTATGCCCACAGAATCGGTAGTACAAATATTTGAATCCCACACTGGTATTAATCCCTGCTTATCTAGGTATTGATTGCTGGGAAGGTATCTCTGGCCCATTCTGATCTTTCACTCATGTTGCAATTATCACTGATCTGCCCAAATGTTTATACTGACATGTAATAAGCAGAAAAATAATGAAGTGTTGAGTGGTAAAGAGAAAGGAAAATTCAGTGAACAAACTGGAAGAAAATTGCTTGTTGGAAGCACAGTAGATACAGGGAGAGAAGATGGATTTTCACAAGATTTTTAGTTAGGTCAGTAAAAGACCTAGTAACAAAGTTCTGGGAAAGTTTGTTTTCCAACACTTTGTGGGTAGGTGGAGGGCAGTCCTAGTGGGTTTTGTGAGCCCAGCCAAATTGATTTCTTTATAATTCAGTGGATTGTGTTAGCTGGAACTTGCACCAATTTAGGAACAAAGTTCAGCTGTATTGAACTCTGCCAAAGTGACCAGTGGAAGCTGTCAGATTTAAGAGAAACACTTGTGGTTCATAAAACCTTTGTCCTGTTACTAAATGGACCATGGGAAACAAATAGTGGTGAAGGAATGTAGCATACAAAGCCATCACTCTCTTCCATTGTGGGGCAAGCAAAATTAGGCATAGTGGAGAGAGGGAGGAGGAATCAGTAAGTAAAAGTACAAAAGGTATGAGAAGAAAAGGATTTGTAGATAACCCTAATTTAGTCCACACCATTCATTATATTTTTCCATGCCTTTCTAGCATTGGAAATCATCCTTGCCTCCCCCAGTTTATCCTCTCTGCTATCTTCACTGTTTTTTTTTTTCGTTCTCTACAGTTCTTGTCTCTTTTCCCCCCAGGATTCTAGCCAGCCCTCCAACTCCAAATTGAAGACCATTGGCATGTAGTTATTTCAAAATGGTCATCCACTGAATGTATCTATGAGCTGGAGAAATGTAGAATGTTTGTCTGAATATCAGGTGACCCTGAGGATGTAGACAAGCCTCCAAGTGGCCTCAACAAATATCTAAAAGGATGCAATTGACCAGCTATCTGCAAGGAATATAAATCCTTCCATTCCCTTCTATCCAGTCAGAGCTGAAGAAGCTTCTTGGAGGAGAAGTGAAATGTCTTCAAAGAAAAAACCAGAAAGTCCAATTGACTCTTGAAAAAGCATATTTGGGACAATGTTTGTCTGAATTGATAGTTCCATTATTGGGGTATTATTTACCACTTGATTATTGGTCTGATATTAATCTAGGCCAGGGGTCTCCAAATTGGCAATTTTAAAACCTGTGGACTTCAGTTCCTAGTATTTCCCAGCTAGCTGTACCAGCTGGGGAATTTTGGCAGTTAAAGTCCACAGGTCTTAAAGTTGCCAACTTTGCAGACCTCTGATCTAGTCCAATACAAATGAGGAAATGACCTAAAGCTTATTTTGGTGATTGAATCAAAGCATTGCAGACCCCAATCATTAATTCAAACTGGGAAATGTCCATCTGAACCTATAGCTGTGCATCAAACAAGCAGTCCAAAAGCTTAGATTGTTTTCTGGGAAATAGATCTCAGAACTAGAGATGCAGAGAAAATATCAGCTGCAACATCTCTGAGTCTGAGCATCATGGAAGGTTTGAAACTTCTTCGTTGTTTACTTTTCTGAGAGGATGTGAAATGATATGCATGAGCATCACGTAGAAAGTAGCAAAAACACAAAAGTCAGAACCCAAAATAATGTTGGAAAGAGTGCCTGATGGAGAAAAGACTGAATAACATCTTAAGTGCCGGCATCTGAATGGCAAGGAAGCAATCTTTATGTCTGTTGTGTCAGAAAATTCCTTAACATTCTTTCTGCCATTCTCAGTCAGACTGACAAAAAATAAATTGCTAGGTTTTTTTTTTTTTTTTTCATCCCAGAGAACAGTAAAAAGATGGGGAAATGCACCTAAATGGAGAATAGGATTTTAGATTTACTTTCACTTGAAAATTTCTAATGAAGGAGCTCCTGGACTTTGTGCTTGAGGTGGAAAAAAAGTGAAACTTTGTTTGTGGGTTTTACTGATTAGATAGATTTGTTGTAATAGAATCAGCTAAAGGTAAAAGTGCACCTAGCACATATGTGCTAGTCATTCCAACTCTAGGGGACGGTGCTCAAATCTGTTACAAAGCACTGTCTGAAGATGTCTCCATGGTCATGTGGCTGGCATGACTAAATGCTGAAGGAGCATGGAACACTGTTACCTTCCCACCAAAGTGATCCCTATTTTTCTACTTACATTTTTAAATGCTTTCGAACTGCAAGGTTGGCAGTAGCTGGGGCAAGTAACGAGAGCCCATGCTGTTACATGGTGCTAGGGATTCAAACTGCTGAACTGCCAACCTTTCTGATCGACAAGCTCAGCATCTTAGCCATTGAGCCACCACTTCTCCAAGTATAGAATCAGCTAGTTTATACTATTATATAAAAGTAAAAAGTTGAACTTTGATGTGACTGTTTTATTCTACAATACCTGAGGAAGTCGGAGGTCAATGCATTTTTTCCTTTTCTCTCTTTTTCCACACTTCTCCTTTCCCCTTTCTCTCCCTTATTTGCTTTTGTATTTTTGTATTTTATATTATAAACTAATGAAAACTGTAAACATTAGAAAGTTTCTGAGGAGTTTGGTATACAAACTTTAACTTACAACCCCATTTGGGACCAGAATTTCAAGTATTAAGCAAGTGCTTAGATTGTTAAGTGAGTGACATATGATTTTTATGACCTTTCTTGCCATGGTTTTTAAGTGTATGACTGCAGTTCTTAAGTGAATCATGAGGTCACTAAGCAAATTGAGCTCCCTCCATTGATTTTAGTTTAGTTTAATGAAAAGAAGGAGTAGAGGTGACATGATAGCAGTGTTCTGATATCTCAGGTTGCCACAAAGAATACAATGTATACGTGAACTTTGATATGGTTTCAGATTGTGAATTATTGATCAAAAGAAACCCTAATTTTAATCTAATCAGGTCTTCCTTGATTGCACTGATTGGAATGTTTTTGAAGATGCCTCTGCAGACCTAGATGAGCTCAAGATACTGTAACATCATATGTTGGCTTCTGAAAAGATTTATGTGTATCAATAAGGAACCTGCAAATATATAGTAACAATAAACCTTGGTTCACAGCTAAACTTAAGCAGCTACATCATTCCAAAGAGGAAGCCTACAGAAAAGGTGACAGAATGCTATACAACCAGGCCAGAAACATTAACAAGAGAGATCAGAGCAGCAAAAAAAAGCTACTCTGAAAAGTTAAAGAATCAATTCTCAACAAACGAACCAGCAAACATGTGGAAAACTTAAAAACATCACTGGCTTCAGCAAACCTCCTTCCCAGACAGAAGGAAATCAACAACTAGCAGATGACCTGAATGTGTTTTACTGCAGGTTTGAAAAGAAACTACAGCCACCTATGTCCGCAACCCACATCTCAAACCCAACAACAACAGCCAAACCTCCTACAACTTGCCCCAATCCATTGGGCTCACAACCTCTGGTGATCACAGAAAGAGAAGTGCAAGATCTATTACACAGACAGAAGCCAGGAAAAGCACCAAGGCTAGACAAGATAAACCCTTCTTGCTTAAAAGTCCGTGCTGACCAATTGGCCCCTATCTTCACCCAAATCTTCAATAGATCGCTAGAGATGTGCTATGTTCCTTCCTGCTTCAAACATTCTACCATCATTCCAGTGCCAAAGAAGCCCTCCATCAAGGAACTGAATGTCTACAGACCAGTTGCTCTAACATCTGTAGTTATGAAAATCTTTGAAAGGCTTGTGCTGTCCCACCTAAAAACCATCATAGATCAGCTGTTGGATCCCATGCAGTTTGCATACCGAGCAAATAGATCAACAGATGATGCTGTTAACATGGATCTGCATTACATCCTACAACAACTTGAATCTCCAAATTCCTATGCAAGGGTCCTCTTTGTAGACTTCAGTTCAGCATTCAATACCATCATTCCAGACACTCTTCTAAGTAAATTAAACCAACTAGCGGTACCTGAACACACTTGTAAGTGAATCATAAGCTTCCTAACAGACAGGAAGCAGCAGGTGAAGCTAGGCGGAATCACATCCGATACCTGTACAATCAGCACAGCCCCCCCCAAGGCTTTGTGCTTTCTCCACTTCTCTTCTCCCTATTATCAATAACTGCATCTCAAACAATCCATCTGTTAAAATACTGAAGTTTGCTGATGACACAACAGTGATTGGTCTCACTCAAGACAACAATGAATCAGCATGCAGACAGGAGGTTATACAACTTGCCTTGTGGTGTAACTGGAACAATCTGGAACTGAACACACTCAAAACCATAGAAATGGTCGTAGACTTTAGAAGAAACCCTCCCATACTACCACCTGTTACAATACTAGACAACACAGTATCAACAGTAGAGACGTTCAAATTTCTAGGTTCTACTATATCACATGACCTAAAATGGACACCTAACATCAAAAACATCATCAAAAAAAAACACAACAAAGAATGTTCTTTCTGCACCAACTCAGAAAGCTCAAACTGCCCAAGGAGCTGCTGATCCAGTTCTACAGAGGAATTATTGAGTCTGTCATCTGCACCTCAATAACTGTCTGGTTTGCTTCTGAAACCCAACAGGACAGACACAGACTTCAGAAGATAATTAGGACTGCAGAAAAAACAATTACTACCCACCTGCCTTCAATCCATGACCTGTATACTGCATGAATCAAAAAAAGGGCTGTGAAAATATTTACAGACCCCTCACATCCTGGACATAAACTGTTTCAACTCCTTCCCTCAAAACGACGCTATAGAGCACTGCACACCAGAACAACTAGACACAAAACCAGTTTTTTTTTCCCAAAAGCCATCACTCTGCTAAACAAATAATCCCCTTAACATTGTTCAACTATTTACAAAGTGTATACTACTATTACTGTTAATCTTTTCATCACTCCTTATCACCCATCCCCTCCCACTGGTGATTGTAGGACTGTAACTTTGTCACTTGTATCCTTACGATTTATATTTACTGTTCCCCAGTATGATTTGATTGATTGTACCCTATGACTATCATTAAGTGTTGTACGTTCTGATTCTTGATTCTTAACAAATGTACCTTTTCTTTATGTATACTGAGAGTATTTACACCAAGACAAATTCCTTGTGTGTCCAATCACACTTGGCCAATAAAGTATTCTATTCTATTCTATTCTATTCTATTCTATTCTATTCTATTCTATTCTAATTAATAGGCTGGGTGAATTTGCATCAGAAAACTATAGTTAAGCTAAACAAATATTGATTTAGTAGTACTTGTATCCAAAAAAGCAAGTTTCATCTATATTCATGCCTCATCTAATATCCTTGAAAGCTAATTTTGCAAAAAAATCATATTAATTGATGATTTATCATTTATTTAAAGATGGTACTGTACAATCTCCTCACTTCCTTCTCATTTTTATTTTCTCACAGTGAAACACTAACCATGCTTCTACCTCTTAAAGCTAATGCATTCTGTAGTAATAATTGCCACTTCAAAATCCCCACCATTCTAAGTCTTCTCCTTAATTATTTTGATTGGATGTTCACAACTTTTATCTGGGCTAATTTACTATTCATAGTATAGTGATGGAGTGTTCATTCTGTTACCCGGATTACAACTGTAAATGGATTTATACATCATCATTGACAGCATTATCCCAGATCATTTAGCATGAAAATACCTTCCAGTTATTTGAAGACAGGAAGTAATAACACTTAAAATAAAATGAATGTTGGTGCCTTGTGGTACCTCCTAAACTGGATGATCTGTGTGCTATGAAGTTGGATGCTATCATTCAAAAAATATTAAGGGTTTGACATTAAACACTTGGAGCATTTTTCTAAAAGCATATTAATCCTTCTCTGTTTCACATATTCTCTATTTTTCATACATAAATGTCACACACACACACACACACACGTGTGTGTATGTGTGTGTGTGTGTGTAGTTCAGCTTCCTTCAGGTTTTATCCCACGTCATTGTAGTGCTTTTAAAGTTGTAGCAACGTTTCAGCGTTGGAGTATGGTTGGTAGGCGGGAGGTATTATCTTATTTATAAACTTGATAAGTGAGATGATATCTCCCGCCTACCAACCATTTGGAAACCTGCCCTCATTAATAAATGAGTACCTAACATGAAGAATGACATCAGACCCACACCCATGAGTGCCACACAAGATGCTACCACCACACTTCCACCTAGAAAAAAGACTCACATCCACACAGAAGATGAGACACGACCACAGACCAGAAGCCGTACCGCAGCTGCACCACTACCCGCTTCAAACCCCTCTGACCCATACAAGAAGCAAACTGACACCCACCATGAAGATGTGGCACGACCACAAACGCGAAGCCAGACAACAGGATCACAGCTCACCAGCTCAAATCCCCCAGCAACTAAGACTAACCTGAGCACAACCAAGTCCCCACTTGAACAGAACACACCCCCAGCCAATCAGAACACAAAACACTAATCACCAGAACCAAACACCTGGCAGACAAGACACATATAAAGACTGAACTATGCACCCTGACTAAAGTACTGACAGCCAACAGCTTCCACAAAAACAAAATCACCAGCTTGATCCACAAAACACACCAAGACATAACAGAGACCTAAAAGATCAACAGGTACAGTACAATGGAACAGCTGTCCTGCCCTACATAAGAGGTACTACAGACAAAATCAGTAAGATACTACACAGGTATCACATCAAGACTGCCTTCAAAACAGACAAAAAAATACTGGTGTGTGTGTGTGGTGTGCTGGCTCTGTTGTAAGCGGGCTGATTGGCTGGTTTGTCAATGTTGACAGCCAACGACCCAAGAGATTAGAACACATGACCCAAGATGTCATAACAATAGTACTCAGAAGGTCGTCACATAGCCCATTACCCAGGTCGTTACAACACAGGAGGCTGATGGACACACAGTCAGTACCTCAGCCACACAGGTTCTTACGAAAAAGCCAACCAGTCTGTAAATATCAACTCCATCAACCAATCAAGAAATAACAACACAGCCAACCAGCCTGCTTTATGTATGAAAAATAGATAATATGTGAAACGTATGTATGCATGTATGTATGCATGTATGTATTAGAGATAGATAGATGAAACAGACAGAGATATTATAGAGATAGATAGATGCAGGGGTGGGATGCTACTGGTTCGGCCCGGTTCTATAGAACCTGTAGCTGCGAAAGCAGCTGATACGAAAACAGTTTGGTATTTGGCCCACCCACCTGCCCGGGCTCTAGGCTGTCCTTTATTCCCTCCTTTTCTCTCCTCAGCTGCTTTGTGTGACACAGCTGAGGTTAAAAAAGCAAGAAACAAGAGGATTTTCAAACACTGTGCACTCGTGCTCAATGCTTGTCAGCTGTCCTGGCGACACAGCTGATTTCTTGCAAGTGCTGCACACACACATAGTTTGGAGAACCAGCAAATTGCTCCACTGGCTGGTCCCTCCCTTCCCTGCCCAATCACTCCTTACCTGGCATGTGAACCATCCAACTTGCCTGGTTTGGTAAGTTACTATTTTTCCTTTTTTTTTTTTTCCTGACCATCAGCTGTTCTGCTTGGCCGGGAGATTTACATTAACTAAAAAGCAGGAAATCCTTGGATTTCTTGCTTTCTAGCTCATCTAAAAGCAGAACTGAACCTTCCTGAGGACTGCAGCTTCTACTTTTCAGTGCAGAGTCAAACTCATGTAGCCAATTGGAGATAGATAGAACTCTAACTGAATCTGTGATTCTGTGAGCAACTCAATCTGCTTGCCTGCTTTGCCTGCTTTTGAGTAAAAGTTGGTCTTTTTTACAAAAAAATCAATATTTACATAAATATTTATAATATTTACATATAAGCCATGCCCACCCAGTCATATGACCACCAAGCCATGCCCAGTCAGCAAGCCACACCCACCC
The DNA here is from genome assembly GCA_015471245.1 of Laticauda colubrina. Classification (NCBI taxonomy): domain Eukaryota; kingdom Metazoa; phylum Chordata; class Lepidosauria; order Squamata; family Elapidae; genus Laticauda; species Laticauda colubrina. Next base: position 4,201,330 of record BLBF01000049.1, read on the forward strand.
AGTCACCTGACTACTAAGCCATACCTACAAATTAGGCCACATCCACAGAAACAGAAATTTGAATCCCACCCCTGAATAGATGATAGACACATAGATAAGTCTATAGATATTCTCTATATTATAGAGAAAGAGGGATGAGATAGATAGTTAGATAGATAGATAGATAGATAGATAGATAGATAGATAGATAGATAGATACTGTAAATAGATAGAGATATATATAATAGAGATAGATAGATGAGACAGACAGATGTAGAGATAGATAGATGATAGATGGATAGAGGTAGATAGATATTCTACATATATTCTCTCTATATATTCTCTATATTGTAGAGATAATGGATGACAGACAGACAGACAGACAGACAGACAGACAGACAGACAGACAGACAGATAGATATTGTAATCAGACAGAATTAGAGATGGGTAGGCAAGTATACCCATAAAAAGAAGTATAATAAGCCTTATACATTCGTGATTCTTATTTCCTCTGAAAGCAACTTGAATAGTCCCCAAAGACCTCTAAAAAGAATCCTTGCAAACTTTTTAAATTTCTTTTAATTTTCTAACGATTAGAAGGAGAAAATTATTAAATCTCTGACTGCAGGATAATCACACTAATATTCAATTTTAATTAAATGTAATTAAGTCAAAGTTCTTTTTTGTTCTGGCTCCACCCCCTACCTACTGCACTCTTTGCTTAGATCAAATTAGAGTCAAGAGAGCTGAACAAGCGAAAGAGAGCAAGGTTTAGCTAGAACATGTTTTAAAGCAAGATTTTCAGATACAGAAAGATGGGCTGTCTTAGGGAAATGTTCCAATGCTCAAGGGCAATCAGATTGGGACCATAGACATAGCAAACACTCAACTTCCGTCTGAGAAGACATGATTGAATGAATGATTGGTGCTGATTTCTGCAGCTGTAGGCTGAATGACTCTTTGTGTGCCAGGGGTTTTCTTGTACAACTGAGCTGCCCTTTGCCTCCTGGGTCTCTGACCAGTGGTGAGATTCACATTTTTTTACTATTGGTTCTATGGGCGTGGCTTGGTGGGTGTGGCATGGTTTGGTGGGCGTGGCAGGGGAAGAATACTGCAAAACCTCCATCCCCACTCCTGGGGGAAGGTTACTACAAAATCCCATTCTCTCCCCATCCCCACTAACCTGATTTCCAGCTCTGTTCTCCTGTGCAGAGCAACCAAAGAAGACCCAGCCAATCAGCTGGGACTTGGGAGACAGAGAATAGATGGGGGCGGGGCCAGTCAAAGGTGTTATTTGCCAGTTCTCCAAACTACTCAAAATTTCCACTACCGGTTCTCCAAATTCATGCCTGGACTTGGAAAATTAGTCCTGATGCCATTTCACCACTGCTGCCAGTGCAGAGTCTTGCTGTATCTGACTAGCTTTACTTCTGAGAAGGACCCTTAAGCCAGGGTGACGACATAAAAACCCTACCTTATGAAGGTTTACATTGTTGTTTACAAGCTTTTGTTTCCCTTGCCTGGGGGCTCTCCAAATGTTGCTAAAATAAATTAGATGGAAGCATGTATATAACATTACATGATATTTGGTAGTTAAGCTGTAAATCTCTGCTCGCACTTGCTTGGCGTTACCAGATGCACAATAGCTGTTGTAAAATTTAATTTGACTTTCCCTTGTATTTACTTCTCAGCATCTACCTGGTAGCATTAGATGAGCTTATGTTTGAGCAATGATACTACTAGACTGCATGAAGATTATCTTTTTCTTCCTCTGCTATATCAACAATCATCATGGCTTTTAAATCTTGCCTCCCAGCACTTATATGCCATTCTATCCGCAAGCATCTTTATGTTATACTCTTACATCATTAAATCAGGAACAGATGAATTCCAGAAAATCCTTTATAACAAGGTCAAGAACAGTGATGGTATGTTGCCAGTTCACACTGGTTCTCATGATCTGGTAGTGTGGTCAGCAGTTGGCCCCACCCATCCACCCTGCCCTTTCCTGTCCTTTATTTCCTTTGTTTGTAGCTCAGCTGATAGGTGCGGCAGAGCGGATTGCCATGCCTCAACTGTTTTACTCACCAGTGCTGACAGTAAGTTTTCATGCTTAAAATTGCCCATTTTAGAGTGCTCTGAGTGTGCAAGAATCTCCCCCTCCCTGACAGAACTGATAGTAACATATTTTTAATTCCACTGGTCAAGAGCAAGAAGGGACCACACAATAACATCCATGTTTCTCATGTCCAACATATTACCTGATTCCTAGACCCTGTATTCTGGAATCTAGAACACCTGCCCACCAACTGGATAGCCACAGATTACAGTGGGCTGCAATTCCTAGAATTGTCAGGCAGGTTGTAGCCACAATTTGTTTATCAATAGTGGAAACTAAGAGGTCCTTGGTACTCTCTGAGTGTGATTGTTTTCTCATAGACGTTTCATTACCAATCTATTTAGTAACATCACCAATTCCTATAAGTCTTCTTTTTTCTCAAAGAAAGCTAAGTAGCTTCCTTATCCAAGTGATTATCTGTCACTGCGGAATACAGAAAATATCCAGGATGTAGTGCGAAGTCCGCTTCATAGATAAGATTGGAAAAGTACCAGAACCAGATAGGGTAACTTCTTCTTGCTTGAAAGTCTGTGCTGATCAACTGGTCCTCATCTTCTCTTCTAATAAATCAGTGGAGATGTAATTTATTCCTAAAACTGTCCTAGAATTTCCTAGAACTGTCAGCAAGATTATAAGGATATCTAGGGACTTGGGGGGATAGAGACAATGAGATGGTCTGTCTGTTTGTTGTCTGTCGATTTATTTATCATCTATCTATCATCTATCTACCTATCCATCAATATCTATCATCTATCTATTTATCTATTATTTTAAATGTTTATGCTGCCTAACTCTCTTAGAAGGTGACTCCAAATTTATTTATTTTATTTTATTTATTTATTTATTTTATTTTATTTTATTTATTTACCTAAGCTCCAAAAATGTATGGAGAGATGAACTGATATTTTGTAGACTAGACTGGCCCAGAATAACAAATTTGGGAGGGAGTTTGGAGGTCTTCTAGTCCAATCCTCTGCTTAGGCAGGAAACCCTATATAATTTCATACAAATGGTTGTCCTATCTCTTCTTAAAAACTTCCAGTGTTGGAGCATTTCAAACTTCTGGAGACAAGTTCATTGGCTGGTTCATTGTTCTCACTGTCAGGAAATTTCTCCTTAGTTCTAAGTTGCTTCTCTCCTTGATTAGTTTCCATCCATTGCTTCTTGCCCTGCATTCTGGTGCTTTGGAGAATAGCTTGACTCCCTCTTCTTTGTTGTAGCCCCTGAGATATTGAACATTTGTGATTTCCTGGGTCATTGATTTCAGTGGATCAAAAAGGTATATGATCAAAAGGAGTATATCAAGATAGCTTGCAACAATAAGGAAATATGTCTGAAGTGACTTCCAAGATTTTTAGGGCATTGTAAAGACTCTGAAAAAAAAAAGACTTCCGGTTTGAGCTTCCTAGGTGACAGACCGAAACCTTGTCTCTGCGAGGCCTCAATCCGTGCTCGCTGCTGGAGCGCCCTGAGCCAGCTGGTTTCAGGGCTAAGCCACCCCATAGAGGTGGTGAAGAAGGAGGAGGCTGCCTGCAGGGTTGAGGAGAGCCACATCTCTCCTCCCCAGCTGGCCATTATTCCCTTTCCTGAAGGCGGTTGTAGCGGTGGTCAGAAATGGCCACCACAAAGAAGAACTCAACCGGAAAAGAATGTGCAGGAGGAAGATAAGAAGAGAAAGTTTTGGTTGACCAGGTCAAACAGCAAAAGCAACAAATAAGGTACTCTGGAATTGAAACTATTAAAAAAAAACAGTAACATTGTTCCCTAAGAAGATTTTTAAGTTGCGAAGGAGAGAAAAAAGGGAATAGATTTGGTTTTTTTTTCTCCTTTTCCGATACTGATAGCTAAGAGACTTAAGCAAGAAATTGCAAAAAAATCCACTTTGACATTAATAGTCATTTAAAGCTGAAAATAAAAAGTCAAAGGGATAATAAAGATTTCTGGATAATCAAAAGCTTTTGGAAACAGGAAATGAGAGAAAAAGAATAAAAGGACAGGATCTGGAAGGGAGGAGACTACCTGGAATTAAAAAGAACTTACAGCAAAATCTCAACAAGACTTCCAAAAGATACATTTTAACTGAAATATCGCAACAAAAACCCCAGGAAGAGAAAGTGGAAAAAGAAATAAGAAGAAATAACTTGGGACTATTTGGATTACTTGATGATTTCTGGATTTTTGGTTATTGTATTTGAATGACTAAAATCAATCGGGTGGTTTTAAAACTATTTAAAATGGCTTTACTTTTAGAAGAACTGAAAATGGAACTTAAAAAGTACAAAGAAGATAAACAAAAAGGGAGAGGTTCTTTTGGCTTTGTATTTAAGTTTTTAGAAATGGAGATTTGGAATTATGAGCAACAACAAGAAATGCCTACAGAACAAGAAGGTTGGGACAAAGAAGAAGCCAACTTTAATGAACAAGTAATCTTAGGTGGGGGAAAAAAAGGAAAGGGGGGAAAAGAGAATGGAAAGTTTAAGATTGGGGAAAACAACTCAAAAAAATAGAGTGAAAAATAAGTATAAAATCAGAAAGCAACAGAAGAGGGAAATGCAGAAGAGAGAAGTAGAAGTAGAGACAAGGGGGTAAAAAGTGGAGGGAGAAGATGAGAGGAAAAAAAGAAAGGAAAAGAAGTTATAAAGGACAGAAACAAAATATAGAGAAACAGGACCTATTTAGAGATAATGGGTGAAAATTTAATGGAAAAAGGGATTCTGCAAAGTTACGTAAGATAGTATTGTTATATTAGAAACAGAAATAATTTTAGAAAATATGAAACAACGTATGTTTAAAATCTTTGATAAAATAGCTATCGTAATTCAGTGGAATGCTTGTCAATAAACAAATGTAACAAAATGAATATTTAATGATTTACAAAACATATGTGAAGAGAAATAATGGAAAAATTAATTATGGAGATTATATGTGTCTTTAAGGAAGTATGATATTTAATTGAAAAGAAGTGTTAAAGATATTAAGATTTTAATGATTATTAATGATAGAACTGAATTGGAATGGAACGAGGGTTTATAATCACATATATTTATAATCTTTTTTTTAAAGAATATACTGTGTATCATAAGAATGTACCAAGCAGAATTCAATTGGAAGTTAAGCCCCTGTCACACTGCACCAACGGATGCAAAGAGGATGTAAAACGGACAAAAAACCTTGCCATCCTTTCGAAAACACGATGTACTCACTGCCTCCGTTTGGCTTCCTCTCTGTCCGTCCAGCATCCGTTTATGGATGTTTCATCCGCTCCAAAAGTTTTAGGCTGCTTAAAACTTTTGCGCAGAAAATGTATCCAGTTCGTCCGTTCTGCATCCACTACGCATCCGCTACGCATCCGTTATGCATCCGTTACGCATCCGCTATATCCACTAGGCATCCGCTGTGCATCCGCGGAACTCGCATCCACCCGGACGCAGGGAGAAAGCGGAACGGACGCGGAACAGATGCAGAATGGATGCCTAGCGGATGCAGAATGGAAACAAAGCGTTTAAAACAGAAAAAACTTTCGCAGAGGGGACCTATCTCGGATATTAAGGATATCTAGAGGATGCCTAGAGGATGCCTAGAGGATGCCTAGAGGATGCAAAGGGACACCTATACTGCCTATAAAAAGGGGGAGCAACTCGTCTGCATCGCAATTTCAGACCAGCAGCCCAGCGGTGCAGACCTCTGCAGGCTTCATCTGCCTCTTCCTGTTCCACAGCATCCAGTCATGTCCACCGTGGATTGCGACAAAATCCTTTCGGCAGCCAACATCCTTCTGCAAAACTGCGAAACCATCTACAGTCTCTGTGAACAGTACTACGGGAAGAAAAGAAGGCACCCAAAAAAAGTCTGGCTATGAAGATGGTTTGCCAGAAGAGCGCAGTACGTACTTTACAACAAGTTGATGGTGGAGCTCAGGAGTGAAGACCCTCGGGTGTTCCAGAACTTCATGAGGATGCCTCCAGCCATGTTTGACGAAGTTGTGCAGTGCCTGACACCCAGGTTGACAAAGACAAACACCAACTTCCCACCCAGCCTGGAACTTGGGCTCAAGGTGACACTCACTCTGCGCCACCTGGCCTCAAGGACCACCTACAGGAGCATGCAGTACGGCTGAAGGGTGCCACTCAGCACCATCAGCTTTGTTGTCAGAGAAGTGGTGCAGGCCATCATTGAAGAATACAAGGAGGAGCTCATCCAGTGCCCCTCCACTGAAGAAGGCTGGAAGAAAGTTGCAGAGCAGTGGTATAAGAAGTGGAACTTCCCCCACACCGTTGGAGCCATCGATGGCAAGCACGTGGCCTGCAAAGCTCCAGCCAAGTCGGGGTCCACTTATCAGAACTACAAGGGTTTCTTCAGCATCATCCTCTTCACCATGGTCGATGCTGACTACAAGTTCATGTACATCAATGTTTCAGGCAACGGCTCATCTTCAGATGCCCAGGTATACAACGCCAGTCACCTCAAGGAGGGGCTGGAATGCAACCACATCGTGGGCTTCCCAGATCCAGAACCCCTGCCCAACGACACACAAGATGTGCCCTACTTCATTGTGGGGGATGACCCCTTCTCCCTCATAACCTACCTCATGAAGCCCTACACCTCCAGATGCCTCACCCATGAAGAGAGGACCTTCAACTCCAGGCTGTCCAGGGCAAGGTGGGTGGTGGAGAACGCCTTTGGCATCCTGGCCAACAGGTTCCAGGTACTTCTCACCAACTTGCAGCATCGCCCAGAGACCATGAGGAGGATCGTGGAAGCTTGCTGCATCCTACACAATCTCATGCGCACCCGCTACCCAGTCTTGCAGAACAGGCTTGTGCACCTCCAGCAAGGCAATGGGGACATGGAGCCTGGTGAATGGAGGCAAGGGTGAAACCTGATCGACACTGAGGATGTGCAAGGGCGCAACAGAGCCTCACGTGAGGCGAAGAAGCAGCGCAACCTCCTGAAACACTGGTGCAACTCTCCAGCTGGAGCGGTGGAGTGGCAAGACAGGAGGGGAGATGCTTAATGGATGCTTCCTTCAGCCAGTCTCGTCACACAGATGAGATTGGGCCATGTATGTTTGGTTGGCCTATAATGAACAGGGCATTTAATAAAGAGTTGTGTTTATGTTGACATGTGTGGATGATTGATTTTATCATTATTAATAATAAAGGGCCATAAGTGTGGCACCTGGGAGGGTGGACCATCCAGTCCCACTATGCTTGCATTGGAGGTTTATCTATCCCACAGCTATTACCCATCCCATAGGTATCCCTTCCCATCCCACAGGTATCCCTTCCCATCCTTAACCCATCCCACAGGTATCCCTTCCCATCCCACAGGTATCCCTTCCCATCCCACAGGTGTCCCTTCCCATCCCACAGGTATCCCTGCCCATCCCACTGTTATATTAACCCATCCCACAAGCATGCAAAGGCTAAACCATTTCTAAAAGTTTCCACCCAGACTTTATAGAAAAATAATAATGAAGCAAGTGTGTGAAACAAATATAAACTTTATTAATAACAAGCTGTAAAATAAACATGACCCAAGTCAAGTGTCCAAATAAAGTCCACAAATATCCAGGCAGCCAGTCTCTTGCACTCCTCTTGGTCACTCGGAGGTGTGTGCCCAGGCTAAGGTGTTAGGGAACAGGTGCTGTGGAGGTGGGTGTTGCTGCAGTGCTGGTCTGAGGTGTTCTTGGAGTGCCTAGCCCCGAGAGGACAACAGGGGATGGTGTGTTGAGGAAGGTGTCGGACAGCTGGCTCAGCCCCGTGATGCTGAGAGGTCCTTCCTCCATGCCATGGGGTGTCAGCCCCAGTACTGAGGACAGATGTACTGAGGCCGGGCTTGGCTGTGGAATGGAGGAAGGAGCAGTGTAGTGGGGCTGCCTGCTCTGCAGTGGGGTGAGGACTGTCGTGGTTGGCATCGGTGGCATCATTGGAACCGGTGGCAGTGGTGTTACCCGATGACTCTGTGCCTGCATCTGTAAGGGCTGCTGTCTGTGCTGCTGGACCTCCGGGTAGCTGTAGCCCTGGTAGGTGAGGGGATGTGGGAAGCCTTGGTATGGGAGGGACATCACCTGGGGTGGAGGAACAGACCTGGACTGGGTGGGAGCAGGTGCCTCTGGGTCTGGAGGGTTGTTAAGCAGCGTGGTGATCCTCTCCTTCACCACCTGGTACTGGGGATCCACCATCTCCTTGAGGGTCTGGTTGACATAATTGAGGAAGGGCTTGCGGTTGGAGGAGGAGGATTCGATGAGGACCAGCTGAGAGAGGAGACCTATGCTGGTGCGGATGGTGTCCCTGATCTCCACCAGGACCTTGTGGCTCTCCCCCTCCTGCGGTCTGGCTCTCTGCCTTACTGTGGTGGCTGAGGTGTGCATGGATGCGGCTTCGGCAGCGGTGGACTCGATGTCTCCTTTCTCCCACCGCACCAGGGAGTCCTCATCGCTCTCCACCACGCTTTCAACAACTGCCCGGGGGTTCTCCACCATGGAATGCTCCACAGATACCTGCATGGAGACAGGGACTGACTCTCGGCCACCAGAGGACTGGCTCCCAGCAGGCTACCGGAGAGAGAGGGTAGAGATTTGGGCTCCTGGTGCTCCTCGGTGGTGGACCTCATCCTCCAGGAAGCTGCACTTGGCCATGACATAGTTCTATCTGTCCGTCAGCTTAACCCTGGCCTGGCCAGATTTTTTGTGGTGCAGCTTCCCGTACCAGGTGTGCATGTGCTTCCACCAGCCGAGGAGCACCTCCGAAGTGTAGCCCATACTCTCCGCCCTCTCTCTCCAAGCAGCCTGCTTCCACTTGGTGTCTCTGTACAGCCGGTGTCCCTTCCACCACAGATAGTCGTTCTCTCTCAGCCACTCCAGCACCTCATTCTCGTGCGCCTAGGCGATGTAGTACTGCCTCCTCTCCCATTGTTGCATATGCCTCTTCCTCCCTTTGGCAGGACCAGATGGGCCCTCATCAGAGGGGCTTCCAGGTTGTAGGTGCTGCTCCTCCACACCAACAGCATCATCATCATCATCATCAGCAGCAGCAGCAGCAGCAGCATCACCAGCAGGATCATAATCATCGTCATCATCAGCAGCAGCAGCATAATCACCAGCAGGATCATAAGCAGCAGCAGCAGCAGCAGCAGCAACAGCAGCAGCAACAGCAAGACCAGGATGAGCAGCAGCAGAGTAAGCACCAGCAGCAGGGTCAGCAAGACCAGGAGCACGAGCAGAATGAGCAGGACCAGCAGGACCAGGAGCAGCTTCAGCAGAGTATGCAGTAGAAGCACCACTGCCAGGAGCAGCTACAGCAGAAGCTCCAGCAACAGAAGAGTGAGCCCAAGCAGCAGAAGCCTCAGCAGAAGATGAATCAGGGACATGGGGTGGGAGGTTGGCCCTGTCCCTCTTGCCAGGGATGGAGGCAGGTTGCTGAGACTTTCGCTTCTTCCCCATGGTTGTGGGGTTGCTGGCTGGCAGGAAGGCTGGCAGGAAGGCTGGCAGGCACCAAGGCTGGCAGGAAGCCTGTTAGGAAGCCTGTTAGGAAGCCTGGCAGGAAGGCTGGCAGGAAGGCAGGCACCAAGGCTGGCAGACAGACTGGCTGGCAGGGAGGCTGGAAGGCAGGCTGGCAGCAAGGCTGGCAGGGAGGCTGGAAGGCAGGCTTGCAGCAAGGCTGGCAGGGAGGCTGGAAGGCAGGCTGCCAGAAAGGCTGGAAGGGACGCTGAAAGGCAGGCTGGCAGCAAGGCTGGCAGGGAGGCTGCCCAGGAGGCTGGGAGGCAGGCTGGGAGGCAGGCTTGGAGGCAGGCTGGCAGCAAGGCTTGCAGGCAGACATGCAGGCAAGAACTCGAGGTATCCAGCAGCAGGTCTTTCCTCGGAATGCTGGCCACGTGCGAGCTGCTTCCCTTTATATCCGGGGGGCTTGCGCAATGCATCCCCCCCACATGCGCAATTAACGCTAGGCATCCGTTCGGCTTACGCTGTGCATCCTCTAGGCTTCCGCTGTGTATCCGCTTCATCCACTGTGCATCCGTTCTGCATCCGCTTTTTCCGTTCCGCGTCCGCTTTGCTGAGGCCCCCTGGAAGCCTAGCGGACGCGCCATCCACTTCCATCCTCTGGGCCTCCGTTCTGCATCCGCTTTGCATCCGCCCTGCGTCCTCCCCGCGTCCGTGTTGTCCGCTCCAATTATGCAAATTTTCACCCCTTTTGAGCGCAGATACAATGGATGTAACATTTTTCTCTTTCGTTGTGTCCTTTTTGCATCCGTTGGTCAGTGTGACACGGCCTTTATGTATTATGTAGTATATTGAAGGTCAAAACCTTAAGGTATATATTGAAGTTTAAATAAGAGTTGAATGGACGTAATTAAAAGATATAAAGATGTCATACTCCATTTGGTAACCAGAGGAGAAAATTTGTTTAATGAGAAAAGATAACATGAAATTGAAACAGAACAGACAAAAGTATAAATAAAATAATTTGAATTGAGATGAGATAATCAAAATAAAATTGAGAAAATTAAAAGAGGGGAAAAACTATGTAGAGAATGTAGAACAGTATAAGATATGGAATAGAACACAAAAAGCAGTATGAAATTGAGTTTTGTGTCTTTATAAAGAAGTTCAACCTGGGACCATGCTATTTTCAAAAAAGATGTTTTACTTGGATTTTGTATGAGTGAAAACCCAAATAAAACTTTCTTTAAAAAAAAAGACTGAAAAAATATGCTCCAAAAATATGTTCTATTTTTAAGTGAAGGGCCTGTCACATCAGCTGACGGATGCAAAACGTATGTAAAAAAGAGACAGCGGACGAGAAAATGTTCCATCCGTTATTATCCACTCTCAAAAGTGCCCCGAATTTGCATAAGCAGAGCAGACAACAATGTAAAGGAACGGACAGAGGGAGGATGTAGCCAGGATGTAAAGCGGATGCTCCATGGAAGCCTAACGGATGGAAGCGAATGGAAGCAGATGGCACATCCACAGGGCTTCCGGGGGAGCACAGCAAAGTGGATTCGAAACGGAAGGAACGGATGTAGAGCGGATGCCTAGCGGATGAAGCGGATGCATCACGGAAGCCTAGCGGATGCCTAGCGGATGAAGCGGATGCATCACGGAAGCCTAGCGGATGCCTAGCGGATGCAAAGCGTTCACTGCACATGCGGGGAGGATGCATTGCATCAGCCCCGCGGATATAAAGGGAAGCAGCTTGCAAGCAGGTCACCATTCAGAGGAAAGACCTGCTGCCAGACACATCTCCAGCCAACAACCATGGAGAATAAGAGGAAGCCTGTGCCATCTTCTGCCAGCCCTGGCAAGGACAGGGCTACAATCCCACCCCCTGGCCCTGACTCTGCTTCTGCTGGGGCTTCTGCTGCTCGGGCTGACTCTTCTGGTGCTGGAGCTTCTGCTGGCACTGTTCCTAGTGCTGGGGCTTCTGCTGGGGCTTACTCTGCTGGCACTGCTCCTGGTGCTGGGGCTTCTGCTGGTGCTTACTCTGCTGTCACTGCTCCTGGAGCTGGTGCTTCTGCTGGTGCTTACTCTGCTGGCACTGCTCCTGGTGCTGCTGGTGCTCCTGGTGCTGCTGGTGCTCCTGGTCCTGCTGGTCCTGCTGATCCTGCTTTTACTGCTACTGTTGTTGTTGCAGCTGCGGCTGGTGGTGGTTTGGAGGAACAGCCCCTACAACCTTGAAGCCCCTCTGATGAGGGCCCAGATGGCCCTGCCAGAGGGAAGAAGAGGCATATGCGTGAACGGGAGAGGAGGCAATACTCCATCAAAGAGGAACATGAGGATGAGGTGCTGGAATGGCTGAGGGAGAATGAGTATCTATGGCAGAAAGGACACAGGCTCTCTCGAGACACTAAGAGAAAGCAGGCTGCTTGGAGAGAGAAGGCGGAGAGTCTGGGATACACTTCAGAGGTCCTCCTCGGCTGGTGGAAGCACATGCACACCTGGTACGGGAAGCTCACCTCAAGAAATCTGGCCAGGCCACGGTCAAGCTGATGGACTGGGAGACCTACGTGATAGCCAAGTGCAGCTTCTTGGAGGGTGAGATCCACCACCGAGGAGCAGCCCCTCTGACAACCCTCTCTCTCAGGCAGCCCACAGAGAGCCAGTCCTCTTCTGGGCAAGAGTCAGCTCCTGTGTCCAGGCAGGTATCTGTGGAGCGTCCCACGACAGAGACCCCCCCGACAGCTGCACTCCCCGTGGCAGAGTGCGTGGAGGACACCCTGACACAGTGGGAGCAAGGAGAGGGCACTTCCACCAGAGACCAACCCACATCAACCCCCAGGTCCACCTCAACAGAAAGCAGGCAGAGAACCAGACTGGAGGGTCAGAGCCACACTGTCCTGCTGGAGATCAGGGACACCATCAAAAGCAGCGTAGATCTCCTTTCTCAGCTGGTACACACCGACATACCATCCTCAAACCGCAAGCCCTTCCTCACCTACGTCAACCAGAACCTCCTGGACATTTCCGAATCACAGTACCAGGTGATCAAGGACAGGATCACCGGTCTTCTTCACTACTCTCCAGACCCAGCTGAACCTGCTCCCACCCAGTCCAGGTCTGCTCCTCCACACCAGGTGATGTCACTGCCCTTCCAAGGCTTTCCACAGGCCCTCACCTACCAAGGCTACGGCTACCAGAAGCTCCAGCAGCACAGGCAACCCTTCCCAGTCCAGGCACAGGTACATCGTATGCCACCGGTGCCACCGGTGCCACTGATGCCACCGATGCCACCGATGCCAGCCACGCCACAGATGCCAGCCATGCCACAGATGCCACTGACGCCTCACCTCGCTCACCTGCAGACCAGAAAGCCCCACTACACTCCTCCTTCCTCCACCCCACTGCGAAGCACAGCCTCAGAACATCGGTCATCGTTCTTGGGACTGATACCCCATGTCATGAAGGAAGGGGCTCTCAACATCACAGGACTGAGCCAGCTCTCTGAGAGCTTCCTCCACACACCATCCCTTGTTGTCCTCTCAGGGACAGGCACCCCAATGGCTCCTCAGACCAGCACTCCAGCAGCAGCCACCTCCACAGCACCTGGACCCTTCACCCCTGAGACTATGGGCACACCTCAGAATGACTGAGAAGAGTGCCAGAGACTGGGTTGCTACCTGATGATTTTATCTTTGCTTGGGACACTTGGGTCATTTTCTTTTACAGTTTGTTATTAATAAAGATTATCTTTGCTTCACACACTTGCATGCTTGTGGGATGGGTTAAGATAGCAGAGGGATGGGCAGGGATACCTTTGGGATGGGTAATAGCTGTGGGATGGGCAGGGATTCCTTTGGGATGGGAAATAGCTGTGGGATAGATAAACCTCCAGTGCAAGCATAGTGGGACTGTATGGTCCACCCTCCCAGGTGCCACACCTTTGGCCCTTTATTATCAAATAACAATTTAATTGTTTGTTATTAATAAAGATTATCTTTGCTTCACACACTTGCTTCATTTATTTTATTAAATAAAGTCTTGGTGGAAACTTTTAGAAATGGTTTAAGCCTTTGCATGCTTGTGGGATGGGTAAGAATAGCAGTGGGATGGGCAGGGATACCTGTGGGATGGGTAATAGCTGTGGGATGGATTAGGATAGCAGTGGGATGGATAATAGCTGTGGGATGGGCAGGGATACCTTTGGGATGGGTAACAGCTGTGGGATGGGCAGGGATACCTGTGGGATGGGTAAGGATAAGCAGTGGGATAGATAACCCTCCAGTGCAAGCATAGTGGGACTGTATGGTCCACCCTCCCAGGTGCCACACCTTTCGACCTTTATTATAAATAACAATGTAATCATTCATCTGCACATTTCAACATAAACACAACTCTTTATTAAATTCCCTGTTCATTGTAGGGTCTCTCAACATACATGGCCCAATCTCATCAGTGTGATGAGACAGGCTGAAGGAAGCATCCATTGAGCATCTACCGTCCTGTCTTGCCATTCCACTGTCCAGCTGGGGAGTTGCACCAGTGTTTCAGGAGGTTCGCTGCTTCTTCCCTTCACATGAAGCTCTGATGGGGCCTTGCACATCCACAGTATCTATCAGGTTTTGCCCTTGCCTGTTCTGCAAGACTGGGTAGCGGGTGCGCATGAGATTGTGCAGGATGCAGCAAGCTTCCACGATCCTCATCACAGTCTGTGGGCGATGCTGCATGGTGGTGAGAAGTACCTGGAACCTGTTGGCCAGGATGCCAAAGGCATTCTCCACCACCCGCCTTGCCCTGGACAGCCTGTAGTTAAAGATCCTCTTTTCACGGGTGAGGAATCTGGAAGTGTCGAGCTTCATGAGGTAGGTTCTGATGGAGAAGTCATCATCCCCCACGATGAAGTAGGGCACATCTTGTGTGTTGTTGGGCAGGGGGTCTGGATCTGGGAAGCACATGATGAGGTTACGTTCCAGCCCCTCCTTGAGATGACTGTCGTTGTATACCTGGGCATCTGAAGCTGACCCATTGCCTGAAGCATCGATGTACATGAACTTGTAGTCAGCATCGACCATGGTGAAGAGGATGATGCTGAAGAAGCCCTTTTAGTTGAAATAAGTGGACCCTGACTTGGCTGGAGCTTTGCAAGCCACATGCTTGCCATCTATAGCTCCAACAGTGTGGGGGAAGTTTCACTTCTGATACCACTGCTCTGCAACTTTCTTCCAGCCTTCTTCAGTTGAGGGGCACTGAAGGAGCTCCTCCAGGTATTCTTCGATGATGGCCTACACCACTTCTCTGACCACAATGCTAATGGTGTTGTGTGGCAGCCTCCAGCCATACTGCATGCTCCTGTACGTGGTCCCTGAGGCCAGGTGGCACAGAGTCAGTGCCACCTTGAGCCCAGGGTCCAGGCTGGGCCAGAAATTGGTGCTCTGCTTGGTCAACCTGGGACTCAGCCACTCCACAACTTCATCAAACATGTCTGGCGGCATCCTCATGAAGTTCTGGAATTCACGAGTGTCTTCGTTCCTCAGCTCCACCATCAGCTTGTCATACAGTCCGTACTCTGCTCTTCTGGGGATCCATCTTCAGACCCAGACACTTCTTGGCTGCCTCCTTTTCTTCCCATAGAACAGGTGAAAGAGCCTGTAGAGGGCTTCGCACTGTTGCAGAACGATGGTGGCTAGCAAAAGGACTGTGTTACGATCAATGGTGGACATCAATGTATGCTGTGGAAGATCAAGATCCAGATGAAGGCTGAAGAGTCTGCACAGCAGGGCTGCTGGACTGAAAGTGAGATCCAGGTGAGTTCCTCCCCCTTTTTATATGAAATATCGGTTTTCCGCTAGGTGTCCTTTTGCATCCTCTAGACATCCTGCAGACATCCTAAATATCCGAGATACATCCCCTCTGCGATCATTTTTTCCGTTTTAATGCTTTGTATGCAAGCTGCATCCACTTTCATCCTTTCTCCGTCCGTGCTACTAATGCTTTTTGTCCGTTCCGCATCCGTTTCACTTCCTCCCTGTGTCTGTTTTCCGCTGGAGTGGATTTGAGTTGCGCGGATGCGCAGAGGATGCCTAGCAGATATAGCAGACGCATAATGGATGACGACGGATGTAGAACGGATGTTCCCCATATGCGTTGAGGATGTAGAACAGACGCGTTGGATACATTTTCTGCTCAAAAAGTTTTGTGCAGCTGAAAACTTTTTGAGTGGATGAAATGTCAGTCGGTGGATGCTGGACGGATAGAGAGGATGAAAAACGGATCCAGTGAGTACAGAACGGAAGCATCGCGTTAACCAACGGATGGCAAGTGTTTCTCTCCATTTTACAACCTCTTTGCATCCATTGGTGCTGTGTGACAGGGGCTTAATATTAGAATGTACAGTATTTGTTTTGCATACATTTGTATTTGTACTATTCATCATTATACAACCCAAATAATATCCCAGAAGTTAAAACAATTCTTCCAAGAGAGATGATTAAATATTTGGAGGTTTTTTTCTGTTGTTGGCTTTTTTTGAGGGGGGGGGGGGAGATATGTCTAATTTTATTTCCATGATGAAGAAAATTGAATTCAAGATTCTTTAAAAAACAGGAGATTGTTTTTGAAGCTAAGGCTTATTTCGGACAGTTGTGTTTATGGTTTTTTGACATCATATATATGTAAAAGGGGGAGAAATTTTAATAAGAGGGAACAATAAATTTTCCATTCCCTATCTCTCCTTTCTCTTCCTTTTTCCTCCCTTTCTCTAAACCATCTGAATATTTTTGAATGTCATCTCTCCAATAAATTACATCTCCCAAAATTAAAGTAACCTCTCATCAGTCAAATTCATATTTTTAGCTTATAGTTAAAAATGGAATGGTGGAAAAACAATGTATTTTTAAAATAATCCATGAATTATTACCTCTTCAACATTGAACAAAGTGATACAGCACCATCTTTTGCAATATATGTTAACACTTTAAAAAAAAACACTGACTATTGGAAGAAATTCCTCAGTTCGTTCCCAGTTGGGACGCACTACAGATGCTGAGAAGAAATGGATGAAGAAGCCAGCTGCCAGAAAGTGGAATTATTTTAACGTAGGAAGGCAAGAAGCAAAAACTGACACAGCTCGAGACTTCCTGGTTTGCAAGCTGATTGGGGGAGGCAAACCCATGCCTTCTTATACTTGAGAGGGATCTTGGAGTCTTAATGGACAACCAGCTAAATATGAGCCAGCAGTGTGCAGCAGCAGCCAAAAAAGCTCATGCAATCCTAAATTGTATTAACAGAGGGATACAATCAAGATCAAGAGGGGTACTAATACCCCTCTATAAAGCCTTAGTAAGGCCACACCGAGAGTACTGCATCCAGTTTTGTTTACAACATTATAAAAAAGATGTTGAGACTCGAGAAAAAGTGCAGAGAAGAGCAACCAGGATGATCAGGGGACTGGAGACTAAAACATATGAAGAACGGTTACAGGAACTGGGCATGGCTAGTCTAGTGAAGAGAAGGACCAGGGGAGACATGATAGTGGTCATCCAATATTTGAGGGGCTGCCACAGAGAGGAAGGGGTCAAGCTATTTTCTAAAGCACCCGAAGGCCAGACAAGGAACAATGGATGGAAACTGAACAAGGAGAGATTTAACCTGGAAATAAGGAGAAATTTTCTGACAGTGAGAACAGTCAACCAGTGGAACAGCTTGCCCTTGGAAATTGTGGGAGCATCATCACTTGAGACTTTCAAGAAGAGATTGGACTGCCATTTGTCAGAAACAGTGTCGGGTCTCCCACTTGGGTGGGGGGTTGGATTAGATGATCTACAAGATCCCTTCCTGAACTCTGATTATCTGTTATCTCTTATTGATTTTCCTTTGAAGCTCATACAGTTTGATGGGGTTATTTGTATGCCTCTAGTTAAAGTGATTGTCCTTGATCCTGTCTTCCTGCCTTAATGGCTTAATCCTAGTCCTGGAGCTTTGTTTTTCTTAACCTGGTGTTAATTCTGTCAGGAAAGAGGAAAAGGGGAGTTCCAGGTGAGTTATTTTTAGTTGGTTTTGAGTACTTTCAGGATCTGCCTCATAGTCCACTTTTTGTTATTCCTAGTACTAACCTTTGGCAATAGCCCAGACTTTCAGTTTACTTTGTTATGTCTAGTAACAAGCATGAATGGCTTTGGGCAGCATGCCCAAACTTCTAATCAGCTCTGCTGGGACTTTAGTTTTAGGCTTTCTTAAAGGGGAAGGGTCGGCTTGAGTTTCTTGGCACTGTTTTCTGAGGTTTCTGGCATTGTCTTCTGGAGTGTACTTCCCACACCTATTTGCCCCTTTTCTGCTTACTTCATGGTGTAGAAGAAGAATAATTAGAATACTTTTATTGGTCAAGGGTGATTGGACACACAAGGAAGTTGTCTTGGTACATAACTACAAGTAAGTAAACAGAATAGGATTTACACATTTGATTGCTTCAAAGTCTGCTATTTCACAGGCAGCTGCATATTACACATAGTCCTCATTTACCAAGTACAATTGACACTGGCCACTTTATCAGTAAGAAAAGAGGTTGCTAAGTGAAATCCAGAGTGTGCTAATCATCTTACTTGTTTTTTTCTTTACTTCACAGATCAGCAGAGGTCATGTAAGGTTTAGCATGCAAAATGATTTCACTGCAAATGCTTACTAAACAAACCAGTCACTAAACAAGAACTACCTATAAAAGGGAACTTCATTCAAAAGAAGAATACTGCTAACTTAAATTTCAAATGGGGGAATCCTACAAGTCCAACTTTGAGTGTTACTCTGGAAATAAAACATTTTACCTCGGGAGCATAAATTTCTCAGGAGGAGATATATTTATTTCTCTTTCAATGAAACAAATGTTCTGCACTTTGTATTTTCCAATTTTAAATGAGGGAAATAACTTTTTTTCTGAAAGTAATGGTCACTATCAAGTTACAGGAGTTAAAGTTCCTTTTCTTCAGTTAATTGTCCTTCTGAAGCTTTGAGCAAGCTATGTGTCATTGATGTACATTACTGCCGAAGTTCTCTCGAGGAAAAGGCTGATGTCAAGCTTTAAGATTAAATTGGTGCTTGCTTGGTGATATAATTGCAGTGTGCAACTGTACAATTGTACAAAAAAGGGAAGGTTGAAATTCTTAGCTACATAAGAATGTAGATACAGGTCAATGGGGGTTTTCGACCAATTCTGCCTGGTTCTGGAGAGCTGGTAAGAGCGATGAGTAGCAAAGACTAAACTGGTTCTCTTCGTTGCTCTGTTGGCTCTGCTGTTGGGCCCACCCACCCACCTGGGCTCCCATACTCACCTTTATCCGCTGAATTTGAAGTGCAGCTGCTTTACGTGGCACAGAACAGTGCCATGTGGCAGCTGCTGAAGTGACTGGGATCATGCAGGCTTGTAGAAGGTGAGTTAGAATGCCTCTCCACCTGCACAAAGTGCATGTTTAGCATGCACGTGCATGCAAAGTGTGTGCACACACATAAAGCACGCCCACCAAGCCACACCCACTGAACCGGTGGCAACAATATTTGAATCCCATCACTGATACAGGTGCTTTCTAGCATGTCTTTCTCTTGTCTATTTCTTAAAAAAAAAAATTAGGCCTGTATACAAGGATATGCAATCAAATTAATATGCATTTGACTGACATTAAATGAGTTCTAACTGAAAGAAAGGGCCAAATTAGTGTAGGGATGTTTATTCAGAATGCTTATAATCTACCTAAAACATATGAAGAACGGTTGCAGGAACTGGACATGTCTAGTTTGATGAAAAGAAGGACTAGGGGAAGCAGTCCCTGAACTTGTCGCAACTTGTCTGCAAGTGGCTCCTCCCCCAAAGGTCCAATAAGGCAAAGTCTGGCATGAAGTCAACCAACCAAAATGCCAAATCCAAAGTCTATGCACAGGTTCAAAGGCACAATGTCTAAATTCAAGGTACAAGTCCAGAGGCCACTCAAGAAAAAGACAGGAATCCACAAAGCTGGAATACAAGCACAAGTGGAAACCCAACCATTGTTTTCAGTGTCAGGCTGCTTCACCGATTGGGCTCAGTAGACACGTGCTGGTGTAATTCATTAGGAGGGGCGAGACTGCCTGCTTGTGAGTAGCACCTCTAACCTTTGTTGTGTCTGCCTTTGGTGGAGGAAGCAATTTTTCCTCATTCATGTTGACTGGCTGCAGCTACATTCCTTCTTGGTACTGCATTTGCAACTGGGTCTCCAAGCACTCCAGCTGCAGCTACATCTCTCCCCTTTCTTCTTCAGTCAGGCACTCATCTGGTTGTTCCCTTGATGGCCCCCCCAAGGTTACTACCTCTCCTCTTTCTCTGGCCCATTCGGTCCCTGATTGGAGACTTCGGTCTTTCCTTGACACTTCCCCGCATCCTCCTCCAAAGCCCCTGGAGTCAGCTCCTCCTCATTGTCTTGAGCTGGTGTCAGGGGAAGCCATTACAGACTGATTATTACCTGAGTGTTGGGAACATCCCTTTCCTCGCCGTCTTTCTTACCTTAGTTTCTCCATCAAATTCGCTGTGGCAAAGCTTAAATATCTGCCTTGCTCAACATTCTGAACTCAACCTTCACAGGGGAATTTTGAAATCAGATTGAACACCACAGTTGATCCACCCCACAGTAGAAAATAGACTGTATGAATCCCGGTTCTACTTTTGAGTGGACTTGCGTTTATAACAGGGAAAATAAAGGCTTGTTATTTTTAGTTACTCTAACTAGAGGAGTAGCAGAGCTTAGATGTTTACATTATATATAAAAGCATTCTTAGCCATCAATTATCAACAGGCAATGACCTTAAAAGAACGAATACTACTTGATTAACAAAACAGATGAGAAAATGGGATAGTACCAATACATTGTGACCTTTAAAAAGCAACAGAGGGATTCTGAAAATCTATGGGTTTTTTTTAAAATGTAAAATGAAAATATTTCCTCTTATACTTTTAACTTGCTAATGTTGTGTTTTCCAGCCATTACATTTATAATGGGTAAGAAGACCTAATGTCAGCTCTCCTTTCTCAATGTTTAAAATGCTTTCTGAAAATCGTACATTCAAGGACAGATTGCCACTTTCCTTAAGTGCTATTGCTCTAAGTTTGGCTTCCCGGTTCCCTGATTCCTCAGGGTTCTTTTCAACTCTCTATTATTATTATTGTGTTTTGTTACATAATGAGCCAGATGTTCAAATTTGGCATTTTTATCTACCTATTGGGTCCTCCACAAGGGCCTGGGAAATCAGATCTTTTTTTTTATGTGATAAAGGTATTGTCATGGGATATAGCAACAGCACCTAGACTTACATACTGCTTCATGGTATTTTACAGCCCTCTCTCTGGAGTTTACAGAGTCAGCATGTTGCCCCCAACAATCTGGGTCCTCATTTTACCCATCTTGGATGGATGGAAGCCTGAGTCAACCTTGAACTGGTCACGATCGAACTCTGGCAGTGAGCTGAGTTAGCCTGCAATACCACATTCTAACCACTGCACCACCATAGCAACAGAATAGCATAGCACAGCATAGCATAGCATAGCATAGAATAAGCACTTAGACTTATATAGCACTTCACAGTATTTTACAGTCCTCTCTCAATGGTTTACAGAATCAGCATACTACCCCCAGCAATATGGGTCCTCATTTTCATCCACTTTGGAAGGATGGAAAACGGAGTCAACCTCGAACCAGTGAGAATCAAACTGCCAAACTCTTGGCAGAAGTAGCCTGCAGTGCTGCATTCTAACTACTGTGCCACAATGGCAATTCTGAATAAAGCTGCCTTTTGTAATTGATTGTGATTTTTTTCAATACTGATGGTATTTTAGTGGTGCACCAGATGTTTTGGGATTGCACCCATAGCATCTATGACTATTGGTACTATCTTTGCTTTCTTCAGACATAGTCATTCTATTTCTATGTCTTTGTATTTTGTTATTGTCATGCACCTGTTGGAATCTGATTCCAAGGGAGAGGTGGAACAGCTGACATGGAGTGGGAGTGTGGCTCTGGTGGCTGTGGAGGAAATGGGAAGGGCACAGTCCATCTGGTCATTCAGAGGAAGACCCAGGCCCACCCACTCTTCATCCTAGGGCACACAGGGAGGAATGGATAAGGGAGCAAAGTGGGTTATGGGGGAGAAAAAGGCCCTGATTCCCTTCATTCGCTGCTGCTGGGAAAAAAGGATAAAGAGGGTGTTTGTGCACAGCTCCTTGTTGAAAGCAAAACTTGAATTACTTTGGTTTGTCAAGTCTAATTTGAGTTCTGGCATCCTCCCAACTGTGCGTGTTTCATTATCTTTTGAAGTCTTCAATTCCTTGTCCTGCCCTGTCTCATTAATTGCTGCAGTGTGGTTTGTGTTGTTTTTTATTTATAATTTATATGTACTTTGGGTTCGGACAGAATTTCTTCTCTTTAAAAACTGTTCTTGGGAGAGTTTTTTCTCCAGCTGAGAATAGCTGGACTTTGTGGGCCAAGTTGGAGGTATTAAAATGACTTTACCTTTTTTTGTGACTTTGTTGCTTTTGTGCCATACACCAGGTCATCACAGTTATCTTTTGCAGGTCTTTCTCTTCTTTTCTGCTATTTCCAGGTGCTAACCCGTCCACACTACCCAGACTTTTTTTTTCTTTCTTACTGACAATTGTTAAGTCTGGGGTGTTATGTGATAGGTGCCTGTCAGTTCGAATTTTAAAGTTCCAGGGCACTTTATCTTCTTCATTTTCTATAAGTATTTTGTGGTCTCACTAGTTCTTACTTGCAAGCAAATGGTATTTCTTGCAGATCTTCCAATACACTATTTTTGTGACATTGCTGTAGGTTTTTTGTTTTTTAATCTGTGCGATCTTCTTGCAGCATTTAACTTGGTGGTCAACTGTTTCTTCAGCTTCTTTGCAGGGGTGGCATTTACTATTTTCTGCTATCTTCTCCATTCTGGCTTTATATGCATTTCTTCTTAAGGCTTGTGGCAGCTGAATTTCAAAGCTGAATTTCTTGTGGAGCCAGAATTAGCCCCTCTGTCTCTTTCTTCAACATTCCTGTTCTTAAAGCCCCTGTCACACTGCACCAACGGATGCAAAGAGGATGTAAAATGGACAAAAAACCTTGCCATCCGTTCGAAAACGTGATGTACTCACTGCCTCCATTTGGCTTCCTCTCTATCCGTCCAGCATCCGTTTATTGATGTTTCATCCGCTCAAAAAGTTTTAGGCTGCTTAAAACTTTTGCGCGGAAAATGTATCCAGTTTGTCCGTTCTGCATCCGTTACGCATCCACTATATCCGCTAGGCATCTGCTGCACATCCGCGCAACTCGCATGCGCCCGGATGCAAGGAGGAAGCGGAACGGACGCGGAACGGATGCAGAACGGATGCAGAACGGATGAAGCATGGAAACAAAGCATTTAAAACGGAAAAAACATTCGCAGAGGGGTCCTATCTCGGATATTAAGGATGTCTAAAGGATGCCTAGAGGATGCCTAGAGGATGCCTAGAGGATGCAAAGGGACACCTATACTGCCTATAAAAAGGGGGAGCAACTCGTCTGCATCTCACTTTCAGACCAGCAGACCAGCGTTGCAGACCTCTTCAGCCTTCATCTGACTCTTCCTCTTCCACAGCATCCAGTCATGTCCACCATGGATTGCGACAAAATCCTTTCGGCAGCCAACATCCTTCTGCAACACTGCGAAACCATCTACAGTCTCTGTGAACATTACTATGGGAAGAAAAGGAGGAACCCAAAAAAAAGTCTGGCTCCGAAGATGGTTTGCCAGAAGAGCACAGTATGTACTTTACGACAAGCTGATAGTGGAACTCAGGAGCGAAGACCCTCGGGCGTTCCAGAACTTCATGAGGATGCCTCCAGCCATGTTTGACGAAGTTGTGCAGCACCTGACACCCAGGTTGACCAAGACAAACACCAACTTCCCACCCAGCCTGGAACCTGGGCTCAAGGTGGCACTCACTCTGCGCCACCTGGCCTCAGGGACCACCTACAGGAGCATGCAGTACGGCTGGAGGGTGCCACCCAGCACCATCAGCTTTGTGGTCCGAGAAGTGGTGCAGGCCATCATTGAAGAGTACATGGAGGAGCTCCTCCAGTGCCCCTCCATTGAAGAAGGATGGAAGAAAGTTGCAGAGCAGTGGTATCAGAAGTGGAACTTCCCCCCACACCATTGGAGCCATCGATGGCAAGCATGTGGCCTGCAAAGCGCCAGCCAAGTCGGGGTCCACTTATCACAACTACAAGGGCTTCTTCAGCATCATCCTCTTCGCCATGGTCAATGTTTCAGGCAACGGCTCATCTTCCGATGCCCAGGTATACAATGACAGTCACCTCAAGGAGGGGCTGGAAAGCAACCTCATGGTGGGCTTTCCAGATCCAGACCCGCTGCCCAACGACACGCAAGATGTGCCCTACTTCATCGTGGGGGATGATGCCTTCTCCCTCACAACCTACCTCATGAAGCCCTACACCTCCAGATGCCTCACCCGTGAAGAGAGGATCTTCAACTACAGGCTGTCCAGGGCAAAGGCGGGTGGTGGAGAACGCCTTTGGCATCCTGGCCAACAGGTTCCAGGTACTTCTCACCAACATGCAGCATCGCCCAGAGACCATGAGGAGGATCGTGGAAGTTTGCTGCATCCTGCACAATCTCATGCGCACCCGCTACCCAGTCTTGCAGAACAGGCTCGTGGACCTCCAGCAAGGCAATGGGGACATGGAGCCTGGGGAATGGAGGCAAGGGCAAAACCTGATCGACACTGAGGATGTGCAAGGCCCCAACAGAGCCTCACGTGAGGCGAAGAAGCAGCGCAACCTCCTGAGACAATGGTGCAACTCCCCAACTGGAGCAGTGGAGTGGCAAGACAGGATGGTAGATGCTTAATGGATGCTTCCTTGAGCCTGTCTCATCACACGGATGAGATTGGGCCATGTATGTTTTGTTGGCCTACAATGAACAGGGCGTTTAATAAAGAGTTGTGTTTATGTTGACATGTGTGGATCAATGCTTACATTGTAATTGATAATGAAGGGCCATAGGGATGGCACCTGGGAGGGTGGACCATACAGTCCCACTATGCTTGCACTGGAGGTTTATCTATCTCACAACTATCACCCATCCCATAGGTATCCCTGCCCATCCCACAGGTATCCCTTCCCATTCCATAGCTATCTTAACCCATCCCAAAGGTATCCCTGCCCACCCCATTGCTATCTTAACCCATCCCACAAGCATGCAAAGGCTAAACCATTTCTAAAAGTTTCCACCCAGACTTTATAGAAAAAAAAATAATGAAGCAAGTGTGTGAAACAAAGATAAACTTTATTAATAACAAGCTGTAAAATAAACATGACCCAAGTCAAGTGCCCAAATAAAGTCCACAAATATCCAGGCAGCCAGTCTCTTGCACTACTCTTGGTCACTTGGAGGTGTGTGCCCAGTCTAAGGTGTTAGGGAGCAGGTGCTGTGGAGGTGGGTGCTGCTGCAGTGCTGGTCTGAGGTGTTATTGGAGTGCCTAGCCCCGAGAGGACAACAGAGGACGGTGTGTTGAGGAAGGTGTCGGACAGCTGGCTCAGCCCCGTGATGCTGAGAGGTCCTTCCTCCATGCCATGGGGTGTCAGCCCCAGTACTGAGGACAGATGTACTGAGGCCGGGCTTGGCTGTGGAATGGAGGAAGGAGCAGTGTAGTGGGGCTGCCTGCTCTGCAGTGGGGTGAGGACTGTCGTGGTTGGCATCGGTGGCATCATTGGAACCGGTGGCAGTGGTGTTACCTGATGACTCTGTGCCTGCATCTGTAAGGGCTGCTGTCTGTGCTGCTGGACCTCCGGGTAGCTGTAGCCCTGGTAGGTGAGGGGCTGTGGGAAGCCTTGGTATGGGAGGGACATCACCTGGGGTGGAGGAACAGACCTGGACTGGGTGGGAGCAGGTGCCTCTGGGTCTGGAGGGTTGTTAAGCAGCGTGGTGATCCTCTCCTTCACCACCTGGTACTGGGGATCCGCCATCTCCTTGAGGGTCTGGTTGACATAATTGAGGAAGGGCTTGCGGTTGGAGGAGGAGGATTCGATGGGGACCAGCTGAGAGAGGAGACCTATGCTGGTGCGGATGGTGTCCCTGATCTCCAGCAGGACCTTGTGGCTCTGCCCCTCCTGCGGTCCGGCTCTCTGCCTTACTGTGGTGGCGGAGGTCTGGGTGGATGCGGCTTCAGCAGCGGTGGACTCAATGTCTCCTTTCTCCCACCGCACCAGGGAGTCCTCATCGCTCTCCACCACTCTTTCAACACCTGCCCGGGAGTTCTCCACCATGGCACGCTCCACAGATACCTGCATGGAGACAGGGACTGACTCTCGGCTGCCAGAGGACTGGCTCCCAGCAGGCTGCCGGAGAGAGAGGGTAGAGATTTGGGCTCCTGGTGCTCCTCGGTGGCGGACCTCACCCTCCAGGAAGCTGCACTTGGCCATGACATAGTTCTCTCTATCCGTCAGCTTAACCCTGGCCTGGCCAGATTTCTTGCGGTGCAGCTTCCAGTACCAGGTGTGCATATGCTTCCACCAGCCGAGGAGCACCTCCGAAGTGTAGCCCAGACTCTCTGCCCTCTCTCTCCAAGCAGCCTGCTTCCGCTTGGTGTCCCTGTACAGCCGGTGTCCCTTCCACCACAGATAGCCGTTCTCTCTCAGCCACTCCAGCACCTCATCCTCGTGAGCTTCCTCAATGTAGGACTGCCTCCTCTCCCGTTGTTGCATACGGCTCTTCCTCCCTTTGGCAGGACCAGACGGGCCCTCATCAGAGGGGCTATCAGGTTGTAGGGGCTGCTCCTCCACACCAACAGCAGCAGCAGCAGCAGCAGCATCACCAGCAGGATCATAATCATCATCAGCAGCAGCAGTAGCAGCATAATCACCAGCAGGATCATAAGCAGCAGCAGCAGAAGACCAGGATGAGCAGCAGCAGACTAAGCACCAGCAGCAGGGTCAGCAAGACCAGGAGCACGAGCAGAACGAGCAGGACCAGCAGGACCAGCAGGACCAGCAGGACCTGGAGCAGCTTCAGCAGAGTACACAGTAGAAGCACCACTGCCAGGAGCAGCTACAGCAGAAGCTCCAGCAACAGAAGAGTGAGCCCAAGCAGCAGAAGCCCCAGCAGAAGATGAGTCAGGGACATGGGGCGGGAGGGTGGCCCCGTCCCTCTTGCCAGGGATGGTGGCAGGTTGCTGAGACTTTCGCTTGTTCCCCATGGTTGTGGGGTTGCTGGCTGGCAGGAAGGCTGGCAGGAAGGCTGGCAGGCACCAAGCCTGGCAGGAAGGCTGGCAGGAAGGCTGGCAGGAAGGCTGGCAGGAAGGCAGGCACCAAGGCTGGTAGACAGACTGGCTGGCAGGGAGGCTGGAAGGCAGGCTGGCAGCAAGGCTGGCAGGGAGGCTGCCCAGGAGGCTGGGAGGCAGGCTGGGAGGCAGGCTGGGAGGCAGGCTGGCAGCAAGGCTTGCAGGCAGACATGCAGGCAAGAACTCGAGGTATCCAGCAGCAGGTCTTTCCTCGGAATGCTGTCCACGTGCGAGCTGCTTCCCTTTATATCTGGGGGACTTGCGCAATGCATCCCCCCCGCATGCGCAATTAACGCCAGGCATCTGTTAGGCTTCCGCTGTGCATCCGCTAGGCTTCCGCTGTGCATCTGCTTCATCCGCTGTGCATCTATTCTGCATCTGCTTTTTCCACTTCGCGTCCGCTTCGCTGAGGCCCCCCGGAAGCCTAGCGGACGCGCCATCCGCTTCCATCCACTGTGCTTCCGTTCCGCATTCGCTTTGCATCTGCCCTGTATCCTCCCCGCGTCCGTGTTGTCTGCTCCAATTATGCAAATTTTCGCCCCTTTTGAGCACGGATACAACGGATGTAACATTTTTCTCTTCCGTTGTGTCCTTTTTGCATCCGTTGTTATCCACTCTGAAAAGGGGCAAAAATTTGCATAAGCAGAGCGGATAACACGGAAAGGAACGGACGTGGGGAGGATGCAGAGCAGATGTATAGAGGATGCAGAGTGGATGTATGGAGGATGCGTAGAGGATGCGTAGAGGATGTAGAGCGGATGCGTAGAGGATGCAGAGCGGATGCAGAGCAGATGCACAGCGGATGCAGAGCGGATGAGCTGCATCCGCTTTCATCCTTTCTCCATCTGTGCTACTAACGCTACACGTCCGTTCTGCTTCCTCCCTTCGTCCGTTTACCGCTGGAATGGATTTTAGTTGTGCGGATGCACAGCGGATGCCTAGTGGATATAGCAGATGAGTAATGGATGCAGAATGGATGTCCCCCATATGCCTAGAGGATTCAGAACGGATGCATTGGATACATTTTCCGCTCAAAAGTTTTGGGCAGCTCAAAACTTTCTGAGCGGATGAAATGTCAATAAATGGATGCTGGACGGATAGAGAGGAAGCAAAACGGAGGCAGTGAGTACATCGCGTTAACCAATGGATGGCAAGCTTTTTTGTCCATTTTACATCCTCTTTGCATCCGTTGGTGCAGTGTGACATGGGCTTTAGCTATTGACAGATATTGTTACTATCTGTTTTGCCTGCTAGTTTTCTTTTTTTAGACTGGCCATATAACATTGTAATCGTCTTTTAGTGACCCCTAATAGCATTAGGAAAGGGTACAGTGACTCACTCTCCCCCCACCCGTCATCCTGGACTCGATGAATGACATCTATTGAGATTCTTAATCATCCAGGTCATGGTTGTCCCAACGATTCTTTTCTCAGAAGGCAACTGGACTTTATTTTTCCTTGAAGATATTCTGTTTCTCATCCAAGAAGCTTCTTCAGTTCAGCTTCTTGGATGAGAAGCAAAACATCTTCAAGGAAAAACAAAGACCAGTTGCCTTTACAGAAAAAACAAAACAAACCTTTGGGCTTGTGGACTGTGATATAGCAGGAGGGCAGCCTTTCTTGGAGGAAGATCTGACAATGTCCGCTCTTTATAGATAGG
Source organism: Laticauda colubrina (assembly GCA_015471245.1). Lineage (NCBI taxonomy): Eukaryota > Metazoa > Chordata > Lepidosauria > Squamata > Elapidae > Laticauda > Laticauda colubrina. Next base: position 4,229,866 of record BLBF01000049.1, read on the forward strand.
ATAAGAAACAGATTTGACCAGAAATACAGAACTTTACTTCATTGATATGGGTTATAATAACAGAATCTTGAAAGCCTGCCTGAGTTTCTCTTTTCTTCCTTCTTATACCCAAGAGAATCAAAGCAGGCCAGTCTTGAATTTCTTCCTTACTTCTCCCTATCTTTCCAAGCTAAGTTAATGTTTTTGCAATGGCTGCTGCACATTTTCTTCAAGACCATCGCTGTTCTCGTCTACAGAAAAGGAGAGCATACAAACTGAATTTGCTGTCTGACAGACATCCGGGAAAACTGATAAGGACTTTGGAGTGCTAATGCTGTGCCTTATATTCAAGCTAAGAAAAGAGTCTGCATTTCTTGAAATATGAATAGAAAATTTCAAAAGGCATTTTCTATCAAAATGTGTGTTGACAACTTGAACTGTCAGACTGATTAGTATGCTCGTTAGGTACAGGCATAACATCTTCACTGTTAGTGGAGCCACGATGACTCAGAATTCAGACTCAAAGAGTTTTCTCTTCAAAATGGTGTCTGCCATCAAAATGGTTTCTCATCAAACTGGGATGAGGCATCAGGCGGAATGACACAAAGTTCAGTTCTGGGCTTGGACTTCTTCAACCAGTGGTGGTATTTTCTGGTTTGCACAGATTTGGGCGAACCGGTAGCAAGGATTTGGTATGGGTCATTGAACCGGTAGTAAGTTCTGGCTGGCCATGCCACCGACCTGGTCGCCCAGTTGCCCCAGCTTGCTTGCCCCACCCACCCAATGTTCCCTCACCGTGCCTGCCTGATACTTGCTCCTGAAGGTTTTTTTTTTCCCCTCCCGACAATCAGCTATACATATGATCAGCTGTGCCGGGACTTCCCTTTCTGAGGCCCAGGAAGGCAAAAACTGGATGGAAGGGCGCAGCCTCCCTTCATTTTTTTTACCTTTCTGAGCCCCAGGGGAGCCTTCTGGGAGGAAAAATCCCCACCAGGAGGCTTGCCTGAGGCCCAGAAGGCCCCAAAAATGGGTGTGGGGTGGCTGCAAAAAAAAAAAAAAGTCACATGGCCATGCCCACCTAATCACGCCCACCATGCCATGCCCACAGAACCAGTAGTAATTTTTTTTTAATCCTACCACTGTCTTCAACACATATCTTAATGGCTTGTATGAAGAGGTGGGATAGCTTGTATCCTTGAGCAAAATGTGATGCAATAGCCTGCTTTCTGAAAGACAGCAATCTTGCTTGTTGATTTTTATTGTTCTTACTGTTTTGAACCATTGAGAATCTATATACAATTGCACCAAGATAGAAATATCATATGAGACAAAAAGAAAAAAAAGATGTTGAGACTCCAAAAAGAGTGCAGAGAGGACCAACAAAGATAATTAGGGGGCTGGATATTCGAGGGTACTAGGAACCATCGTAGGAACAGTGAATGCTTAGTCTAATGAAGAGAAGGACTAGGAATAACATAATAGCAGTCTTCCAATATTTGAGGGGCTGACACAAAGAGGAGAGGGTCAGTCTATTCTCCAAAGCACGTAAAGGCAAGATAGAAATAATAGATGGAAGTTTATAAAACAGAGATTGAACCTAGAATTAAGTAGAAATTTCCTGTTAGTGAGATTAATTAATCAGTGACAAAGCTTGTCTTCAGATGTTGTCGATGCTCCCTCACTGGAGGTTTTTAAGAAAAGTATGAACAGCCATTTTACATAGATTCTCCTGCTTGAGGAGGTGGTTGGACTAGAAACTTGCAAGGCAAGGTCCCTTCTTAAGTCCCTGTCACACTGGCTGACGGATGCAAAACGTTTGTAAAGAGGACACAGCGGATGAGCAAAATGTTCCATCCGTTGTTATCCACTCTCAAAAGTGCCCCGAATTTGCATAAACAGAGTGGACAACAAGGAAAGGAATGGACGGGGGGAGGACGTAGGGCAGATGGAAAGCGGATGCTCCATGGAAGCCTAGCAGATAGAAGCAGATGGCACATCCGCAAGGCTTCCAGGGGAACACAGCAAAGTGGACGCGGAACAGAAAGAGCGGATGCAAAGTGGATGCCGAGCGGATAAAGCGAATGCAGAGCGGAAGCCTAGTGGAAGCCTAGCGTTCACTGTGCATGTGGGGAGGATGCATTGCATCAGCCCTGCGGATATAAAGGGAAGCAGCTCGCAAGCAGGTCACCATTCAGAGGGAAGACCTGCTTCCAGACACAGCTTGCCAGCCAGCCAACCAGCCAGCCAGCCAGCAACCCAACAACCATGGGGAAGAAACGGAAGCCTCTGCCATCTGCTGCCAGCCCTGGCAAGAGGGACAGGGCCACCCTCCCACCCCCTGGCCCTGACTCTGCTTCTGCTGGGGTTTCTGCTGCCCGGGCTTGCTCTTCTGGTGCTGGGGCTTCTGCTGATGCTGCTTCTGGAGGTGGTGCTTCTACTTATGCTGCTTCTGGTGGTGGTGCTTCTGCTGGTGCTTACTCTGCTGATGCTGCTTCTGGTGGTGGTGCTTCTGCTGATGCTGCTTCTGGTGGTGGTACTTCTGCTGGTGCTTACTCTGCTGGCACTGCTCCTGGTCCTGCTGATCCTGCTCATGCTCCTGGTCCTGCTCATGCTCCTGGTCCTGCTGGTCCTGCTCCTGATGCTGCTGGTGCTGGTGCTGCTGCTGGTCCTGCTGGTCCTGCTGGTCCTGCTTTTGCTGCTACTGTTGTTGTTGCTTCTGCTGGTGGTGGTGGTGGTGTGGAGGAGAAACCCCTACAACCTCGAAGCCCTTATGATGAAGCCCTTCATATGGCCCTGCCAATGGGAGGAAGAGGCAGACGCATGAACGAGGGAGGAGTCAATACACAATCGAAGAGGAACATGAGGAGGAGGTGCTGGAGTGGCTGAGGGAGAATGAATATCTTTGGCAGAAGGGACACAGGCTCTCTCGAGACACCAAGAGAAAGCAGGCTGCTTGGAGAGAGAAGGCGGAGAGCATGGGCTACACTTCGGAGGTGCTCCTCGGCTGCTGGAAGCACATGCACACCTGGTACGGGAAGCTGCACCTCAAGAAATCTGGCCAGGCCGTGGTCAAGCTGATGGACTGGGAGACCTTCATGATGGCCAAGTGTAGGTGATGTCACTGCCCTTCCAAGGCTTTCCACAGGCCCTCCTCTACCAAGGCTACAGCTACCAGGAGGTCCAGCAGCACAGGCAGCCCTTCCCAATCCAGGCACAGGTACATCGGATGCCACCGGTGCCACTGATGCCACAGATGCCACCCACACCACCGATGCCACGAATGCCAGTCCTCACCCAGCTGCAGACCAGACATCCCCACTACACTGCTCCTTCCTCCACCCCACAGCCAAGCCCAGCCTCAGTACATCTGTCATCGGTCTTGGGACTGACACCCCATGTCATGGAGGAAGGGGCTCTCAACATCATGGGGCTGAGCCAGCTGTCTGAGAGCTTCCTCAACACACTGTCACCTGTTGTCCTCTCGGGGCCAGGCACCCCAGTGGCGCCTCAGACCAGCACTCCAGCAGCAGCCACCTCCACAGCACCTGGACCCTTCACCCCTGAGACTGGGCACACCTCAGAGTGACCAAGCAGAGTGCGAGAGACTGGGTGGCTACCTGTTGACTTTATTTTTGCTTTGGACACTTGACTTGGGTCATTTTTCTTTTACAGCTTGTTATTAATAAAGATTATCTTTGCTTCAAACACTTGCTTCATTTATTTTTGTAAATAAAGTCTTGGTGGAAACTTTTAGAAATGGTTTAAGCCTTTGCATGCTTGTGGGATGGGTAAGGATAGCAGTGGGATGGGCAGGGATACCTTTGGTATGGGTAATAGCTGTGGGATGGGCAGGGATACCTTTGGGATGGGTAATAGCTGTGGGATAGATAAACCTCCAGTGCAAGCATAGTGGGACTGTATGGTCCACCCTCCCAGGTGCTACACCTAGGACCCTTTATTATCAATAATAATGTAATCAATCATCCACACATGTCAACATAAACACAACTTTTGTTAAATGCCCTGTTCATTGTAGGCCCACTCAACATACTTGGCCCAATCTCATCAGTGTGATGAGACAGGCTGAAGGAAGCATCCATTAATCATCTATCATCCTGTCTTGCCACTCCCCTGCTCCAGCTGGGGAGTTGTACTAGTGTCTCAGGAGGTTGCGCTGCTTCTTCCCTTCACGTGAAGCTCTGTTGGGGCCTTGCACAACCTTAGTGTCTATCAGGTTTCGCCCTTGCCTCCATTCCCCAGGCTCCATATCCCCATTGCCTTGTTGGAGGTCCACGAGCCTGTTCTACAACACTGGGTAGCGGGTGCGCATGAGATTGTGCAGGATGCAGCAAGCTTCCACGATCCTCCTCATGGTCTGTGGGTGATGCTGCATGGTGGTGAGAAGTACCTGGAACCTGTTGGCCAGGATGCCAAAGGCGTTCTCCACCACCCGCCTTGCCCTGGACAGCCTGTAGTTGAAGATCCTCTCTTCATGGGTGAGGAGTCTGGAGGTGTAGGGCTTCATGAGGTAGGTTCTGAGGGAGAAGGGGTCATCCCCCACCATGAAGTAGGGCACATCTTGTGTGTCGTTGGGCAGGGGGTCTGGATCTGAGAAGCCCATAACGGGGTTGCATTCCAGCCCCTCCTTGAGGTCACTGGCATTTTATACCTGGGCATCTGAAGCTGACCCATTGCCTGAAGCATCGATGTACATGAACTTGTAGTCAGCATTGACCATGGTGAAGAGGATGATGCTGAAGAAGCCCTTGTAGTTGAAATAAGTGGACCCTGACATGGCTGCAGCTTTGCAGGCCACGTGCTTGCCATCTATGGCTCCAACGGTATGGGGGAAGTTCCACTTCTGAAACCACTGCTCTGCAACTTTCTTCCAGCCTTCTTCAGTGGAGGGGCACTGGAGGAGCTCCTCCAGGTATTCTTCGATGATGGCCTGCACCACTTCTCTGACCACAATGCTGAGGGTGTTGTGTGGCACCCTCCAGCCATATTGCATGCTCCTGTAGGTGGTCCCTGAGGCCAGGTGGTGCAGAGTCAGTGCAACCTTGAGCCCAGGGTCCAGGCTGGGCCAGAAGTTGGTGTTTGCCTTGGTCACCCTGGGTCTCAGCCGCTCCACAACTTCGTCAAACATGGCTGGAGGCATCCTCATGAAGTTCTGGAATGCACAAGGGTCTTCGTTCCTCAGCTCCACCATCAGCTTGTTGTACTGTCCATACTCTGCTGTTCTCCCGATCCATCTTCGGACCCAGATGCTTCTTGGACGCCTCCTTTTCTTCCCATAGAATAGTTGAAAGAGCCTGTAGATGGCTTCGCACTGTTGCAGAACGATGGTGGCTACCAAATGGACTGTGTTACGATCCATGGTGGACATCAATGGATGCTGGGGAAGATCAAGATCCAGATGAAGGCTGCAGAGGTCTGCATAGTAGGGTTGCTGGACTGAAAGTGAGATCCATGTGAGTTCCTCCCCCTTTTTATAGGCAATATAGGTTTTCCACTAGGTGTCCTTTTGCATCCTCTAGGCATCCTCTAGACATCCTTAATATCTGAGATAGGTCCCCTCTGAGAACGTTTTTTCCATTTTAAATGCTTTCTTTGCGAGCTGCATCTGCTTTCATCCTTTCTCCATCCGTGCTACTAACGCTGTGCATCCATTCCACGTCCGTTTCGCTTCCTCCCTGTGTCCGTTTTCCGCTGGAGCGGATGTGAGTTGCGTGGATGCACAGTGGATGCCTAGCGGATATAGCAGATTCGTAAGGGATGACGACGGATGTCGAACCGATGTTCCCCATATGCGTTGCGGATGCAGAATGGATGCGTTGGATACATTTTCCACTCAAAAAGTTTTGAACAGCTCAAAACTTTTTGAGCGGATGGAACCTCAGTCGACGGATGCTGGACTAATAGAGAGGATGAAAAATGGAGGCAGTGAGTACAGAACGGATAAATCGCGTTAACCAATGGATGGCAAGTGTTTCTCTCCATTTTACATCCTCTTTCCATCCGTTGGTGCAGTGTGACATGAGCTTTACTCTTTTATTCTATGTTGTGTAAATTAGATAAATAGAATCATAAATAAATACATTCACAATGATCTTAATAGAACAGAAAATTGAAAATAATAGAATAAAAGTGAATAAAAAGACCCATAAAGCTCATTATTTAAAAAAAAAAATCAGGATCAACTGCATAGGTTTAAGATACCAAAGTGATAGCTTGTTCATTGATCAATTGATTATTTGCCATCAAGTCTTAACAACTACATAGATAATTTTTCTCCATGATGATCTATCTCTAACCAGGTTTTTCAGATCTTCTAATGGTGCACTCCTTATCAACATAACTGAGTTCATCCATTTCACTGCTGGTCATCCTCTTTTTCTCTCCACCATTCTCAGCATTAGAGCCTTCTCCAGAGAACTGGCTTTTTGCATAACATGTTTGAAGTACAATAAATTGAGCCTGTCCTTTTGTATCTCAAGTGAGAACTCTGTTTTGATTTGTTGAATTTTGTATTTGTATTAGTTTTAGTTGTTGGTTGTCCGTGGTGTTCTCAGGAGACTTCTCCAATACTAAAGTTCAAAAGCATCAATATGCTCTTCCTATTCTACTTCTTCAAAGTCCAGATTTGTTAATCATGTGGTATAACTTTCTTGGACTTGTATCTGAAACTAAGCTGTATTTGAGTCAACAGTGTGACATGGAGCCTAAAAAGTCAAAATACAATGTTGTACTGTCTCAAGAGAAGTATTATTTTCAAATAATGGAAAGTCATAGTTCTATAGTCGATTTGAGACCCTACAAGTATGGCATTCAGTTGTGGGCAACACGTTTAAAAAAATTGAGAAATTGGAACAGATGCAGAAAATAACAGCAAATATAATCAGAGGGCTGGAAATAGAACTTACAAGAAATTGGAACTGGGAATGTTATCTATAATAAAAGATACTTTTCTTATTATCTATAAAAGGCTAGATTTTTTTTTGTATACCAAAAGGGGTGTGACACTTGTATAGGGCATAAATTATGGGATGGAACATACTTGGGTAGACCAGGTTGCCCTGATAGACCAGTCCCATGCCAGAAAAAACATTTAATCTTTACCTTAGGAAAAAACAAGAAGAACCCTGGCTTAGAGGTGAATACATCTTCCTAATATGCAAGTAGGAGAGGTTTGAATCCCAGAAGGGTAATGGCTAGCTGATGAGAGCTAAATATCTTGAATATTGGTCTCTTTTTATTTCTTTATTGGTAAACATAAATTCAATGGCATAAATTAATGTCCTTAAGGTACAGAAAGGTAATTTCCAGATGAGTAAATGTGTAGAAATGTTCAACCTGACAGGAGAAGCAGATTGACAGAAGAACCAATTGTCCAGGGAACTTAGAAATCTCTCCTTCACTGAATCTCTTCAAACAGAGGTTGGATCAGCAGCTTCAAGCAAGGATATTGTTTTATTTGGATTCCAGCATTTATGAGGGTGAATTTGCTGGCTTACATGAATTATTTCTAATTACTTGAGAACAATGAGAGAAAAAGAAACACCCCTGGATAAGTGGATAATTAAGAACCAATCCCCATGTCATTCTGAAAAAAAGTGCAGGTTAGTTGAGTTTCCTATTGACAGTTCACAAAGATAAATGCTGAAACGTTTCTCTCTTCAACAATATTGCTGTGAGAAGATCCTATCAGAAGAGACTGTGTTAAGATGATCTTCATAATATAATAGTAGATGATCTTGCCTGTTTTCTACTCCACATACAGTTTTAAAAATTCCCTAGAAGGGAGGGACAGAACCATAACATGCAATTTGCTTATTTTTCATGATTACTTCTAAGCAGGACAAGTAGGTTTTTTTCTTCCCCTTCTTCAAAACTGTTAAGAATAAACTGCTGTTTAACTGTCAATTGACTCTCTTCCCAAGCTAATTACCTCATCTAAAGATTTTAAATCACATTTTCAACATGATAGATAATGTGCATCTGAATTTCCCAGCACCTCCTGAATACTAATCTGAGGCCACTGAAAACCTGACAAATACTGTTAAAACTTTTACAGCAGGGAAGGGGAAAAAACAGCATTTTCATTAATGCTCCTGGATAGGTTGCAAGAAGTTTTTGATGGTGTTTTCCAGAGAGAGAGAGGGGGGGAGAGAGAGAGAGATTCATAGAAAATGTCAGCTGAAATACCTTCAACATAAATATAAAATGTTCATTTATCCTTCCTGCTTGTCTGCCTGTTTTTAGTTAGCTAACTTCTTCTCTCTCTTTTTTTTAAACTGTTTCTGAAGTATTTGCAAGCAATTTTGCCTTCCCAATTTGAATACCATGTTTCTGAGCTGATTCTAGTGGACAGTTCTTGTCTGCTCACCCTCTTGTCAAAAATGTACCAAAAGCTTCCCAAATAATTTAAGGGCTTCCAAAAGCATAGCACTTGTTTCTATTTCATCCTCATCCTCATCTAGGCTACAGAACCAATTTTCTCTGAAATCCTTATCCTAAACCAAAGTATTAGAAATTTACCTGTTTGTGAAATAATCTCTTTGCTGAGGGAGATGAAACTCTGGTGCTATTATGCTGTCTATGCTTGAAACATGTAATTCACCTCTCTAGTCTAGGAAGATCATATTTCTTTTGACATATCGCTGTTCCTGAGTTCAAGTGTGCATTGGTGTTTATACAAAAGACCAGAGAACACTTTATTCCTAAAGCTTTAAAGAATTTTTACATGGCCAGTACAAAGACACTGGTGTGTATTTTTTTTTTCTGAGTGTAGAGCAAATGGAATGGGAGTAAGAGAGAAGGGGAGGGATGGAGGAGAGAAAAAGAGGGGAGAAGAGAGGAGAGAAGGGGAGGAGAAGAGAAGAGAGAAAAGGGTAGGGGAAGGGAAAGAAAAGGAAGGAAAGAAAACGGAAGGGGAACAAGGAAGAAAGAAAAGAGGGAAAGTAAGAAGGAAAGAAATGAGGAAGGGAGGAAAGAATGCTTATTTCTTCAGAGATAAGAGCAACAAGCTGCATGAAAAGTTGACAGGCAATGATACCATTTTTTTTTTTTTTGAAGTGCCTCCTGGCTTTGGGAACACAATGAGCCAAGGAGAGGCAAAAAGGTTCTAACAAATTGCATTGAACAAGAGCCAATGGCAAGAAGAATATTTGCTAGCCTAGAGGTCATTGGGGCAACACAGCTTTTGGTGGGCTCCTGCAATTTCAAGCCTTTCAGTACAAACCTTGAGCTGAAGTCATCATTTGCTAGAATAACTTCTGGGTTATTACCTGGGTTCACCAGGTAAAATCTATCAGGCAGAATTATCTGGTTTTGCTCTTCTTTTTCCCTAGGATTACTATAGATGGTGGCTATCTAGATAGCAAGAAAGGCTTTGTTTTTGGTACCTTTCTGCTGACCAGATTTGGAAAATCAGCAAATGCCACCTCTGACTGGCCCTGCCCATGTCTATTCTCTGCCTCCTGAGTCCCAGCTGATTGGCTGGGTCTTCTTTTGTTGCCCTGCACAGGAGAACGGAGCTGGAAAGCAGGTTAGTGGGGTGGGGAGGGAATGGGGATTTTGCAGTAACCTTTCCCCAGGAGTGGAGAGGGAATGGGGATTTTACAGTATCCTTCTCCTGCCATGCTCACCAAGCCACACCACACCCACAGAACCAGTAGTAAAAAAATTTTGAATCCCACCACTGATGCTATTGCTATATTTAAGAATTAAGATTGTAAGCATCAGGAATGAAAAGTACTTAAAAGACAATCAGCAGGCCATGATCCTGATACAAGTGTTATGCTGACATTAGAAGAGATAAAATATAGGGAATATAGAAAAAGGGGAGAAAGTCAATGGAATTCAAGGTGGACTTACATCTCTTTTGGGCACAAAGAGACTCTAGACTGATGATGTGCTTGGCCCCTCCCTCAGACTCAACCTGATCATCTCCTGCATCCTGTCTACCCTGCAGTGTTGGTCATGGGGCATTGGCAACAGGGACATCGGTAGGGGTTTGGTGGGAGCTGGAGTGATGTTGGTGGGTGGCACTGATGACTCTCCACATCAGTCCCAGGTTCTCATGTGACCCCTTGATAAAATTAATTTTTCACCCCTGCCCTACAAGCTTTCCAGAATAGTACTTGCTTGCAGAATAGTAGACAGGCTCTCAAAGAATCAGAGCCACACCCTTCATCACCCAGCTGCCTCTGCAAAAAATAGAAAGGTAAGTTGGGTGCCTTAGGATCCCTGAGGTGGATGAGGAGTGGGATAAATCTTGCAAGTCCCTTTGATGGGCAGTATGTCAAGGCCTATATTCTGTAGCAGCCTCCCAAGTCTCTAGGTTGCTTTGGGTAGTTGGATGGCTACCCAATTGGGACCAGGCCAAAGACCTCCAATTAAGATTGGCAATGAGAGATTGGTGAGGGTACTCTGCAGCATCCCCAGTAGTTGGTCATAAGAATAAGGGGTGCTGTGACTTCAAACTGGGATCATAGGTAGCTTTTGCAGGTGAAATTCAAAAGGTCATTGAGGGACCAGTCATATCTCGAGGACTACTAGTATGCATGTTACAAATCAGTACCAATAAATTTTAACCCCAAATTTGAAAACAACTTAAAGCAAAGACTTAAAACAAATTTGTGTCAGGCACCGAAGATCAGGACTACAGATGAAGTTCCATTTCAATTAATTTCTTATTACTCATGCCTATGTTATATACAGGAAGGGACGCATGGCTCAGTGGCTAAAAGGCTGAGCTTGTCAGTCAGAAAGGTCAGCAGTTTGGTGGTTCAACTCTAGCACCATGTAATGGAGTGAGCTCCTGTTACTTGTTCCAGCTTCTGCCAACCTAGCAGAAAGCATATAAAAATGCAAGTAGAAAAATAGGGACCACTTTGATGGGAAGGTAACAGCATTCCATACGCCTTCGAAGGCATTTAGTCATGCTGGCCACATGACCATAGAGACATCTTCGGACAGCGCTGGCTCTTTGGCTTTGTAACAGAGATGAGCACCACCGCTTAGAGCCAGAAATGACTAGCACATATGTGTGAGGGGAACCTTTACTTTTACCTATGTACAGGAATCTATTCAACTAACAATTCTAGAACAATGGCATTCAAGGGAGGTTAGACTTAGTCTATTTGTTATTACAAAGAGATTCTAGGCTGATTCCTCTTTTGACTCCACCCCCAGGTTCTGCCACCTTCTCCGACAGTTTGTGTTTTCATAGCAAGATCCCTAAAACTATTCCTGAATTTTCTCACTTCCTCTCAAAAATCATAGCAGAACAGCAGGATATCAAAGAGCTTAACATAGACATGGGACAGAAAGAGTAGACATTTATTTAAGTAGCCCTCCTATATGTATGTTTAATCATAACTAACAATTTGGGGAAAATTCAATTTATTGGAATAATATTATGCAGATAAATAGATGGATGATTAAAAGGGAGGGAGAAAAAGATAGAGAGGGGTTGGATATCACTTGATAGAAGACTCATCAATGATAACCAGTTTAATCACTTTTTTAGCTTTCTCCTGACCTCATATCATTTAATTATACATATGAGCCAACAGAACATCTGAGCAGCAAGAAGATCTTTATTACCTATAATTCCTATTTTATAACTTTTTGTTTGATCTGTCCCTACATTCAATCCAGACATATTCAGCTGTATAAATTACTATTCTTTGCAGCCACTTGAATATGACTTTGAATATCTAATATATCTAACCAACAATATAATGAAAAGCTACTATTCTTTCATGAATTCTTTCATATTCTTTTTACCCCCCAGGTTTAACACTTGCTGTATTAGTTAAGAGATTGTGGCATGTTTCATAGAGTTGTATATATGGAGAGGTTTGTCAAAATGAAGTCAGTTCTGATCAAACAGGTTTTTAAAGATTTCTTTTGTCCTTCCTTCCTTCCTTCCTTCCTTCCTTCCTTCCTTCCTTCCTTCCTTCCTTCCTTCCTTCCTTCCTTCCTTCCTTCCTTCCTTCCTTCCCTCCCTCCCTCCCTCTTTTCCCTGAACTACTATGACTATAGGAATCATATGCACATAAAAATGGTAAGGAACATGAATAGAAATATAGACAAAACCAAGCCCTTTTGTGAGAGGAACCTGAGTCATAATCAGGCAGCATATTTCAGACTCATATGCATATTTCAGACTCATATGGCTACGGTAACCAAATAAAACATCTGATTATGTTGGGAGGTGACAGCAGTGTCATAAGAGGATAAAGGAGACAATAGAATAGTGCAGCAGCCCCCAATCTTTGTGGCTTGATGGCCTGGCTGGGGGGGGGGAGAGGGGAACCGGGCCACATGAGTGATGGGTTGTCGTGCATTCATATAACTCAACTTGACTGACACCAGGCCAGCATGCATACTCATGCACATACACGGACAGCTCAACTAATGCCTGCTGCTCATGTAAGTTGAACTGTGCACACTGGTGCATGTGTGCTGGCCAGTGGTAGGATTCAATTTTTTTTTTACTACCGGTTCTTTGAGCGTGGCTTGGTGTGTGAGGTGTGGCTTGGTGGGTGTGGCAGGAGAAGGACAATGTAAAATCTCCATTCCCTCCCCACCCCACTAACCTGCTTTCCAGCTCCATTCTCCTGTGCAGGGCAACAAAAGAAGACCCAGCCGATCAGCTGGGACTTGGGAGGCAGAGAATAGATGGGGGTGGGGCAAGTTAGAGGTGGAATTTGCTGGTTCTTTGAAGTACTTAAAATTTCCGCCACTGGTTCTCCAGAACTGGTCCAAACTTACTGAATACCACCTCTGGTGCCAGCCTACCACTTGCACACCCCAGTTTCGAACAGGCTATGGCCCAGTAGTGGCCCAGGGCCTGGGGGTTGGGGCCTCCTGATATAGTGGATGTAGTAATACAACTCAAGCCTCACTTGCCTTGTACATGCATCATATTAAATGAGCCTTGCTTTGAGGTGTCGTGTCTTTCATCTTGCCTGTTTTGATGCCTCCTCCTGCAAATGTCACTGAGCTTGAAAAAATAAAATGTGCAATCAATATTATTTTAATATGCACATTTTCACTTTCAATTTTCTGAGCTCGGATTATCTACTAGTCATAGAATGAAATGATCTCAAAGTAATAGAAACAGAATTAAAGTCATCAAGCTCAATTTACAAACACATAATAACATTCCCAATCTCTCTTGTCGTTTGGGCCTGAAAAGGTCCATTTTTTTGTGCTTTTGTTTCCGTTGCCATGTATTTTGAGAACCAGAAAAGTCTACAGAGTAATCTGGCTGCCAACAGTTGCTAGTTAGTATAAATCATGATGCCATACTATCCAGAGTGCATCTCAAGGAGTGAACTAGCTTCAATGGTTAAATGGATTAAACATTGGTATTTGAAGTTAGATAGTATTTTAGTATTTGCAATTTATTGTGTTTTATTAGTCTAGATGAAATGTTAATATATAATGCAAGTCCACATGCGATATACTGTCAGATCCATGTATTTGCCATTTTTCAATGGAAGAAGAAGGGAGGGAGTTGGTACAAGTAATCCTTTTTGATGTAACCTGAATATATTAAATCTAATATTGAATTTATATAACTGCACATGATATACAACTGGAGGACTAGAGTCAGGTGGCTAGAAACTTGTCACATCTTGGAGAGTTAGCAAGAGGAGAAGGGACTATAACAATTCCAGCTGTGGAAGATACTCCCTGGGAAAATCCTTTAAGATACGTTCTCAGGAAAGGGGAGGGAGGAATTAACATGTTGGTTCTATGTTTGACTAAATCCACATCTAAATAAAGGGAGGAGTCCTAACTCCTAACTTTGTGGTTATTCAAATTGATACCTGTCCAAAATTACTGTGTAATGTTTTGATCAAGTGCAATGACTGCATATCAATTCATCATAAATCATATCAGGCTTACTAATTGGTACCTAGTTGGAGAACATCTAACACACTGCAATTAAATCTCTTTATATGTTGAGCTGAGGTGCTGCTAATTATTCTTTGAGTATGCAGATGACTTGGCACACTACGATAAGAAAGGAATATTTTAAAAATATTTTGTGCATGTGTGTAGAGTAATAAGGCATAAATCATACTTCCTAGTTTTCACACTGGCTTTCTCCTCCTGTTACCTACTACAGAAAGCCTAAGGGGAGTCTATTTTCTCTTGTAAAATAATATACACTAATATAATCCAACCAATTGTCACAAGGTAAAGTTTGTGGTTTTAATAGAAAGCATTTGCTCAGAATTTCCTCAGGTTTTATGTTCTCTATTATTTTCGGGATGTTATGAAAAGAAAAAAGGAGGGAAGGGGAGCGAAGGTGTTTAAAACTTGTTCTCTAGTGGAAATTTTGGTTAAAAAGAGACCCACTGGATGGATTGCATGAAAAGAATATTAAAGAAATCAGCAGCTAAGACAGAGCAACATAGAAGTGACTATATCATCTTTCTTAATTGAGGCAATTTATTGCAGTATCACTAACTGACACTGTTTTTTAAGCCACCATGTCTGGTTGGCATTATTTAAAAATATCAAATCAAATCAAACCTTGTGTGAAATATTTCTAAAGCTAGAAAGCACAACAACAAAATGCATAGACCCATAATTATTAATAAAACTTTCCAACATGTAATTAAATCACATAAATACATTACCACAGAAACCTGGAGATTGTGCGTTTTGGTCTGCCTTAGCCATGGAAACCAGCTCGATGATCTTTAGCCATGAAAACCAGCTGGATGGTCTTGGGCCAGTCACTATCTCTCAGCCCAACTCACCTCACAGGGTTGTTGCTGTAAGGAAAATAGGAGGGGTAAGGTATGTTGGATATGTTTGCCACCTTGAGTTATTTGTAAAAATAATAAAGGCAGGATTTTTTTTTTTTAATGACCCTGTAATCCCTTGCATTGGGGTGGAGTTGGGATAACTGAACAGAGCTTGAGCATTTACTGACCAATGCCCTTCCTGATGCCTAGACGGAGTTCGCAGCAGACAATTAATCATTGTGCCCAGAGAGAAATATCTGCTACTACCTAGTATTGAACTTACAGTGCATCCAGAGAGATAAAAATATGCCGCTATCTATTACTGAACTCACAGTCTCCTGATTAAGAGGCAAGAGCTCCACTTTTAAGTCATCATGGCTCTAATAAAGGCAGGATATAAATAAATTTAAAAAATAAAATACATTATTTTTGTAATATTTTAGTATCTGTGATATAATAGCAGTGGCAATCACCAAACGTTACCTTAAATGTAGGATGGATACAATAAACAATAGCACAAAATCAGGCATTCTGGAAAGATACGTCCTGATCAGATAGAAGCAAAGACAGATGGACATTGTGTTCTTGACCAGTATAGTTCTTAAAATAGAATAGATCTATAGCAGGGGTGGGATTCAAATTTTTTAACAACCGGTTCTGTGGGCATGGCTTAGTTGGTGGTGTTGGCTTGGTGGTCATGTGACTGGGTGAATGTGGCTTGGTGGTCATGTGACTGGCTGGGTGTGGCCAACTCAATATCACTCACATCGAGGCACACATCTCCTCGCCTGGTCCCTCATGACTGTGGGGATGTTGCAACAGTCGTAAGTGTGAAAAATGGTCATAAATCACTTTTTTCAGTGCCATTGTAACTTTGAATGGTCACTCCACACAAGCAAAATACCAGCAAAAGAGGAAAAAAAAACTACAGAGAAGTTTCTGAGACAGGAAGTTTAGTCCTGCCAAGAATGTAATAAGGGTTAATTGAGAGGTAGTTTCTGTAAGCAACAGCAGAATGTTTCCTTCCTGCCTTCCTTACAGGATTAGGCCAGTAATTTCTTCTAACAACCGGTTCTCCAAACTGCTTAGAATGTTAACAGCCGGTTCTAGCGAATAACTGCAAACTGGTAGAATCCCTCCCCTGATCTACAGTATGTCTCTCTTGATTTCTTATAACGGGAACAAAGGAATAACTGAATAACAGAGTTGGAAGGAGCCTTGGAGGTCTTCTAGTCCAACCCATTGTTCAGGCAGGAAACCCTACACTATTTCAGATGATCCAATCTGTTCTTAAAAAAAATTCAGTGTTGGATCACCCACAACTTCATTCCACTGATTAATTGTTCCAACTGTCAGGAAATTTCTCCTTAGTTCTAGGTCAGTTCTCTCCTTAATTAGTTTCCATCCATTGTTTCTTGTCCTCCATTCTGGTGCTTTGGAGCATATGGCTTAGAGATATCAAAGAGTCATTTCCACATGCACTGCTGGAAATATGATTTTATACTGGTCCCACAGAATGACAAAGGGTACTATATCCACCCAACAAAGGTGAAAGCAGAAAAATTTCAGAATTAGATTTGAAGAGAGCTATGATGGAGGGCCAATGCCCCCTTTAGAAGAACCCTTAAGGTGGTATCTAATGGAAGCCACAAGAGAGAAGTGATGAAAATTCTAAACTGTTTTAGATGTTAATTTGGTAGAAAGAAGATGGTATCACATCATATTTCTGGATCTTCCTTAGTCTTTTTGGTGTCATTATTTTTCTTCCATTATGATGCCATTGTTTTTGTCCATCATTTTTGAGGTGACATCATACCAGCAGAGTCAAGTCGCTATTTTCCAGATTTCTGGCGCACCAAGCCAAAAAGGTTTGCCACCATTGAAATAGCACAGAAGTTCTTCTCTGAACTGAACTACTTGCTTAAAAAGACAGAACTTGAAAATCAAGCTACACTTGAGAGGAATTCTGGAGAGCCTTCCAACTGAATTAAAATTTCTAGGAACAACTCTGTAACAAACAATGTTGGGCAATGATTTTTTGCACACCATTCACATCTATCCTTGCTTTTTTTCCTTCTTTATCTTATAGATATCGCTGGTAAATCAAATCTTCCTTGCACAGAACCTGACTTTGTTCTCTTGGTTTTTCTGTCTGGAAAATGTTAGAATTTGGAATCATTACCTGACTTCCGGATCAATGTGATGGTTATTGGGGCTACGCAAGCTTTGACACAGAGATTTGATTTGAAGTTGATTCATTTGAAACACAGAAGAGAATTGGAACGTTAAATCAAAGTGGATGCTTCCAAATTGATGAGATGATTTAGAAAGGTTTTTTCCTCCCCTGAATCAATTTGGAATACTGAATTGGCTTGCTTTGATCATTCAAACTCAAGACTTGAATCAAATTATCAAATCAAATCATCATCCAAATTGAATCAATTATTCATATTACATTATAGCTAATTCACACTCCTTCCAATTAGTCTTCTCTGTTTTGCCCAATAAAGAATCACTTTTTGCTCTGGAAGGTGGGCTGTTTAATCACATTTTTATTTCTCCTAGTGTTTGATCCTGCCTTGGGACAACACAGTCAAAATGTCCAGATGAATCCCTTATTTGCTTACTCCTTCCCTTTATCTTATCTCAGTTTCAGGATCCATTAAGAAGGAGAAAGACTGCAAAAAAAAAAAGGCTGGTACAAGTTTCCTTCCTTCCTTCTTCCTTCCTTCCTTCCTTCCTTCCTTCCTTCCTTCCTTCCTTCCTT